>JAVHZZ010000011.1:104078335-104165835 GCA_036250195.1 Mixophyes australis | reverse complement strand
CTAATGAATGCTGTCAACTCTGCCTCAACCGGGAAATCCGGAGTCACGTCCTGTCCTGCCAGGTCATTAATATACAGATGACCCAGGATTGGATCTTTATGTCTGTTCACTTACTTATTATGGCCCCTTGTGTCTGTATAAGTAGGAATGTGAGATTCATGCTCATAATTACAGAAAGAACTAATTTCTACCCAGGAATTATCACCATTCTGGGGGGGGCACTGGGGGGGGGCATTGTCTTTACACATAATACATGTCATGCTCAGTATTACTGTATGACAACACCACTACTGGGCCCTCCCTCATAGGGCGTCCAGGTACCACTCGGACAATACACAAATCAACGTTTCCCTGAGATTATTATTTGTGAAGCTCTGCGCGGGCTGTTATCGTTGTATGAAGACACAGGATCGTTCCCTGAGAGAAGCACAGAACACAGATCACTCCTAGATGAAGATTTAAACATGGTATCACAAGGAGACCCTCAGGGGTCCAGATGTCAGACCTCTGTAATGAGGGGCCCGAGATCGGTCAGTGGGTTACACAGAGGCCCCAATCTCCAGCGTAGAGACTTTATCACCCATCACATTCTCACCCGATCTCACTTCTTCATCCAATGCTTCCATTACACATAAATATGAATATGAGGTAGACAGAGATGACTATTGGATAGGTATAAATCCAGCATATATATATATACACCCATATACATAGCTAGCAGGACTGGTAGTACGTAGTATAGGTCTCCATACTGCCATGCGCCAGCCCTATGTCCCTACGTGGTACTAGCTATAGCCCCTCTCTCTGTGCCCAGGTTATCGTGTGTCCTTGCAGGTATCTGGGAATCTCCATCACCAGACCTGGGAATCTCAGCTGTGTGCACAGATGTGAATTGTACTAATGCAATCTTACCATTTACACAGGTGCCCCAGCAGGCTCCACTGTGGGTGCTTTGAAAGGTGAAAAAGGAAACAGAGGTCCAACAGGCCCTATGGGAAAAAATGGTCCTAAAGGTCCTCCTGGACCTCCAGGGGAAAAGGGAGAGTTTGGCCTTCAAGGAGACAACGGGGTTCCTGGCAATCATAAGCGTCAGTACCAATCAGCGTTCACAATGATGAGGAAAACATCACAATATCCGGACAAAGACAAGCCCATCATATTCCATACACCAATTACCAATGACCACGGGGACTATAACATCTCCACTGGAAGATTCGTGTGTCGTGTGGCCGGACTCTATTACTTTGTATATCATGCCTCCCACAGGTCCAACCTCTGTGTCACACTGAAAGTAGACAATGAACAGAAGGCCAGTTTCTGCGACCACATGTTCAACGAACAGCAGGTCACATCGGGCGGGGTCCTCGTCCAGCTGATAAAAGGCCAAGAGGTGTGGCTGTCCGTCAATGACTATAATGGGATGATTGGGATTGAGAATGGAGACAGTGTCTTCTCTGGGTTTCTTGTATTTCCAAATTAAAACCAATCACCTTAGGCCAGAGCTGTCTCCACCTGCCCTTCAGCTGGGTCATCTTTTCCCCTACTTAATGGGTCGGGCTATTGTCCAACTAAATTATAAATTGATCAGGTGATAAGCAGAATGGGTGTGTCTAGATATGGAGTGGGTGGGGCTAGACAGGTGCCTATAGGCTTGAGACATAATGTTTCATAATAAAAGGATCAAGCCACAGGTTATTTTCACCTGGATAACTAATCGGATCCCCTAAACCCCAAAGTATGTAGGATTCATTCTACAGAATCCAATGGAACTCAATAACATCTGTGCAGACTATGTACAGCACCATGTTATGTGTGGTGTATGTATCAATCCTCCATGTTAAATGTTTATAAGGGGTATCCATGTTGTAGATGTATGATTATATATAGCGTTCAGATTTACAGGTGCATTTAATTCCATGTAAATCTACCAATTTTCTCTATGACCACCTGGCAATATCCCCTCTGACTGCTATAAGTATTTACATAGCTATTTGTATATTCCTGCACGATGAGGATTGTAAGCTCCTCAGTACACAACCTCTCCGTATTATTATTTCCTGCTCTATATTGTTACAGACTTGTGTTCATGTCATATTGTATAATATAATTGTGCTTTATAAAAAAAATGTTAATTTTGTTTTATATTTCATAAACTGATTGTAGAGATTCAATGTATTGATTCTGAATAAAATTTGAACTTACGCAACTCTGCATTTGTATGTGCGATGGCGCTGCACCTGGCCCGCAGGGAGATATAAGGAGAGAGAAGAGAGACAGGTGCAGTACAGGAGGAGATATAAGGGGAGAGGAGAGAGACAGGTGCAGCACAGGTAAGGAGATATAAGGAGAGAGACAGGTGCAGCACAGGAGGAGATATAGGGAGAGAGGAGAGAGACAGGTGCAGTACAGGAGGAGATATAAGGAGAGAGGAGAGAGACAGGTGCAGCACAGGTAAGGAGATATAAGGAGAGAGACAGGTGCAGCACAGGAGGAGATATATGGAGAGAGGAGAGAGACAAGTGCAGCACAGGAGGAGATATAGGGAGAGAGGAGAGAGACAGGTGTAGCACAGGAGGAGATATAAGGAGAGAGGAGAGAGACAGGTGCAGCACAGGTAAGGAGATATATGGAGAGAGGAGAGGGACAGGTGCAGCACAGGAGGAGATATAAGGAGAGAGGAGAGAGACAGGTGCAGCACAGGTAAGGAGATATATGGAGAGAGAAGAGAGACAGGTGTAGCACAGGAGGAGATATAGGGAGAGAGAAGAGAGACAGGTGCAGTACAGGAGGAGATATAGGGAGAGAGGAGAGAGACAGGTGTAGCACAGGAGGAGATATAAGGAGAGAGGAGAGAGACAGGTGCAGCACATGTAAGGAGATATATGGAGAGAGGAGAGGGACAGGTGCAGCACAGGAGGAGATATAAGGAGAGAGGAGAGAGACAGGTGCAGCACAGGTAAGGAGATATATGGAGAGAGAAGAGAGACAGGTGTAGCACAGGTAAGGAGATATAAGGAGAGAGAAGAGAGACAGGTGCAGCACAGGTAAGGAGATATAAGGAGAGAGGAGAGAGACAGGTGCAGCACAGGTAAGGAGATATATGGAGAGAGGAGAGGGACAGGTGCAGCACAGGAGGAGATATAAGGAGAGAGGAGAGAGACAGGTGCAGCACAGGTAAGGAGATATATGGAGAGAGAAGAGAGACAGGTGTAGCACAGGTAAGGAGATATAAGGAGAGAGAAGAGAGACAGGTGCAGCACAGGAGGAGATATAGGGAGAGAGGAGAGAGACAGGTGCAGTACAGGAGGAGATATAAGGAGAGAGGAGAGAGACAGGTGCAGCACAGGTAAGGAGATATAAGGAGAGAGACAGGTGCAGCACAGGAGGAGATATATGGAGAGAGGAGAGAGACAAGTGCAGCACAGGAGGAGATATAGGGAGAGAGGAGAGAGACAGGTGTAGCACAGGAGGAGATATAAGGAGAGAGGAGAGAGACAGGTGCAGCACAGGTAAGGAGATATATGGAGAGAGGAGAGGGACAGGTGCAGCACAGGAGGAGATATAAGGAGAGAGGAGAGAGACAGGTGCAGCACAGGTAAGGAGATATATGGAGAGAGAAGAGAGACAGGTGTAGCACAGGAGGAGATATAGGGAGAGAGAAGAGAGACAGGTGCAGTACAGGAGGAGATATAAGGAGAGAGGAGAGAGACAGGTGCAGCACATGTAAGGAGATATATGGAGAGAGGAGAGGGACAGGTGCAGCACAGGAGGAGATATAAGGAGAGAGGAGAGAGACAGGTGCAGCACAGGTAAGGAGATATATGGAGAGAGAAGAGAGACAGGTGTAGCACAGGTAAGGAGATATAAGGAGAGAGAAGAGAGACAGGTGCAGCACAGGTAAGGAGATATAAGGAGAGAGGAGAGAGACAGGTGCAGCACAGGTAAGGAGATATATGGAGAGAGGAGAGGGACAGGTGCAGCACAGGAGGAGATATAAGGAGAGAGGAGAGAGACAGGTGCAGCACAGGTAAGGAGATATATGGAGAGAGGAGAGGGACAGGTGCAGCACAGGAGGAGATATAAGGAGAGAGGAGAGAGACAGGTGCAGCACAGGAGGAGATATAGGGAGAGAGGAGAGAGACAGGTGCAGCACAGGAGGAGATATAGGGAGAGAGGAGAGAGACAGGTGCAGCACAGGAGGAGATATAGGGAGAGAGGAGAGAGACAGGTGCAGCACAGGAGGAGATATAGGGAGAGAGGAGAGAGACAGGTGTAGCACAGGTAAGGAGATATAAGGAGAGAGAAGAGAGACAGGTGCAGCACAGGTAAGGAGATATAGGGAGAGAGGAGAGAGACAGGTGCAGCACAGGTAAGGAGATATAGGGAGAGAGGAGAGAGACAGGTGCAGCACAGGTAAGGAGATATAGAGAGAGAAGAGAGACAAGTGCAGCACAGGTAAGGAGATATAAGGAGAGAGGAGAGAGACAGGTGCAGCACAGGAGGAGATATAAGGAGAGAGGAGAGAGACAGGTGCAGCACAGGAGGAGATATAAGGAGAGAGTAGAGAGACAGGTGCAGCACAGGTAAGGAGATATATAGAGAGAGGAGAGAGACAGGTGCAGCACAGGAGGAGATATAGGGAGAGAGTAGAGAGACAGGTGCAGCAAAGGTAAGGAGATATAAGGAGAGAGGAGAGAGAGAGGTGCAGCACAGGTAAGGAGATATAAGGAGAGAGGAGAGAGACAGGTGCAGCACAGGTAAGGAGATATATGGAGAGAGGAGAGAGACAGGTGCAGCACAGGTAAGGAGATATATGGAGAGAGGAGAGAGACAGGTGCAGCACAGGAGGAGATATAGGGAGAGAGTAGAGAGACAGGTGCAGCACAGGTAAGGAGATATAAGGAGAGAGGAGAGAGACAGGTGTAGCACAGGTAAGGAGATATAGGGAGAGAGGAGAGAGACAGGTGCAGCACAGGAGGAGATATAGGGAGAGAGGAGAGAGACAGGTGTAGCACAGGTAAAGAGATATAAGGAGAGAGGAGAGAGACAGGTGTAGCACAGGTAAGGAGATATAAGGAGAGAGGAGAGAGACAGGTGTAGCACAGGTAAGGAGATATATGGAGAGAGGAGAGAGACAGGTGCAGCACAGGAGGAGATATAGGGAGAGAGGAGAGAGACAGGTGTAGCACAGGTAAGGAGATATATGGAGAGAGGAGAGAGACAGGTGTAGCACAGGTAAGGAGATATAGGGAGAGAGGATTGAGACAGGTGCAGCACAGGTAAGGACATATATGGAGAGAGGTGAGAGACAGGTGCAGCACAGGTAAGGAATTATATGGAGAGAGTAGAGAGACAGGTGCAGCACAGGTAAGGAGATATATGGAGAGAGGAGAGAGACAGGTGTAGCACAGGTAAGGAGATATAAGGAGAGAGGAGAGAGACAGGTGCAGCACAGGTAAGGAGATATATGGAGAGAGGAGAGAGACAGGTGCAGCACAGGAGGAGATATAGGGAGAGAGTAGAGAGACAGGTGCAGCACAGGTAAGGATATATAAGGAGAGAGGAGAGAGACAGGTGTAGCACAGGTAAGGAGATATAGGGAGAGAGGAGAGAGACAGGTGCAGCACAGGAGGAGATATAGGGAGAGAGGAGAGAGACAGGTGTAGCACAGGTAAAGAGATATAAGGAGAGAGGAGAGAGACAGGTGTAGCACAGGTAAGGAGATATAAGGAGAAAGAAGAGAGACAGGTGCAGCACAGGTAAGGAGATATAGGGAGAGAGGAGAGAGACAGGTGTAGCACAGGTAAGGAGATATAAGGAGAGAGGAGAGAGACAGGTGTAGCACAGGTAAGGAGATATAGGGAGAGAGGAGAGAGACAGGTGCAGCACAGGTAAGGAGATATAAGGAGAGAGGAGAGAGACAGGTGTAGCACAGGTAAGGAGATATATGGAGAGAGGAGAGAGACAGGTGTAGCACAGGTAAGGAGATATATGGAGAGAGGAGAGAGACAGGTGCAGCACAGTTAAGGAGATATAAGGAGAGAGTAGAGAGACAGGTGTAGCACAGGTAAGGAGATATAAGGAGAGAGGAGAGAGACAGGTGCAGCACAGGTAAGGAGATATATGGAGAGAGGAGAGAGACAGGTGCAGCACAGGAGGAGATATAGGGAGAGAGTAGAGAGACAGGTGCAGCACAGGTAAGGAGATATAAGGAGAGAGGAGAGAGACAGGTGTAGCACAGGTAAGGAGATATAGGGAGAGAGGAGAGAGACAGGTGCAGCACAGGAGGAGATATAGGGAGAGAGGAGAGAGACAGGTGCAGCACAGGTAAGGAGATATAAGGAGAGAGGAGAGAGACAGGTGCAGCACAGGAGGAGATATATGGAGAGAGGAGAGAGACAGGTGCAGCACAGGTAAGGAGATATAGGGAGAGAGGAGAGAGACAGGTGCAGCACAGGTAAGGAGATATAAGGAGAGAGGAGAGAGACAGGTGTAGCACAGGTAAGGAGATATAAGGAGAGAGGAGAGAGACAGGTGCAGCACAGGAGGAGATATAGGGAGAGAGGAGAGAGACAGGTGTAGCACAGGTAAAGAGATATAAGGAGAGAGGAGAGAGACAGGTGTAGCACAGGTAAGGAGATATAAGGAGAGAGAAGAGAGACAGGTGCAGCACAGGTAAGGAGATATAGGGAGAGAGGAGAGAGACAGGTGTAGCACAGGTAAGGAGATATAAGGAGAGAGGAGAGAGACAGGTGTAGCACAGGTAAGGAGATATAGGGAGAGAGGAGAGAGACAGGTGCAGCACAGGTAAGGAGATATAAGGAGAGAGGAGAGAGACAGGTGTAGCACAGGTAAGGAGATATATGGAGAGAGGAGAGAGACAGGTGTAGCACAGGTAAGGAGATATATGGAGAGAGGAGAGAGACAGGTGCAGCACAGGTAAGGAGATATATGGAGAGAGGAGAGAGACAGGTGTAGCACAGGTAAGGAGATATAAGGAGAGAGGAGAGAGACAGGTGCAGCACAGGTAAGGAGATATATGGAGAGAGGAGAGAGACAGGTGCAGCACAGGAGGAGATATAGGGAGAGAGTAGAGAGACAGGTGCAGCACAGGTAAGGAGATATAAGGAGAGAGGAGAGAGACAGGTGTAGCACAGGTAAGGAGATATAGGGAGAGAGGAGAGAGACAGGTGCAGCACAGGAGGAGATATAGGGAGAGAGGAGAGAGACAGGTGCAGCACAGGTAAGGAGATATAGGGAGAGAGTAGAGAGACAGGTGTAGCACAGGTAAGGAGATATAAGGAGAGAGGAGAGAGACAAGTGCAGCACAGGAGGAGATATAGGGAGAGAGGAGAGAGACAGGTGCAGCACAGGTAAGGAGATATAAGGAGAGAGGAGAGAGACAGGTGTAGCACAGGTAAGGAGATATAAGGAGAGAGGAGAGAGACAAGTGCAGCACAGGAGGAGATATAGGGAGAGAGGAGAGAGACAGGTGCAGCACAGGTAAGGAGATATAAGGAGAGAGGAGAGAGACAGGTGCAGCACAGGAGGAGATATATGGAGAGAGGAGAGAGACAGGTGCAGCACAGGTAAGGAGATATAGGGAGAGAGGAGAGAGACAGGTGCAGCACAGGTAAGGAGATATAAGGAGAGAGGAGAGAGACAGGTGCAGCACAGGTAAGGAGATATAAGAAGAGAGGAGAGAGACAGGTGCAGTACAGGTAAGGAGATATAGGGAGAGAGGAGTGAGACAGGTGCAGTACAGGTAAGGAGATATATGGAGAGAGGAGAGAGACAGGTGCAGCACAGGTAAGGAGATATAAGGAGAGAGGAGAGAGACAGGTGTAGCACAGGTAAGGAGATATATGGAGAGAGGAGAGAGACAGGTGCAGCACAGGTAAGGAGATATAGGGAGAGAGTAGAGAGACAGGTGTAGCACAGGTAAGGAGATATAGGGAGAGAGTAGAGAGACAGGTGCAGCACAGGTAAGGAGATATAGGGAGAGAGGAGAGAGACAGGTGCAGCACAGGTAAGGAGATATATGGAGAGAGGAGAGAGACAAGTGCAGCACAGGAGGAGATATAGGGAGAGAGGAGAGAGACAGGTGCAGCACAGGTAAGGAGATATAAGGAGAGAGGAGAGAGACAGGTGCAGCACAGGAGGAGATATATGGAGAGAGGAGAGAGACAGGTGCAGCACAGGTAAGGAGATATAGGGAGAGAGGAGAGAGACAGGTGCAGCACAGGTAAGGAGATATAAGGAGAGAGGAGAGAGACAGGTGCAGTACAGGTAAGGAGATATAGGGAGAGAGGAGAGAGACAGGTGCAGCACAGGTAAGGAGATATAAGGAGAGAGGAGAGAGACAGGTGCAGTACAGGTAAGGAGATATATGGAGAGAGGAGAGAGACAGGTGCAGCACAGGTAAGGAGATATAAGGAGAGAGGAGAGAGACAGGTGTAGCACAGGTAAGGAGATATATGGAGAGAGGAGAGAGACAGGTGCAGCACAGGTAAGGAGATATAGGGAGAGAGTAGAGAGACAGGTGTAGCACAGGTAAGGAGATATAGGGAGAGAGGAGAGAGACAGGTGCAGCACAGGTAAGGAGATATATGGAGAGAGGAGAGAGACAGGTGCAGCACAGGAGGAGATATATGGAGAGAGAAGAGAGACAGGTGCAGCACAGGTAAGGAGATATAAGGAGAGAGGAGAGAGACAGGTGCAGCACAGGTAAGGAGATATAGGGAGAGAGGAGAGAGACAGGTGCAGCACAGGTAAGGAGATATAGGGAGAGAGGAGAGAGACAGGTGCAGCACAGGTAAGGAGATATATGGAGAGAGGAGAGAGACAGGTGTAGCACAGGTAAGGAGATATATGGAGAGAGGAGAGAGACAGGTGTAGCACAGGTAAGGAGATATAGGGAGAGAGGAGAGAGACAGGTGCAGCACAGGTAAGGAGATATAGGGAGAGAGTAGAGAGACAGGTGCAGCACAAGAAGAGACTTGACAGGCAGAAATGGGAGGAGGTGACGATGGGTGATGAATTTCATCTTGCTAGAGTAATCAGCATCTTAACCCCATTAAACATAAGAATATGGAATAGTCTACAATACCTATTTAGTTTGTGTGACATCATTGGGGGTGTGGCTATGACATATAGCGTCATACCACCAGTTGTGAGATGAGTTGGGAGCCAGAACACCTAGGGCCAAAAACCACACCTGACCTTGCCACATTCATTGTCACCGCTGCCCAGGAGATCCTTGTGCCTCACCCCATCCTCTTCCTCTCGCTGCTCCTGGCACAGAATAGGGTGATAAATGGAACTATTAACCCAGAACTTTTCTATCTGTTCCAGCGATACCAGAGCTGGAGCCGTGGTTTAAGTATATCAAATAAATGATTAATATCAATGAAAAAGTTCATAACGAGAAAGGTCCCAATAACAATGACGCCAGGCTCTTTACTGCGGACATGTGACCACTTTAGGCCCTGGTGCCAGGCCCCAGTCATATCCTGACATCATGCCCCTCATCTGGTTACAGCCACCAATCAGCAGCTCTGCCCGCTGCACAGTATTAACCAGACCCCCATCTCACATTGTCACATGACCCCTCCGGACGTGTGAATACCCCTCAGAGCCGCTCTCTGCAGCTGTGATCAGTTAACTGAAGAATTCTTATGAGATGTAATCACCCATCACCCGATATAATCACATCTCCCTGTCTCTTATCTACAGAGTGTATTGAATTAACCTTGAAAGATGAAACCAACATGTGAAACAATTTCTCTTCCAACAATAAAATAACATCGAGGGTCAAATTGAAACTCCAAATTCTGGTCTCTTTCTAATAACAATCTGGGTTTAACAAGAGGTGACGACCGGGGAACATTGAATGTAATCTCAGCACATATATTACTAAGAAGAGCTCAGTGGATGTTGTGTACTCTGCATTCTAGTGCAACATAATATGTGACATTAAGACCACCAGGGGTATAGTGGGCTGCGTCCCTGGGGGGATCCTGTCTGGACCTCGATACCCTATGACTTATCCTTTACCAAATGCGCTACACTCGTTGAGAGGAATCTGTCAGTATAATTACCCCAAACCTACATCCAATATGCAGGAAAGTACCCGCTGCAGTCATTAACCAATTCTAAATTCATTGAAATGTCCCAAAAGAGCAATGTTCTGCAGATCTCTAGAGAGGTCAGTAATGTAATAATCTGCAGAGTATATCATTATGTATCTGTCAGGGGGTAGATGGGACAGAGCAATGTTCTGCAGATCTGTAGAGAGGTCAGTAATGTAATAATCTGCAGAATATATCACTATGTATCTGTCAGGGGGTAGATGGAACAGAGCAATGTTCTGCAGATCTCTAGAGAGGTCAGTAATGTAATAATCTGCAGAGTATATCACTATCAGGGCCGGACTGGCCATCTGGCACTTCTGGCAAATGCCAGAAGGGCCGATGGTCAGATGGGCCGGTTGCTAGCTGGCCGGCCCCATCGCTCAGCGCACAGACTGTCATGCCAGAATTCCTGCATGACAGTCTGTGCGCTGAGAAATGGGGCCGGCTGTATACTTACTTCCTGGTGGCCGCGCGTCCTCTTCTCCCCTCCTCTCCTATGAATGGATCTGGCGATGTCACATGGGACGCGCACCACGTGATAGGTGCCGTCCCATGTGATAGGAAAGACTGCACAGCGCGCCGCGGAGCGCACAAGGTAAGGAGGGAGGGGGGGTAGTTTATGTGCCAGATTATGTAAAGTATGTGGGTGCCAGGGTATGTAAAGTATGTGGGTGCCAGGGTATGTAAAGTATGTGGGTGCCAGAGTATGTAAAGTATGTGGGTGCCAGGGTATGTAAAGTATGTGGGTGCCAGGGTATGTAAAGTATGTGGGTGCCAGGGTATGTAAAGTATGTGGGTGCGACAGGGTATGATTATAGTGTGTACGTGTGTGACAGTGAAAATATAGTATGTTTTGTGTGTGACAGGGTATGACCATAATGTGTGTGTGTGTGTGTGTGTGTGTGTGTGTGTGTGGGGGCCGGTGTATGACCATAATGTGTGTGTGTGTGGGGGCCGGTGTATGACCATAATGTGTGTGTGGGGGGGTCAGTGTATGACCATAATGTGTGTGTGTGTGTGTGTGTGGGCCGGCGTACGACTATAATGTGTGTGTGTGTGTGGGGGGGGGGGATCGGTGTATGACTATAATGTGTGGATGGGGGGGTCTTAATATAATGTGGGAGGTAGGCTGGTTAATCTAATGGTAAAATTGCAGGTAGGGGCTAATTATTGGGTGCTATTCAATTTGTGGGGGGATGGAGGGGCAATTTAATAGTGGGGCCTATCAATTTAAGATGGGGTGATTTGATTTTTAATTTAATGCTGGGGTAGTTTGGGAGCTATTAATTGAATGTGGGGCTGTGTGTGGAAAATGAGGTCTATTTATCAAATGCGATTATGAGTTATTTAATGCCTGGGGTGGTTGTAGGAAATGGATATATTTATTAAACTTAAATGCTATTTAATTTCTTGCTGGGGTTGTTTGGAGAGAGGAAAATATTTTTATTTATTAAATGGGAATGCTATTTAATGTCAGGGCTAGTTGGAGGGAAATAGATTTATTTATCAAATGTGAATACTAGTATTTTAATGAGTGACTGCAGTGAGGCCTAATTTTAAAACGTGGATGCTATATTGATTTAACACCAGGGCTAAATTTCATTTACTCATGTACTTTTTCTCCTAATAGGGCATCCAACATTCCAGGATCCAGACAAGCAGCAACTGATCTAAAGACACCAGCAGCCACAAGTGGTGACCATGACAAGACAGGTAGGAGAGACCAGGACAGTCTGCCAACTGTTCTGAATTTGGTGGGTGACTGTCCTGCTTAGTCAGGATTTGGTCTGACTACAAGAACAGTTGGGAGATATGTCCCGCTTCACACTGTACTGCTTGTTAAGGCAGAACTGCGTGCACCTAACAGTAGTGCACACAGTATTGCCTGTGTATTTGTCAAAAATTTGTCTAATAGCCAAATTACATTATAGGAGCCCCCCTGACGTAAGTGCCCGGGCCCCCCGAGCCTTAATCCAGTTGGTCAGCAGGAGGAATTTGTGCTCCGTCCCGGACAGGGCACAGCCTGCAGAGCAAGCCGAGGAGCTCTAAGTCTCATGAGATTTATTAATCTCCTGAGACTAAGAGTTTCCCTGCTCACTCTACCGGAATGTCAGCAGCATCAGAAGCATAGAGAAGTACATTGGGCTGGGGGTGTCATAATGTATCTGGGGGGGTGGCGTAATGTGGATAGGGAGGGTCTGATAAATGTAATGTTTTATTATAATGTATGTATCAACGCACCATTTTGACCACGCCCCCAACATAATGTAGCTACGCCCTTGGCGGCACCGCCACTGCACTGTCGCACACATTTTTTTCAACAGAGGTGGGTCTGTGTGCTTTACATGCCAGGGCTGATTTTTAGTCCCAGTCCGGCCCTGATCACTATGTATCTGTCAGGGGGTAGATGGAACAGAGCAATGTTCTGCAGATCTCTAGAGAGGTCAGTAATGTAATAATCTGCAGAGTATATCATTATGTATCTGTCAGGGAGTAGATGGGACAGAGCAATGTTCTGCAGATCTCTAGAGGGGTCAGTAATGTAATAATCTGCAGAATATATCACTATGTATCTGTCAGGAGGTAGATGGGACAGAGCAATGTTCTGCAGATCTCTAGAGAGGTCAGTAATGTAATAATCTGCAGAATATATCACTATGTATCTGTCAGGGGGTAGATGGGACAGAGCAATGTTCTGCAGCTCTCTAGAGAGGTCAGTAATGTAATAATCTGCAGAATATATCACTGTGTATCTGTCAGGGGGTAGATGGAACAGAGCAATGTTCTGCAGATCTCTAGAGAGGTCAGTAATGTAATAATCTGCAGAGTATATCATTATGTATCTGTCAGGGAGTAGATGGGACAGAGCAATGTTCTGCAGCTCTCTAGAGAGGTCAGTAATGTAATAATCTGCAGAGTATATCATTATGTATCTGTCAGGGAGTAGATGGGACAGAGCAATGTTCTGCAGCTCTCTAGAGAGGTCAGTAATGTAATAATCTGCAGAATATATCACTATGTATCTGTCAGGGGGTAGATGGGACAGAGCAATGTTCTGCAGATCTCTAGAGAGGTCAGTAATGTAATAATCTGCAGAATATATCACTATGTATCTGTCAGGAGGTAGATGGGACAGAGCAATGTTCTGCAGATCTCTAGAGAGGTCAGTAATGTAATAATCTGCAGAATATATCACTATGTATCTGTCAGGTGGTAGATAGGACAGAGCAATGTTCTGCAGATCTCTAGAGAGGTCAGTAATGTAATAATCTGCAGAATATATCACTATGTATCTGTCAGGGGGTAGATGGGACAGAGCAATGTTCTGCAGATCTCTAGAGAGGTCAGTAATGTAATAATCTGCAGAATATATCACTATGTATCTGTCAGGTGGTAGATAGGACAGAGCAATGTTCTGCAGATCTCTAGAGAGGTCAGTAATGTAATAATCTGCAGAATATATCACTATGTATCTGTCAGGGGGTAGATGGAACAGAGCAATGTTCTGCAGATCTCTAGAGAGGTCAGTAATGTAATAATCTGCAGAGTATATCATTATGTATCTGTCAGGGAGTAGATGGGACAGAGCAATGTTCTGCAGCTCTCTAGAGAGGTCAGTAATGTAATAATCTGCAGAATATATCACTATGTATCTGTCAGGGGGTAGATGGGACAGAGCAATGTTCTGCAGATCTCTAGAGAGGTCAGTAATGTAATAATCTGCAGAATATATCACTATGTATCTGTCAGGAGGTAGATGTGACAGAGCAATGTTCTGCAGATCTCTAGAGAGGTCAGTAATGTAATAATCTGCAGAATATATCACTATGTATCTGCCAGGTGGTAGATAGGACAGAGCAATGTTCTGCAGATCTCTAGAGAGGTCAGTAATGTAATAATCTGCAGAATATATCACTATGTATCTGTCAGGGGGTAGATGGGACAGAGCAATGTTCTGCAGATCTCTAGAGAGGTCAGTAATGTAATAATCTGCAGAATATATCACTATGTATCTGTCAGGAGGTAGATGGGACAGAGCAATGTTCTGCAGATCTCTAGAGAGGTCAGTAATGTAATAATCTGCAGAATATATCACTATGTATCTGTCAGGGGGTATATGGGACAGAGCAATGTTCTGCAGATCTCTAGAGAGGTCAGTAATGTAATAATCTGCAGAATATATCACTATGTATCTGTCAGGGGGTAGATGGGACAGAGCAATGTTCTGCAGATCTCTAGAGAGGTCAGTAATGTAATAATCTGCAGAATATATCACTATGTATCTGTTAGGGGTAGATGGGACAGAGCAATGTTCTGCAGATCTCTAGAGAGGTCAGTAATGTAATAATCTGCAGAATATATCACTATGTATCTGTCAGGGGGTAGATGGGACAGAGCAATGTTCTGCAGATCTCTAGAGAGGTCAGTAATGTAATAATCTGCAGAATATATCACTATGTATCTGTCAGGGGATACATGGAACAGAGCAATGTTCTGCAGATCTCTAGAGAGGTCAGTAATGTAATAATCTGCAGAATATATCACTATGTATCTGTCAGGAGGTAGATGGAACAGAGCGATGTTCTGCAGATCTCTAGAGAAGTCAGTAATGTAATAATCTGCAGAGTATATCACTATGTATCTGTCAGGGGGTAGATGGGACAGAGCAATGTTCTGCAGATCTCTAGAGGGGTCAGTAATGTAATAATCTGCAGAATATATCACTATGTATCTGTCAGGAGTTAGATGGAACAGAGCGATGTTCTGCAGATCTCTAGAGAAGTCAGTAATGTAATAATCTGCAGAGTATATCACTATGTATCTGTCAGGGGGTAGATGGGACAGAGCAATGTTCTGCAGATCTCTAGAGAGGTCAGTAATGTAATCTGCAGAGTATATCACTATGTATCTGTCAGGGGGTAGATGGGACAGAGCAATGTTCTGCAGATCTCTAGAGAGGTCAGTAATGTAATAATCTGCAGAATATATCACTGTGTATCTGTCAGGGGGTAGATGGGACAGAGCAATGTTCTGCAGATCTCTAGAGAGGTCAGTAATGTAATAATCTGCAGAATATATCACTATGTATCTGTCAGGAGGTAGATGGGACAGAGCAATGTTCTGCAGATCTCTAGAGAGGTCAGTAATGTAATAATCTGCAGAATATATCACTATGTATCTGTCAGGGGGTAGATGGGACAGAGCAATGTTCTGCAGATCTCTAGAGAGGTCAGTAATGTAATAACCTGCAGAATATATCACTATGTATTTGTCAGGGGGTAGATGGGACAGAGCAATGTTCTGCAGATCTCTAGAGAGGTCAGTAATGTAATAATCTGCAGAATATATCAGTATGTATCTGTCAGGGGTATATGGAACAGAGCAATGTTCTGCAGATCTCTAGAGAGGTCAGTAATGTAATAATCTGCAGAATATATCACTATGTATCTGTCAGGAGGTAGATGGAACAGAGCGATGTTCTGCAGATCTCTAGAGAAGTCAGTAATGTAATAATCTGCAGAGTATATCACTATGTATCTGTCAGGGGGTAGATGGGACAGAGCAATGTTCTGCAGATCTCTAGAGAGGTCAGTAATGTAATAATATGCAGAATATATCACTATATATCGGTCAGGGGGTAGATGGAACAGAGCAATGTTCTGCAGATCTCTAGAGAGGTCAGTAATGTAATAATCTGCAGAATATATCACTATGTATCTGTCAGGGGTAGAAGGGACAGAGCAATGTTCTGCAGATCTCTAGAGAGGTCAGTAATGTAATAATCTGCAGAATATATCACTATGTATCTGTCAGGGGGTAGATGGGACAGAGCAATGTTCTGCAGATTTCTAGAGAGGTCAGTTATGTAATAATCTGCAGAATATATCACTATGTATCTGTCAGGAGTTAGATGGAACAGAGCGATTTTCTGCAGATCTCTAGAGAAGTCAGTAATGTAATAATCTGCAGAGTATATCACTATGTATCTGTCAGGGGGTAGATGGGACAGATCAATGTTCTGCAGATCTTTAGAGAGGTCATTAATGTAATCTGCAGAGTATATCACTATGTATCTGTCAGGTGGTAGATGGGACAGAGCGATGTTCTGCAGATCTCTAGAGAGGTCAGTAATCTAATAATCTGCAGAATATATCACTATGTATCTGTCAGAGGGTAGATGGGACAGAGCAATGTTCTGCAGATCTCTAGAGAGGTCAGTAATGTAATAATCTGCAGAGTATATCACTATGTATCTGTCAGGTGGTAGATGGGACAGAGCGATGTTCTGCAGATCTCTAGAGAGGTCAGTAATCTAATAATCTGCAGAATATATCACTATGTATCTGTCAGAGGGTAGATGGGACAGAGCAATGTTCTGCAGATCTCTAGAGAGGTCAGTAATGTAATAATCTGCAGAGTATATCACTATGTATCTGTCAGGGGTTAGATGGAGCAGAGCAATATTCTGCAGATCTCTAGAGAGGTCAGTAATGTAATAATCTGCAGAATATATTACTATGTATCTGTCAGGGGGTAGATGGGACAGAGCGATGTTCTGCAGATCTCTAGAGAGGTCAGTAATGTAATAATCTGCAGAGTATATCACTATGTATCTGTCAGGGGGTAGATGGGACAGAGCGATGTTCTGCAGATGTATAGAGAGGTCAGTAATGTAATAATCTGCAGAATATATCACTATGTATCTGTCAGGGGGTAGATGGGACAGAGCAATGTTCTGCAGATCTCTAGAGAGGTCAGTAATGTAATAATCTGCAGAATATATCACTATGTATCTGTCAGGGGGTAGATGGGACAGAGCAATGTTCTGCAGATCTCTAGAGAGGTCAGTAATGTAATAACCTGCAGAATATATCACTATGTATTTGTCAGGGGGTAGATGGGACAGAGCAATGTTCTGCAGATCTCTAGAGAGGTCAGTAATGTAATAATCTGCAGAATATATCAGTATGTATCTGTCAGGGGTATATGGAACAGAGCAATGTTCTGCAGATCTCTAGAGAGGTCAGTAATGTAATAATCTGCAGAATATATCACTATGTATCTGTCAGGAGGTAGATGGAACAGAGTGATGTTCTGCAGATCTCTAGAGAAGTCAGTAATGTAATAATCTGCAGAGTATATCACTATGTATCTGTCAGGGGGTAGATGGGACAGAGCAATGTTCTGCAGATCTCTAGAGAGGTCAGTAATGTAATAACCTGCAGAATATATCACTATGTATTTGTCAGGGGGTAGATGGGACAGAGCAATGTTCTGCAGATCTCTAGAGAGGTCAGTAATGTAATAATCTGCAGAATATATCAGTATGTATCTGTCAGGGGTATATGGAACAGAGCAATGTTCTGCAGATCTCTAGAGAGGTCAGTAATGTAATAATCTGCAGAATATATCACTATGTATCTGTCAGGGGTAGAAGGGACAGAGCAATGTTCTGCAGATCTCTAGAGAGGTCAGTAATGTAATAATCTGCAGAATATATCACTATGTATCTGTCAGGGGGTAGATGGGACAGAGCAATGTTCTGCAGATCTCTAGAGAGGTCAGTAATGTAATAATCTGCAGAATATATCACTATGTATCTGTCAGGAGGTAGATGGGACAGAGCAATGTTCTGCAGATCTCTAGAGAGGTCAGTAATGTAATAATCTGCAGAATATATCACAATATATCTGTCAGGGGGTAGAGAGAACAGAGCAATGTTCTGCAGATCTCTAGAGAGGTCAGTAATGTAATAATCTGCAGAATATATCACTATGTATCTGTCAGGGGGTAGATGGAACAGAGCGATGTTCTGCAGATCTCTAGAGAAGTCAGTAATGTAATAATCTGCAGAGTATATCACTATGTATCTGTCAGCGGGTAGATGGGACAGATCAATGTTCTGCAGATCTCTAGAGAGTTCATTAATGTAATCTGCAGAGTATATCACTATGTATCTGTCAGGTGGTAGATGGGACAGAGCGATATTCTGCAGATCTCTAGAGAGGTCAGTAATGTAATAATCTGCAGAATGTATCACTATGTATCTGTCAGAGGGTAGATGGGACAGAGCAATGTTCTGCAGATCTCTAGAGAGGTCAGTAATGTAATAATCTGCAGAGTATATCACTATGTATCTGTAGGGTTAGATGGAGCAGAGCAATGTTCTGCAGATCTCTAGAGAGGTCAGTAATGTAATAATCTGCAGAATATATTACTATGTATCTGTCAGGGGGTAGATGGGACAGAGCGATGTTCTGCAGATCTCTAGAGAGGTCAGTAATGTAATAATCTGCAGAGTATATCACTATGTATCTGTCAGGGGGTAGATGGGACAGAGCGATGTTCTGCAGATGTATAGAGAGGTCAGTAATGTAATAATCTGCAGAATATATCACTATGTATCTGTCAGGGGGTAGATGGAACAGAGCAATGTTCTGCAGATCTCTAGAGAGGTCAGTAATGTAATAATCTGCAGAATATATCACTATGTATCTGTCAGGGGGTAGATGGGACAGAGCAATGTTCTGCAGATCTCTAGAGGGGTCAGTAATGTAATAATCTGCAGAATATATCACTATGTATCTGTCAGAGGGTAGATGGAACAGAGCAATGTTCTGCAGATCTCTAGAGAGGTCATTAATGTAATAATCTGCAGAATATATCACTATGTATCTGTCAGGGGGTAGATTGGACAGAGCAATGTTCTGAAGATCTCTAGAGAGGTCAGTAATGTAATAATCTGCAGAAAATATCACTATGTATCTGTCAGGGGGTAGATGGGACAGAGCAATGTTCTGCAGATCTCTAGAGGGGTCAGTAATGTAATAATCTGCAGAATATATCACTATGTATCTGTCAGAGGGTAGATGGAACAGAGCAATGTTCTGCAGATCTCTAGAGAGGTCAGTAATGTAATAATCTGCAGAATATATCACTATGTATCTGTCAGGGGGTAGATGGGACAGAGCAATGTTCTGCAGATCTCTAGAGGGGTCAGTAATGTAATAATCTGCAGAATATATCACTATGTATCTGTCAGAGGGTAGATGGAACAGAGCAATGTTCTGCAGATCTCTAGAGAGGTCAGTAATGTAATAATCTGCAGAGTATATCACTATGTATCTGTCAGGGGGTAAATGGGACAGAGCAATGTTCTGCAGATCTCTAGAGGGGTCAGTAATGTAATAATCTGCAGAATATATCACTATGTATCTGTCAGAGGGTAGATGGAACAGAGCAATGTTCTGCAGATCTCTAGAGAGGTCAGTAATGTAATAATCTGCAGAGTATATCACTATGTATCTGTCAGGGGGTAGATGGGACAGAGCAATGTTCTGCAGATCTCTAGAGGGGTCAGTAATGTAATAATCTGCAGAATATATCACTATGTATCTGTCAGAGGGTAGATGGAACAGAGCAATGTTCTGCAGATCTCTAGAGAGGTCATTAATGTAATAATCTGCAGAGTATATCACTATGTATCTGTCAGGGGGTAGATGGAACAGAGCAATGTTCTGCAGATCTCTAGAGAGGTCAGTAATGTAATAATCTGCAGAGTATATCACTATGTATCTGTCAGGGGGTAGATGGAACAGAGCAATGTTCTGCAGATCTCTAGAGAGGCCATTAAGATACTAATCTACACATTATTAATATACAAAGTGTGAAATAGAGGAGTTCTGGAGTTCTCGGTAATGAAAGTTTATAGTCAATACAATCAGTTCCCATGAGGGGTTCTATTGTCTGTACCCCCCTTTCCACAGAAGAACGGCCTAAGATGAGGTCATATTACCGCTGACCATTTACTAATATTTCCATCCTACATCTCCAGTAAATAATTCCAACCAGCAGTTATTAATATTATATATATTATTTATCTCTGTAAGATTTATGGCTATTACAAGTCACTGTTGCATTTCATGTACATAAATAGATTTATCACCTTTATGATGATGTTAAATGATCTGACAATCAGCAGCACATGGAAGGGTAATTCCTCTATAAACACGCATGTTACTGATCCCAGAAGCTGATTATTCCTCTTGTTAATCATTTGACAGTGACAGATATAATTACACAGTATGGAAATGCCCCTCAGTTACCCCCTTATTGATGCACTTCACCAATTCACACTTTGTACATCATCAGACAATGATACCAGTATAATGTACAATAGATTATTGCAGTATTCTGTTGTGGTGACCTAGGATATTATAGAGTCTCCTATAGACTCCAGGTTACTGAGCTCTGAGTGGGGGGCGATGAGTTACCACCAGAATTAATGACATTACTGAGAGCACAGCTCACCCTGCAATATATTTACCTGTCTCCGGTCTGTGGTATCTGTCACTCAGCTCACACTTTCATGTTACTGTACGAGACATGACGAGGGGTGAATCACACACCCGGGGGTCTCTAACGCTGGATATGTAACTTACTCAGAGATATTCCCAGTCTTGTGTTTAACCAACATTCCGTACCAGGGGCAGAGATGTTATTACTGAAAAGCTCATTAATGAGAACAGATGTCTGTACAATTGTACAATCAACATAGAACATGATTAATATCACAATATTGTTCTTCTCCAATTAGTTTTTCCCACTTATTTATTTATCTGACAATTCCACTCTCAACCGAAAAATAGTATGAATTGGACAGGTCATAGTGGTATTTATTATCATTTATTATTATTATATTATGCAGCGCTGTACAGAGAACATTTGTCATTGTTACGAGCCGCGGCGGTGCCCAGCCGTCGCGACTCAATGCTCAGCTGCGTCCCGGCCATCTCCATGACGACCAAGAAGTCCCTTACGGTATTCGCCCCAGTCGTTGCTAAGGCACCGGCCAGGGCGCAGTCCTTTCAAGTGTCGCATCCCAGCATCAGGTGCAGCCGGGCGCGTGCGCATCTGTCTGAATTTATCATTATTCCCCTGGGGGCATATTACCTCCTCCTGTGCTCCCCTGCTCCCATTGGCCAACCTGTGTATATAAGGCCAGGTGGGCTTAGCCTCCCAGCCGGTTATAGCTCTCAGTACCTTGTCTGCTTGCCTGCTCCTGTTGCTTGTGAAACCTTTGGATTGATTACCGTGTATGACCTTTTGCCTGCAACCTGGACCTTGATTGTTTGCTCTTTGCCCTGACCTTTTGACTTGTTACCCGGACCTCCATTGATCGTTGCCAGCCCTGACCATTTGCCTGTACCTGACCACGTTTCCTGCTCCAGACCCTAAGACCTTTGGTTTGCCCCTTACTCCACTTGTACCATCTCCTGCTATCTAGGACGGCAGTACGTTCATAAACTTGTACTACATTGAGTCCTGGGGGCATCTGAGTACCTGTGAGTATATTCAGTTCTACGGGAAAGGCGGCTGCTCTGCTTGAAGACCTCTACAACCGGTTCTACAAGCTCAGCCGTAACAGTCATTTACATAAATATATCTCTATGTTACTGTCAGGGGGTAGATGGGATAGAACAATGTTCTGCAGTGACATGAGAGTACTCCCAGCAATGAGGATCATGACATTGCTGCATAATACAGCTCCCCACTCATCTATTGCTATTACTTGTTGTCATATATCAGGCTCCTATGTCCACCACTAAGAAAACAAAACATGTTTTAATCTTTTTGTGCATAAATCTTCCAGTAAATTCACTAAATAGGAAACATAAAAAGGATGTGAAATCACGAGTGGAAAAGAAGCAGAATTGCTTCCCGAGCAGAAAGTGGGGACATCTGACTTAATCTCCAAAATGAGTTTAATTCTGTGCTAACTTCTGCTTTTCTGGGTCCAGTATTGTGCAATCAGCATTTGTGGGGCCGATACGTATGACTTCTCTGAAACACTGATATCTGCCCTCCAGCCAGGCAGCAGGGTAAGTACCTATCTCCTACTTATCTCTGGGGTCCCAGCGCTCATCCACAATAGGGATCGGTACCTCTCTTTGTAATGGATGAAGTCTGACAGTGGAACATTAAATGTATTTATTTCTAATAGTTTCCAGATTTCACAATACAGCTCAGGATAAGGAAGAGTATTGAAGGGTTTTTACTTGTTATTATTGGTGAGATGCTGGTGAAATGTTAGTGAGATGTTGGTGAGATGATGGTGAGATTATAGTGAGATATTGCTGAGATGCTGGTGGGATGTTGTTGAGATGAAGATGAGATGATGGTGAGATTTTCAAAAGATGGTGGTGAAATGTTAGTGAGATGTTGGTGAGATGATGGTGAGATGCTGATGAGATAATGGTGAGATGCTGGTGAGATGCTGGTGAAATATTGGTGAGATGAAGGTGAAATGATGCCGAGATGATGGTGAGATGTTGGTGAGATGAAGATGAATTGATGGTGAGATTTCGGAAAGATACTGGTGAAATGTTAGTGAGATGCTGGTGAAATGAAGGTAAGATGATGGTGAGATGAAGGTGAGATTTTGGCAAGATGCTGGTGAGATAATGGTGAAATGAAGGTGAGATGATGGTGAGATAATGGTGAGATAATGGTGAGATGATGGTGAGATGAAGATGAGATAATGGTGAAATGAAGGTGAGATGATGGTGAGATGAAGATGAGATGCTGGTGAGATAATGGTGAAATGAAGGTGAGATGATGGTGAGATGAAGATGAGATGCTGGTGAGATAATGGTGAGATGATGGTGAGATGAAGACTAGATAATGGTGAAATGAAGGTGAGATGATGGTGAGATGAAGATGAGATGCTGGTGAGATAATGGTGAGATGATGGTGAGATGAAGATGAGATAATGGTGAAATGAAGGTGAGATGATGGTGAGATGAAGATGAGATGCTGGTGAGATAATGGTGAGATGATGGTGAGATGAAGATGAGATAATGGTGAAATGAAGGTGAGATGTTGGTGAGATGTTGATGAGATGCCCCAGTATATTTCACAGTTGGATTGTGCCTTATATCTTTGTACTTACATCAGAGCACCCACATAAGTCTGACTTACACCTAATAAACATGCTCTGGGCAGATGTCTCCTCTGTGGTGGAGTTTCCAGGAATTTCTGGCTCTGGAATTCTCCAGTTTATGGAACTCACCACAAGTGTTTACACAGAAACATTCTTATTCTCCTCTGAAATATTCTGACTTTGGGGTTTTGGTTTCAGCGTCCACATGTGACAGAAATGTGCAGTAATCATGTTTTTATGTAGATGTTGTGAAGTAATAGGTACTTTAGTTAAGAGTCACTAAACCTAAATAGAAGAGCTATTAATAATGTTCATAGATATATAAGTGAAAGTGTCTGAAGATATGTGAGGTATGTTGTGATACTGGGGGACATATATTTTCTGCACACAGCAGATTTCCTGTCAGTAATCCCATCGCAGTAAGACCCTTTCAGCCTCAAAGGGTTGATAACAGAGTACACTAGCTAGCACTCGGCTCTGTGGCAAATTGGAAATATTTCCAGTTCTCTCAATCTATTTGGGAATGTTGCTAATACCCTCTTTGGGGGGTATTCAATTGTTAGCGTTAACGCAAAAAAAACGAGTGCTCAAAAAATATTACCGTTTATACGGTAATATTGCGCGCGAAAAGCGTTAATACGGCTCGCCGCTGAAATTCCGCGAGTAATTACCGTATTAACGCTAAGATTTTTTGAGCGCTCGTTTGAGAGCGTTAACGCTAACAATTGAATACCCCCCTTTATGTAAGAGCAGATGCAGTTGTGCTGTACTGTGATTATCTTATTATTATACATATCTCTCAATATGTGTTAAATAACAACTCCTATTCATGGTCCAGTGAATGTATCAGGCGCATCCTCAATAATAGTGGTACAGTCTCCACTCTGTGTAGATACAGGCGCTCTTCTTAAATTGCTAACATCGTGGCTATAAATATACTTTAGAGTAGTAGGACAGTCACTGGTTCTAGATTTGTAGGACAATCTAGACTAGTAAAGCTATGACTGTATTTTAAATTAATTGACTAGTCGCTGTGGGGCCAATTAATAAAAGGGTGAAAAGCCCCATTGCCGGCGAAAACAGGTTTTCCTCGTGGGTTTTGCCCAATATATCAAGGTGTTACCGCCAGCGACAGCCGTGCTAGAAGAACATAGCAGAAAGCTCTATCTATGTAACAATGTTGTGTTGCACTTTGCAGAGGTTCTCGGCCTTGGAATCTGGAATGGAGCCCCGCAGAATGCTGACCACACTGTGTATTGTCGTCTTATCTATCCCGTTAGCTGAGTTACAGAATTGTCCAGCCCGCATGCCAGGATTACCGGGTATCCCTGGAATTCCTGGGCCTGACGGGAAAGACGGAGTAGACGGAGTAAAGGGAGATGTGGGTAAGAGCAGTCCCATCGTGTGACTGGGATAAGAGGATGGGTTGAAGTTTCCTTCTGTTTATAATAAAATGTCTCTTATGCACCAGGCCCTTCTGGAGTCTTTGAAGGCTGGAATAAAGAAGATCATAAGGGAGACCTGGGTCAGCCAGGAAACCCTGGAAAAGTAGGCCCTAAAGGGCCAATGGGCCCCCCAGGCCTTCCTGGTCCCAGAGGTCTAAAAGGCATAAAAGGTGACTCTGGAGAATACAAGACTGAAATCTCTGCTTTCTCAGTGAAGAAGGCGTCACAAGGAAATCCGCGGAGGGAACAGCCTATTCGTTTTGATCGAGTTATCATCGATGTAAACAATCACTATGACATAAGAACTGGAAAGTTCACGTGTGTTTTCCCTGGTATCTATTACTTCACTTACCATGCCTCTTCTAGGGGGCACCTGTGTGTAAACATTATGCAGGGCAGTTCTAGTGGTGAGAAAACCAAAAAGGTGGTGATGTTCTGTGACCAAGTTCTCAACATCTATCAGGTGACCACAGGTGGGGTAGTGCTGGGTCTGAAGAAAGATGACTCAGTTTGGCTGGAGACCACTGACAAGAATAGTCTTGTAGGGGCTGAATGGGCAGATAGTATTTTCTCTGGATTTTTGCTCTTCCCAGGCTCCTAAAAGTGACCATATCCCATCTCTATCCAGTTCTATCTACCCATATCCCATCTCTATCCAGTTCTATCTACCCATATCCCATCTCTATCCAGTTCTATATTCCCATATCCCATCTCTATCCAGTTCTATCTACCCATATCCCATCTCTATCCAGTTCTATCTACCCATATCCCATCTCTATCCAGTTCTATCTACCCATATCCCATCTCTATCCAGTTCTATCTACCCATATCCCATCTCTATCCAGTTCTATCTATCCATATCCCATTTGTATCCAGTTCTATCTACCCATATCCCATCTCTATCCAGTTCTATCTACCCATATCCCATCTCTATCCAGTTCTATCTACCCATATCCCATCTCTATCCAGTTCTATCTACCCATATCCCATCTCTATCCAGTTCTATCTACCCATATCCCATCTCTATCCAGTTCTATCTACCCATATCCCATCTCTATCCAGTTCTATATTCCCATATCCCATCTCTATCCAGTTCTATCTACCCATATCCCATCTCTATCCAGTTCTATCTACCCATATCCCATCTCTATCCAGTTCTATCTACCCATATCCCATCTCTATCCAGTTCTATATACCCATATCCCATCTCTATCCAGTTCTATCTACCCATATCCCATCTCTATCCAGTTCTATCTACCCATATCCCATCTCTATCCAGATCTATCTACCCATATCCCATCTCTATCCAGTTCTATCTACCCATATCCCATCTCTATCCAGTTCTATCTACCCATATCCCATCTCTATCCAGATCTATCTACCCATATCCCATTTGTATCCAGTTCTATCTACCCATATCCCATCTCTATCCAGTTCTATCTACCCATATCCCATCTCTATCCAGTTCTATCTACCCATATCCCATCTCTATCCAGTTCTATCTACCCATATCCCATTTGTATCCAGTTCTATCTACCCATATCCCATCTCTATCCAGTTCTATCTACCCATATCCCATCTCTATCCAGTTCTAGCTACCCATATCCCATCTCTATCCAGTTCTATATTCCCATATCCCATCTCTAACCAGTTCTATCTACCCATATCCCATCTCTATCCAGTTCTATCTATCCATATCCCATCTCTATCCAGTTCTATCTACCCATATTCCATCTCTATCCAGTTCTATCTACCCATATCCCATCTCTATCCAGTTCTATCTACCCATATCCCATCTCTATCTAGTTCTATCTACCCATACCCCATCTCTATCCAGTTCTATCTACCCATATTCCATCTCTATCCAGTGCTATCTACCCATATCCCATTTGTATCCAGTTCTATCTACCCATATCCCATCTCTATCCAGTTCTATCTACCCATATCCCATCTCTATCCAGTTCTATCTACCCATATCCCATTTGTATCCAGTTCTATCTACCCATATCCCATCTCTATCCAGTTCTATCTGCCCATATCCCATCTCTATCCAGTTCTATCTACCCATATCCCATCTCTATCCAGTTCTATCTACCCATATCCCATTTGTATCCAGTTCTATCTACCCATATCCCATTTGTATCCAGTTCTATCTACCCATATTCCATCTCTATCCAGTTCTATCTACCCATATCCCATCTCTATCCAGTTCTATCTACCCATATCCCATCTCTATCCAGTTCTATCTACCCATATCCCATCTCTATCCAGTTCTATCTACCCATATCCCATCTCTATCCAGTTCTATCTACCCATATTCCATCTCTATCCAGTTCTATCTGCCCATATCCCATCTCTATCCAGTTCTATCTACCCATATCCCATTTGTATCCAGTTCTATCTACCCATATCCCATCTCTATCCAGTTCTATCTACCCATATCCCATCTCTATCCAGTTATTTCTACCCATATCCCATTTGTATCCAGTTCTATCTACCCATATCCCATCTCTATCCAGTTCTATCTACCCAAATCCCATCTCTATCTAGTTCTATCTACCCATATCCCATCTCTATCCAGTTCTATCTACCCATATCCCATTTGTATCCAGTTCTATCTACCCATATTCCATCTCTATCCAGTTCTATCTACCCATATCCCATCTCTATTCAGTTCTATCTACCCATATCCCATTTGTATCCAGTTCTATCTACCCATATCCCATCTCTATCCAGTTCTATCTGCCCATATCCCATCTCTATCCAGTTCTATCTACCCATATCCCATCTCTATCCAGTTCTATCTACCCATATCCCATCTCTATCCAGTTCTATCTACCCATATCCCATCTCTATCCAGTTCTATATTCCCATATCCCATCTCTATCCAGTTCTATATTCCCATATCCCATTTGTAGAACATGTTCTAGAATATGATACATTAAGGTCCCCTTCTATCAATGGATGTTACCAATGGTGTAGATACAAGACCGAGACCTCAATCCAATTTTAAATATTGGAACCATATTTTATACAATCTATTGGTAACCTAGCAGTTTATAGGACATTTCAGAGGTTAGTGGCTTTTTAGGGTACCTTGGTGAAGTACATCCACTGTGATTTGGTTATTAATGTGTTATGATGTCTATTGTGAAAATTGTAAATATGCAAATGAATTTTAGTTTCTACATCTACCACTTGGGGGCAGCAAATACCTAGAAAACCACAAGTACCCAAAATGTTGCTCCCTGTGTTAAAGTGGAACTGTCAGCCCAATCTGTGGTGCACAGAAGTCCTGCTTGTCTGATGACTTTTTACTAATAAATCTGTAATCACCAAAGTTATCAAATATTCTCAGTACTGGTTTTTAGATAAGTTGCTTGTTTCATCATTTACAGCAAAGTTGGTAGGATGGATTATCTCAAAGGTGATTAATATGCACACACAAAGCTATATAAGTAATGTCACCTTATTATCATGAGCTAATTAAGATGCACCTAAGAGAGAGAAGCATTTAGGAGAATAAAATAATAGTAATTAATGGGGTTGGTGCAGATTTGTGGTCAGGACACTGAAATTATGATTTATTTTGCTGACAATAACAAAAGCTTCAAAATGAACATGAAAAAGCAGAGTAGTGACTGCAAAATATGTGCGCAGGGGACTAATAGGGTACGCAAGACAATGCACTGTGTATCTGCTTTATATCTGTCCTTAAAATACCACAAAATGTCTTTAGTGTAAACCACCAATAAACATTGCTTTAAATAAAAAGTGCTATAAGCTAAGTGCTAGCTCTTCTGTCCATTCATTCTGACTGAATCTGCGTCTTGAACATATTGTTCCTGATTTATTAAGGAAAGTAAGGCAAGACAAGGAGTAGGTTTTCTCCAGTGTGAACCATGATACAATGCGAGGGGAGCAAATTAGTTTATTATTGTGCACGTAAGATAAATAATGGCTGTTTTTTCATGTAGCACAAATACATGATGGTTTTATTTTACACTAACAGTTTATCTAGGACATGTTTTACCCCAACTATAAATCTGCCCCCACATTTGCCCAGGTGCAAAGTTACTCCTTTTATTGGCTTTACTTTCCTTATTGAATCATGCCCATAAACTCTTTATTAAATACATTTGTGTCATACTTGGATTCTAATGTTGTACATTTTCCATTTCTTATTAAATTGTATTTTTCTATTCATTGAAAGCTGAAAAAATAAAATAAATATATAAAATAAACAGACAGAATTCAAACGCAAATCAAAGTCATCAGAAAATGTAATAGATGAAGCGGATATTGATCCTCTGACAAAGCTGCAATACAATTATATTCATCTCCAACTAATATATATGTATATACACATATATATATATATATATATATATATATATATATATATATATATATATATATATATATATATTTATTCACTTCCTGCTCCCTGAGCTCATCTCTTGCTGATAACTCTGGGAACAGATTGTGGCCACAATTACAGAAAGTACATTTATACATTGAACACTTTAATTCTCCAGCGGTTCATCCTCCGACAGTGACCGGATTCAATCACAGTTCTTACCCCTCTACTCCGGGGACCAGAGTCCAGCTCTAGTCTTTCCTACTAACTCTACTGCTGCCAATAACTTTATGGCGATGTTCACTCATTTTTTATTAATATGGTCAACTGATAATGGTTTTATTTGGAGATATTATGTATTTGTTCACATTTAGCAGCTTCTCTGCAATACAAAGTAGTAATTATTTGCAATATTTGTGGCTTCCTGTCAACTGACAATGGTGCAAGTTGGGGGGTATATGGTGGTATATTTATATATATATATATGTATTAGCTGAAGTACCCAGCCCGGGTTTAAATCTTCAATTAATTAGGTTATGAATAAGTTGGATATACCTGTTTATAAATAGTTATCAGCTTAGCAGCGCCTCCAACACACCCATTAGGTGGCTGCCCAGTTTCATCCAAATAGATCCAGTGGATGCCCAGAAAAGCCTCCCAGGGTCAAAGTTCGGCCAACGTACACCAATGGGAGGTCCCACCAGGACCCTATCCCCCTAAAACCTGGCCAGCCTCCAACTGGACCACCTCGTGTTGGCTTCATCCCAAACGGTACAAGGGTGTCCGAATGCATGACCGGACAGACCAATGATGTTACATATATATATATATAGAATATAAGTGACTGGAATGTGATAGTGATACAATGTAGCAGTGACCTGGGCTCGAGGTTCCGCTATCATTAATATATATATACAGTATATGTAAGCAATAGGGGGATAATATCTGAATTAATGTAAATATTACAGCCGTTCTTCCGGTGAGGAACTTCTGATTTTGACCATATTTCCACCCTGAGATGGTGATAACGTCGGGAGCACAGCGGTGGGACAAGTGCTGCCCATGGTAAGTAGGTGAATCCTCGCTGGTGGCAGCTGGCGACGGTTACTGCTGGTAATACCTGGTGATACCCGGCAGGGGGGCTTGGTGGATAACAGCATCCTTTATTCTCCCTGTCATTAACTTTGGTGACTTTAGCGTGTCCTGGAATTTTATATGACATGAAATCATAAAGTAAAGAGGTACAGAGTGGACGTATGCCGGGGTGTGAGGTGGAGTATTATTATTACTACTACCATTTATTTATATAGCGCCACTAACTCCGCAGCGCTGTACAGAGAACTCACTCACATCAGTCCCTGCCCCAATGGGGCTTACAGTCTAACTTCCCTAACATACACACACACACACACACACACAGACACACAGAGAGACACACACACACAGACACACACACAGACACACAGACACACAGAGAGACACACACACACAGACACACACACAGACAGACAGACAGAGAGACACACACACACACAGACAGACACACACACACAGACACACAGACACACAGAGAGACACACACACACAGACACACACACATACACACAGAGAGACAGACAGACACACACACACACACAGACACACACACACAGACAGACGCACACAGACACACACACACACAGACAGACAGACACACACAGACAGACACACACACACAGACAGACACACACACACACACACACACACACACACACACAGACACACACACAGACAGACGCACACAGACACACACACACACAGACACACACACAGACACACACACACAGACAGACACACACACACTCACACACACACACAGACAGACACACCCACACACATACACACAGAGAGACAGACAGACAGACACACACACAGACAGACACACACACACAGACACACACACACAGACAGACACACACACAGACAGACACACATACACACAGAGAGACAGACAGACACACACACACAGACACACACACAGACACAGACAGACACACACACACACACACTCAAACACAGACACACACACTCACACACACACACAGACACACACACACTCACACACAGACACACACACACTCACACACAGACACACACACTCACACACACACACACAGACAGAGAGACTAGGGTCAATTTGATAGCAGACAATTAACCTACCAGTATGTTTTTGGAGTGTGGGAGGAAACCGGAGCACCCGGAGGAAACCCACGCAAACACGGGGAGGACATACAAACTCCTCACAGATAAGGCCATGGTGGGGATTGAGTAACAGCCACCATTGCCGAGATACGTTACCACAGTCACGAACATTATAGCACAATCTGGTAAATGTGACTATTTATCGATTACTTGATCTCCACCATCGTTGGAGCCAATCAGAGCGAGGAGTGAGGTTTGGGGGTAAGATTGGAGATTATTATTTCCATCAACTCCTTGGGGAAAACCAGCCGTTTCTCAGACGTTTAATATATATATACCCAGGGCTGCCAAGAGGAATTCAGGGCCCCGGTACAACAAATTCATGGGCCCCACTTATAGTTGAGTAAGCAAAAAAAAATTGCGCCGCCGTCATGGGTATGTTCACATAATTGGGGGCGTGGCAATGCGCCGTTGGGGCGTGGCTAGCACAATAAAATCACTAGGTCCTGAATTCCGCGGAGCGTTAAATATGTCCCAGCACTCCTGACCTTCAGGACATCTAGCGCCCTTGTGTAGTATAGGAAGAATGCAGTGTGTACACAAAGAGTTCAGTCTTGGCCCACTGGGCTCACCAAACATTGCCATTGTCCCTACGAGAATCACAACATTTCACACACTATGCTGCTCTGTCCTACCTGTTCTTCTCACTTTTACCACATGTGGCTGCTTGTTTCTTTAGTTGCGGCTTGTCTGGATCCTGGAATGTTGGAGGACCTATTTGGAAAAAAATGGCTACATTTAAAAAATTACAGCCAGCCCCACCGTTAAATCAATAGCATCCATGATTAATAATTAGGCCTTCCTCCAGCCCCAACATTAAAATAGTATTCCCATTACCCCACAAACATAATAGCAGCCATTAATTAGCCACCATCTACCTGACACACACTACATTGCCAAAAGCTCCCTGTGCCATCACATACACATTACTGTGCCCCTTCATCATCACCACGCTATGCCCCCTTATGATCACACCGCGCCCTCCATGCTGCTTGTTCCTCCTTTCTTTAACCCCCTGTGCCATGATGCTTGTCCCTCTTTTCTTTAACCCCAGTGCCATGCTGCTTGTCCCTCTTTTCTTTAACCCCTCTGTGCCATGCTGCTTGTCCCTCTTTCTTTAACCCCTCTGTGTCATGCTGCTATTGTCCCTCCTTTCTTTAACCCCTCTGTGTCATGCTGCTATTGTCCCTCCTTTCTTTAACCCCTCTGTGTCATGCTGCTATTGTCCCTCCTTTCTTTAACCCCTCTGTGCCATGCTGCTATTGTCCCTCCTTTCTTTAACCCCTCTGTGTCATGCTGCTATTGTCCCTCCTTTCTTTAACCCCTCTGTGTCATGCTGCTATTGTCCCTCCTTTCTTTAACCCCTCTGTGTCATGCTGCTATTGTCCCTCCTTTCTTTAACCCCTCTGTGTCATGCTGCTTGTCCCTCTTTTTTTAACCCCTCTGTGTCATGCTGCTATTGTCCCTCCTTTCTTTAACCCCTCTGTGTCATGCTGCTTGTCCCTCTTTTTTTAACCCCTCTGTGTCATGCTGCTTGTCCCTCTTTTTTAACCCATCTGTGTCATGCTGCTATTGTCCCTCCTTTCTTTAACCCCTCTGTGTCATGCTGCTATTGTCCCTCCTTTCTTTAACCCCTCTGTGTCATGCTGCCATTGTCCCTCCTTTCTTTAACCTCTTTGTGTCATGCTGCTATTGTCCCTCCTTTCTTTAACCCCTCTGTGTCATGCTGCCATTGTCCCTCCTTTCTTTAACCCCTCTGTGTCATGCTGCTATTGTCCCTCCTTTCTTTAACCCCTCTGTGTCATGCTGCTATTGTCCCTCCTTTCTTTAACCCCTCTGTGCCATGCTGCTATTGTCCCTCCTTTCTTTAACCCCTCTGTGTCATGCTGCTTGTCCCTCTTTTTTAACCCCTCTGTGTCATGCTGCTATTGTCCCTCTTTTCTTTAACCCCTCTGTGTCATGCTGCCATTGTCCCTCATTTCTTTAACCCCTCTGTGTCATGCTGCCATTGTCCCTCCTTTCTTTAACCCCTCTGTGTCATGCTGCCATTGTCCCTCATTTCTTTAACCCCTCTGTGTCATGCTGCTATTGTCCCTCCTTTCTTTAACCCCTCTGTGTCATGCTGCTATTGTCCCTCCTTTCTTTAACCCCTCTGTGCCATGCTGCTATTGTCCCTCCTTTCTTTAACCCCTCTGTGTCATGCTGCTATTGTCCCTCCTTTCTTTAACCCCTCTGTGTCATGCTGCTATTGTCCCTCCTTTCTTTAACCCCTCTGTGTCATGCTGCTTGTCCCTCTTTTTTTAACCACTCTGTGTCATGCTGCTATTGTCCCTCCTTTCTTTAACCCCTCTGTGTCATGCTGCTATTGTCCCTCCTTTCTTTAACCCCTCTGTGTCATGCTGCTATTGTCCCTCCTTTCTTTAACCCCTCTGTGTCATGCTGCTATTGTCCCTCCTTTCTTTAACCCCTCTGTGTCATGCTGCTATTGTCCCTCCTTTCTTTAACCCCTCTGTGTCATGCTGCTATTGTCCCTCCTTTCTTTAACCCATCTGTGCCATGCTGCTATTGTCCCTTCTTTCTTTAACCCCTCTGTGCCATGCTGCTATTGTCCCTTCTTTCTTTAACCCCTCTGTGCCATGCTGCTATTGTCCCTCCTTTCTTTAACCCCTCTGTGTCATGCTGCTTGTCCCTCTTTTTTTAACCCCTCTGTGCCATGCTGCTATTGTCCCTCATTTCTTTAACCCCTCTGTGTCATGCTGCTTGTCCCTCTTGTTTTTAACCCCTCTGTGCCATGCTGCTATTGTCCCTCCTTTCTTTAACCCCTCTGTGTCATGCTGCTATTGTTCCTCCTTTCTTTAACTCCTCTGTGTCATGCTGCTATTGTCCCTCCTTTCTTTAACCCCTCTGTGTCATGCTGCTATTGTCCCTCCTTTCTTTAACCTCTCTGTGTCATGCTGCTATTGTCCCTCCTTTCTTTAACCCCTCTGTGTCATGCTGCTATTGTCCCTCCTTTCTTTAACCCCTCTGTGTCATGCTGCTATTGTCCCTCCTTTCTTTAACCCCTCTGTGTCATGCTGCTATTGTCCCTCCTTTCTTTAACCCCTCTGTGTCATGCTGCTATTGTCCCTCCTTTCTTTAACCCCTCTGTGTCATGCTGCTATTGTCCCTCCTTTCTATAACCCCTCTGTGCCATGCTGCTATTGTCCCTCCTATCTTTAACCCCTCTGTGTCATGCTGCTTTTGTCCCTCCTTTCTTTAACCCCTCTGTGTCATGCTGCTATTGTCCCTCCTTTCTTTAACCCCTCTTTGTCATGCTGCTATTGTCCCTCCTTTCTTTAACCCCTCTGTGTCATGCTGCTATTGTCCCTCCTTTCTTTAACCCCTCTGTGCCATGCTGCTATTGTCCCTCCTTTCTTTAACCCCTCTGTGCCATGCTGCTTGTCCCTCTTGTTTTTAACCCCTCTGTGCCATGCTGCTTGTCCCTCTTGTTTTTAACCCCTCTGTGCCATGCTGCTATTGTCCCTCCTTTCTTTAACCCCTCTGTGTCATGCTGCTATTGTCCCTCCTTTCTTTAACCCCTCTGTGTCATGCTGCTATTGTCCCTCCTTTCTTTAACCCCTCTGTGTCATGCTGCTATTATCCCTCCTTTCTTTAACCCCTCTGTGTCATGCTGCTATTGTCCCTCCTTTCTTTAACCCCTCTGTGCCATGCTTCTATTGTCCCTCCTTTCTATAACCCCTCTGTGCCATGCTGCTATTGTCCCTCCTTTCTTTAACCCCTCTGTGCCATGCTGCTATTGTCCCTCCTTTCTTTAACCCCTCTGTGTCATGCTGCTATTGTCCCTCCTTTCTTTAACCCCTCTGTGTCATGCTGCTATTGTCCCTCCTTTCTTTAACCCCTCTGTGTCATGCTGCTATTGTCCCTCCTTTCTTTAACCCCTCTGTGTCATGCTGCTATTGTCCCTCCTTTCTTTAACCCCTCTGTGTCATGCTGCTATTGTCCCTCCTTTCTTTAACCCCTCTGTGCCATGCTGCTATTGTCCCTCCTTTCTTTAACCCCTCTGTGTCATGCTGCTTTTGTCCCTCCTTTCTTTAACCCCTCTGTGTCATGCTGCTATTGTCCCTCCTTTCTTTAACCCCTCTTTGTCATGCTGCTATTGTCCCTCCTTTCTTTAACCCCTCTGTGTCATGCTGCTATTGTCCCTCCTTTCTTTAACCCCTCTGTGCCATGCTGCTATTGTCCCTCCTTTCTTTAACCCCTCTGTGTCATGCTGCTTGTCCCTCTTGTTTTTAACCCCTCTGTGCCATGCTGCTATTGTCCCTCCTTTCTTTAACACCTCTGTGTCATGCTGCTATTGTCCCTCCTTTCTTTAACCCCTCTGTGTCATGCTGCTATTGTCCCTCCTTTCTTTAACCCCTCTGTGTCATGCTGCTATTGTCCCTCCTTTCTTTAACCCCTCTGTGTCATGCTGCTTTTGTCCCTCCTTTCTTTAACCCCTCTGTGTCATGCTGCTATTGTCCCTCCTTTCTTTAACCCCTCTGTGTCATGCTGCTATTGTCCCTCCTTTCTTTAACCCCTCTGTGTCATGCTGCTATTGTCCCTCTTTTTTTAACCACTCTGTGTCATGCTGCTATTGTCCCTCCTTTCTTTAACCCCTCTGTGTCATGCTGCTATTGTCCCTCCTTTCTTTAACCCATGTGTGCCATGCTGCTATTGTCCCTTCTTTCTTTAACCCCTCTGTGCCATGCTGCTATTGTCCCTCCTTTCTTTAACCCCTCTGTGCCATGCTGCTATTGTCCCTCTTCGTTTTTAACCCCTCTGTGCCATGCTGCTATTGTCCCTCCTTTCTTTAACCCCTCTGTGTCATGCTGCTATTGTCCCTCCTTTCTTTAACCCCTCTGTGTCATGCTGCTATTGTCCCTCCTTTCTTTAACCCCTCTGTGTCATGCTGCTTTTGTCCCTCCTTTCTTTAACCCCTCTGTGTCATGCTGCTATTGTCCCTCCTTTCTTTAACCCCTCTGTGTCATGCTGCTATTGTCCCTCCTTTCTTTAACCCCTCTGTGTCATGCTGCTATTGTCCCTCTTTTTTTAACCACTCTGTGTCATGCTGCTATTGTCCCTCCTTTCTTTAACCCCTCTGTGTCATGCTGCTATTGTCCCTCCTTTCTTTAACCCATCTGTGTCATGCTGCTATTGTCCCTCCTTTCTTTAACCCCTCTGTGTCATGCTGCTATTGTCCCCCCTTTCTTTAACCCCTCTTTGTCATGCTGCTATTGTCCCTCTTTTCTTTAACCCCTCTGTGTCATGCTGCTATTGTCCCTCCTTTCTTTAACCCCTCTGTGTCATGCTGCTATTGTCCCTCCTTTCTTTAACCCCTCTGTGTCATGCTGCTATTGTCCCTCCTTTCTTTAACCCCTCTGTATCATGCTGCTATTGTCCCTCCTTTCTTTAACCCATCTGTGTCATGCTGCTATTGTCCCTCCTTTCTTTAACCCCTCTGTGTCATGCTGCTATTGTCCCCCCTTTCTTTAACCCCTCTTTGTCATGCTGCTATTGTCCCTCTTTTCTTTAACCCCTCTGTGTCATGCTGCTATTGTCCCTCCTTTCTTTAACCCCTCTGTGTCATGCTGCTATTGTCCCCCCTTTCTTTAACCCCTCTTTGTCATGCTGCTATTGTCCCTCTTTTCTTTAACCCCTCTGTGTCATGCTGCTATTGTCCCTCCTTTCTTTAACCCCTCTGTGCCATGCTGCTATTGTCCCTCCTTTCTTTAACCCCTCTGTGTCATGCTGCTTGTCCCTCTTGTTTTTAACCCCTCTGTGCCATGCTGCTATTGTCCCTCCTTTCTTTAACACCTCTGTGTCATGCTGCTATTGTCCCTCCTTTCTTTAACCCATCTGTGTCATGCTGCTATTGTCCCTCCTTTCTTTAACCCCTCTGTGTCATGCTGCTATTGTCCCTCCTTTCTATAACCCCTCTGTGCCATGCTGCTATTGTCCCTCCTTTCTTTAACCCCTCTGTGTCATGCTGCTTTTGTCCCTCCTTTCTTTAACCCCTCTGTGTCATGCTGCTATTGTCCCTCCTTTCTTTAACCCCTCTTTGTCATGCTGCTATTGTCCCTCCTTTCTTTAACCCCTCTGTGTCATGCTGCTATTGTCCCTCCTTTCTTTAACCCCTCTTTGTCATGCTGCTATTGTCCCTCCTTTCTTTAACCCCTCTGTGTCATGCTGCTATTGTCCCTCTTTTCTTTAACCCCTCTGTGTCATGCTGCTTGTCCCTCTTGTTTTTAACCCCTCTGTGCCATGCTGCTATTGTCCCTCCTTTCTTTAACACCTCTGTGTCATGCTGCTATTGTCCCTCCTTTCTTTAACCCCTCTGTGTCATGCTGCTATTGTCCCTCCTTTCTTTAACCCCTCTGTGTCATGCTGCTATTGTCCCTCCTTTCTTTAACCCCTCTGTGTCATGCTGCTATTGTCCCTCCTTTCTTTAACCCCTCTGTGTCATGCTGCTATTGTCCCTCCTTTCTTTAACCCCTCTGTGTCATGCTGCTTTTGTCCCTCCTTTCTTTAACCCCTCTGTGTCATGCTGCTATTGTCCCTCCTTTCTTTAACCCCTCTGTGTCATGCTGCTATTGTCCCTCCTTTCTTTAACCCCTCTGTGTCATGCTGCTATTGTCCCTCTTTTTTTAACCACTCTGTGTCATGCTGCTATTGTCCCTCCTTTCTTTAACCCCTCTGTGCCATGCTGCTATTGTCCCTCCTTTCTTTAACCCCTCTGTGCCATGCTGCTATTGTCCCTCTTCGTTTTTAACCCCTCTGTGCCATGCTGCTATTGTCCCTCCTTTCTTTAACCCCTCTGTGTCATGCTGCTATTGTCCCTCCTTTCTTTAACCCCTCTGTGTCATGCTGCTATTGTCCCTCTTTTTTTAACCACTCTGTGTCATGCTGCTATTGTCCCTCCTTTCTTTAACCCCTCTGTGCCATGCTGCTATTGTCCCTCTTCGTTTTTAACCCCTCTGTGTCATGCTGCTATTGTCCCTCCTTTCTTTAACCCCTCTGTGTCATGCTGCTATTGTCCCTCCTTTCTTTAACCCCTCTGTGTCATGCTGCTATTGTCCCTCTTTTTTTAACCACTCTGTGTCATGCTGCTATTGTCCCTCCTTTCTTTAACCCCTCTGTGCCATGCTGCTATTGTCCCTCTTCGTTTTTAACCCCTCTGTGCCATGCTGCTATTGTCCCTCCTTTCTTTAACCCCTCTGTGTCATGCTGCTATTGTCTCTCCTTTCTTTAACCCCTCTGTGTCATGCTGCTATTGTCCCTCTTTTTTTAACCACTCTGTGTCATGCTGCTATTGTCCCTCCTTTCTTTAACCCCTCTGTGTCATGCTGCTATTGTCCCTCCTTTCTTTAACCCATCTGTGTCATGCTGCTATTGTCCCTCCTTTCTTTAACCCCTCTGTGTCATGCTGCTATTATCCCTCCTTTCTTTAACCCCTCTGTGTCATGCTGCTATTGTCCCTCCTTTCTTTAACCCATCTGTGTCATGCTGCTATTGTCCCTCCTTTCTTTAACCCCTCTGTGTCATGCTGCTATTGTCCCTCCTTTCTTTAACCCCTCTTTGTCATGCTGCTATTGTCCCTCCTTTCTTTAACCCCTCTGTGTCATGCTGCTATTATCCCCACTTTCTTTAACCCCTCTGTGTCATGCTGCTATTGTCCCTCCTTTCTTTAACCCCTCTGTGTCATGCTGCTATTGTCCCTCTTTTTTTAACCACTCTGTGTCATGCTGCTATTGTCCCTCCTTTCTTTAACCCCTCTGTGTCATGCTGCTATTGTCCCTCCTTTCTTTAACCCATCTGTGTCATGCTGCTATTGTCCCTCCTTTCTTTAACCCCTCTGTGTCATGCTGCTATTATCCCTCCTTTCTTTAACCCCTCTGTGTCATGCTGCTATTGTCCCTCCTTTCTTTAACCCATCTGTGTCATGCTGCTATTGTCCCTCCTTTCTTTAACCCCTCTGTGTCATGCTGCTATTGTCCCTCCTTTCTTTAACCCCTCTTTGTCATGCTGCTATTATCCCCACTTTCTTTAACCCCTCTTTGTCATGCTGCTATTGTCCCTCTTTTCTTTAACCCCTCTGTGTCATGCTGCTATTGTCCCTCCTTTCTTTAACCCCTCTGTGTCATGCTGCTATTGTCCCTCTTTTCTTTAACACCTCTGTGTCATGCTGCTATTGTCCCTCCTTTCTTTAACCCCTCTGTGTCATGCTGCTATTGTCCCTCCTTTCTTTAACCCCTCTGTGTCATGCTGCTATTGTCCCTCCTTTCTTTAACACCTCTGTGTCATGCTGCTATTGTCCCTCCTTTCTTTAACCCCTCTGTGTCATGCTGCTATTGTCCCTCCTTTCTTTAACCCCTCTGTGTCATACTGCTATTGTCCCTCCTTTCTTTAACCCCTCTGTGTCATGCTGCTATTGTCCCTCCTTTCTTTAACCTCTCTGTGTCATGCTGCTATTGTCCCTCCTTTCTTTAACCCATCTGTGTCATGCTGCTATTGTCCCTCCTTTCTTTAACCCCTCTGTGTCATGCTGCTATTATCCCTCCTTTCTTTAACCCCTCTGTGTCATGCTGCTATTGTCCCTCCTTTCTTTAACCCATCTGTGTCATGCTGCTATTGTCCCTCCTTTCTTTAACCCCTCTGTGTCATGCTGCTATTGTCCCTCCTTTCTTTAACCCCTCTTTGTCATGCTGCTATTATCCCCACTTTCTTTAACCCCTCTTTGTCATGCTGCTATTGTCCCTCTTTTCTTTAACCCCTCTGTGTCATGCTGCTATTGTCCCTCCTTTCTTTAACCCCTCTGTGTCATGCTGCTATTGTCCCTCTTTTCTTTAACACCTCTGTGTCATGCTGCTATTGTCCCTCCTTTCTTTAACCCCTCTGTGTCATGCTGCTATTGTCCCTCCTTTCTTTAACCCCTCTGTGTCATGCTGCTATTGTCCCTCCTTTCTTTAACCCCTCTGTGTCATGCTGCTATTGTCCCTCCTTTCTTTAACCTCTCTGTGTCATGCTGCTATTGTCCCTCCTTTCTTTAACCCATCTGTGTCATGCTGCTATTGTCCCTCCTTTCTTTAACCCCTCTGTGTCATGCTGCTATTATCCCTCCTTTCTTTAACCCCTCTGTGTCATGCTGCTATTGTCCCTCCTTTCTTTAACCCATCTGTGTCATGCTGCTATTGTCCCTCCTTTCTTTAACCCCTCTGTGTCATGCTGCTATTGTCCCTCCTTTCTTTAACCCCTCTTTGTCATGCTGCTATTATCCCCACTTTCTTTAACCCCTCTTTGTCATGCTGCTATTGTCCCTCTTTTCTTTAACCCCTCTGTGTCATGCTGCTATTGTCCCTCCTTTCTTTAACCCCTCTGTGTCATGCTGCTATTGTCCCTCTTTTCTTTAACCCCTCTGTGTCATGCTGCTATTGTCCCTCCTTTCTTTAACCCCTCTGTGTCATGCTGCTATTGTCCCTCTTTTCTTTAACACCTCTGTGTCATGCTGCTATTGTCCCTCCTTTCTTTAACCCCTCTGTGTCATGCTGCTATTATCCCTCCTTTCTTTAACCCCTCTGTGTCATGCTGCTATTGTCCCTCCTTTCTTTAACCCCTCTGTGTCATGCTGCTATTGTCCCTCCTTTCTTTAACCCCTCTGTGTCATGCTGCTATTGTCCCTCCTTTCTTTAACCCCTCTTTGTCATGCTGCTATTATCCCCACTTTCTTTAACCCCTCTTTGTCATGCTGCTATTGTCCCTCTTTTCTTTAACCCCTCTGTGTCATGCTGCTATTGTCCCTCCTTTCTTTAACCCCTCTGTGTCATGCTGCTATTGTCCCTCCTTTCTTTAACCCCTCTTTGTCATGCTGCTATTATCCCCACTTTCTTTAACCCCTCTTTGTCATGCTGCTATTGTCCCTCTTTTCTTTAACCCCTCTGTGTCATGCTGCTATTGTCCCTCCTTTCTTTAACCCCTCTGTGTCATGCTGCTATTGTCCCTCTTTTCTTTAACCCCTCTGTGTCATGCTGCTATTGTCCCTCCTTTCTTTAACCCCTCTGTGTCATGCTGCTATTGTCCCTCTTTTCTTTAACACCTCTGTGTCATGCTGCTATTGTCCCTCCTTTCTTTAACCCCTCTGTGTCATGCTGCTATTATCCCTCCTTTCTTTAACCCCTCTGTGTCATGCTGCTATTGTCCCTCCTTTCTTTAACCCCTCTGTGTCATGCTGCTATTGTCCCTCCTTTCTTTAACCCCTCTGTGTCATGCTGCTATTGTCCCTCCTTTCTTTAACCCCTCTGTGTCATGCTGCTATTGTCCCTCCTTTCTTTAACCCCTCTGTGTCATGCTGCTATTGTCCCTCCTTTCTTTAACCCCTCTGTGTCATGCTGCTATTGTCCCTCCTTTCTTTAACCCCTCTGTGTCATGCTGCTATTGTCCCTCCTTTCTTTAACCCCTCTGTGTCATGCTGCTATTGTCCCTCTTTTCTTTAACACCTCTGTGTCATGCTGCTATTGTCCCTCCTTTCTTTAACCCCTCTGTGTCATGCTGCTATTGTCCCTCCTTTCTTTAACCCCTCTGTGTCATGCTGCTATTGTCCCTCCTTTCTTTAACCCCTCTGTGTCATACTGCTATTGTCCCTCCTTTCTTTAACCCCTCTGTGTCATGCTGCTATTGTCCCTCCTTTCTTTAACCCCTCTGTGTCATGCTGCTATTGTCCCTCTTTTCTTTAACCCCTCTGTGTCATGCTGCTATTGTCCCTCCTTTCTTTAACCCCTCTGTGTCATGCTGCTATTGTCCCTCTTTCTTTAACCCCTCTGTGTCATGCTGCCCCCCCCCCCCCCCCCCGTTTTCCTCCCTTCACTTACCATTACTTCTCTCTTCCTTCTTGTCTTCTCTGCTGCTCTGTGCTCCATTGCTCCAGACTGACTGAATGCTGGGCATGACATGATGATGTCACACTCGGCATTCAGTCAGTCTGGAGCAATGGAGCACAGAGCAGCAGAGAGGAGGGACGCCGGCGCCGCAATCACGTGAGTATGGTATTGGGTTTTTTTAACTACTCTGCTCCCCCCACCAACCACCAACGACCGAGGCCCCCCCCCCCGAAAGAAAAAAAAAATAGTTTTGAAAAAAAAAAACGTCGGCGCGAGGGCCCGGGCCGGTCCCCCTGACATGCCCGGGTAATTAGTACCCTCCCCCTCTCGGCGGCCCTGGATATATGTGCATGTTACATAGCTGCCTGGAAACTGGAAGAAATTGGCTAATTACTTTTAGACCAGGTATTGAGGACGTACATCTGACTTCCCCATAACCCACAAAGGAATCCAGCAGAAAATAATTGCGCAAGACATGAAGGAAGAATTATCTGAGGACCTGGAAGAAACATGAAATAATTACAGGGCGCCATTACAAGGTATGGAGGTATTTCAGGATCCTCCAACAACCATCAATCACTTCCAGCTTCCCAAATATATCGCGGACAAACGTTCTATGTATTCTGCAGGTTGCTCCTAATACCTCCGGGGCAGTACTCACCAAGGCAGCGGCCTGGGGTGGCACAGCAGGAGTCTGAGGGCTATTTCTTAGTCTTTACCAGCTACCAATAACGTGGTTTAAGTTCACTAATTCAGGGCGTACACCCTCAGGGCCTGATTCATTCAGGCTCACAAAACTAACGTAAATTGCATTATTCTGTTCATGTCACCTGTTAATAATATGGACATTTAATGGCAAAATATTTAACTCCCCCCCCCCCCCCATAAAATACATTTATCATTTAATTAATGTATACTGTACATAAAATGCTTTCTTACAGTTGCTCCTTATTACAAATCAGCAATAATCGGCACTTACATGAGACCTGTAGCTGGTGCAACTGATACGACTGAAAACTACTTACCCAGAGCTTAAATCGGATGCGCTCAAGCATCGCACGCCCTTACTGTACATTGACCGTGTGCATACGCCCAGTTCCCTACACAAATGGGTGTATGTCCAACTCGGGATCGGGCATATAGTCTGTAATCTAGAAAGAGATGTAGGGCTGGACCTTCGCACCTCTATGAAGCGCCCTGATCTCTCACAAAGCACAAACACAGGACACTTCCCGCTGACATGTGCGCTAACAGCAGCAGTCTCAGGTGTACAAGAGACAGTACCTGGACCTCTGACTGTCTCTTCTCTGTGACTGACAGGTTTGCAGATGTGTCCTCGGTGTGATTTATCCTTCTGTAACCCGAGACTCCATCGCTCACAACATCTGGGCCCCTTGTTTGATATTTCTCATAGGCCGCCCTCTAATTTAGATTCCTGGTCAGATGCTGCACATGCAGCAGACACTGGGGTGAGAGATGGGGGTTTATCACAGGGTCACTGGTTCTTCATATAGACATTAGAGGTAGATTGGAACCTGATACATTAAACTACAGTTATTCCAGATTATTATTATCTTTTATTTGTTAGGCGCCACAAGAGTTCCGCAGCGCCGTACAATGCACAAACAATAGACAGTACAGGGCAGGGCCCTCGTCTGGTATCCTGACAGATACCAGGCGAGGGCCCCGTTACAATCTCTTGTACCTTTTGCTGAGAATCCTTAATGTGTTATTTGTAATATACCTGTTTAATGATGAGAATATATAGGGATAATAATAATTCATGTATAATGTACTTATTGTGTGATGGATCATCTGTCTGAATAACAGTAATATTCATGTGTATCCGACCTCTGGTGACAGATTTCTCTATTAGGGATCTGTGAGAATTCAGATGTTCTACATAAAATAACTGATTAATTGACTGCTGGATAAAATTGACCCTTGTTTGTGAGGTGGAGAGTTTAGATTGTAAGCTCCAATGCGGGAGGACGGATGTGAAGTATTCTCTGTACATGGCTGCGTAATATAGTGTCACTATATATATGATAATATATAAATAATACAGTATAATGTAATATCCGTGTCTGTTCCTGGTTGGCTCCAGAGCCCAGTAATAGATATTTCTGGTGGTTGGTTTATCAATGGGGTAAAAGCCTCATTGACCAGCGAGAACGGGCAGCAGCCTTATCGTCCATTATACTAGAGGGTAGGAAGTATTGTACCTGTGTAATACCTGTTCTGATCCTCCACGTTATCCGGGTGTCCCATGAGCATTATGTTCACCCATAGATGTTATCTATATACCAGGCCCCGTGTTACATAGTGGAGTCTCTAGATTAATTATTAGTAGTTTGTGGTGATCTCTTATCTGCTGATTGTAACAATGTTACTTCTTCCCTGATGCTAACTATGGGCCATTGCCAGACAAACACGTCCCCCTCTGTGTGTTATTCACAGAGCTTCCGCTGGCAGCCCCCAGCCCTGTTCCTAGTAAGCCCCTCTTATCTGCTGGAGGAATCTCTGTATTTCACTGCTCTCTGGATTAAACGGTTAACTCCTGAGCTCTTGTATTTATGAGGAACAGACTCGGCATAAAGCTCTTTTCTTCCCTTTGTAGGTCTCTGGGAATGAAAGGTCTGTGTTCCAGATATTAAATTACTCATAAAATATTTGGTCTGTCCCTGAGGCGGCTGCTGCAGCCTCCACCATCCTCCACCAATGGGTTGGAAGGGGCGATGGATGTGCATCTGCGTGTCACCTCCTGTAGCAGGGTCAATCTCTCCAATTTAAAGCAGCAGCCTTGCAAACTGAACCAGATTTCAGGCAGAATCAGCTTCAAATGCTCAGTGCGGATGGGGAGTCACGGTGCCTCCTGGTGATAGCAGCACCTCCCTCTACAGCGTCAGGCTGTAGTGTGCACCTCTCTGCTATTCCACTGAGTGTCAGTGCCCCTCTGCTATTCCTGAGTGTCAGTGCACCCCAATACCACAATTACTGGGAGTCACGGTGCCTCCTGGTGATAGCAGCACCTCCCTCTACAGCGTCAGGCTGTAGTGTGCACCTCTCTGCTATTCCACTGAGTGTCAGTGCCCCTCTGCTATTCCTGAGTGTCAGTGCACCCCAATACCACAATTACTGGGAGTCACGGTGCCTCCTGGTGATAGCAGCACCTCCCTCTACAGCTTCAGGCTGTAGTGTGCACCTCTCTGCTATTCCCCCGAGTGTCAGTGCCCCACTGCTATTCCTGAGTGTCAGTGCACCCCAATACCACAATTACTGGGAGTCACGGTGCCTCCTGGTGATAGCAGCACCTCCCTCTACAGCGTCAGACAGTAGTGTGCACCTCTCTGCTATTCCACTGAGTGTCAGTGCCCCTCTGCTATTCCTGAGTGTCAGTGCACCCCAATACCACAATTACTGGGAGTCACGGTGCCTCCTGGTGATAGCAGCACCTCCCTCTACAGCGTCAGGCTGTAGTGTGCACCTCTCTGCTATTCCACTGAGTGTCAGTGCCCCTCTGCTATTCCTGAGTGTCAGTGCACCCCAATACCACAATTACTGGGAGTCACGGTGCCTCCTGGTGATAGCAGCACCTCCCTCTACAGCGTCAGGCAGTAGTGTGCACCTCTCTGCTATTCCACTGAGTGTCAGTGCCCCTCTGCTATTCCTGAGTGTCAGTGCACCCCAATACCACAATTACTGGGAGTCACGGTGCCTCCTGGTGATAGCAGCACCTCCCTCTACAGCGTCAGGCTGTAGTGTGCACCTCTCTGCTATTCCACTGAGTGTCAGTGCCCCTCTGCTATTCCTGAGTGTCAGTGCACCCCAATACCACAATTACTGGGAGTCACGGTGCCTCCTGGTGATAGCAGCACCTCCCTCTACAGCGTCAGGCTGTAGTGTGCACCTCTCTGCTATTCCACTGAGTGTCAGTGCCCCTCTGCTATTCCTGAGTGTCAGTGCACCCCAATACCACAATTACTGGGAGTCACGGTGCCTCCTGGTGATAGCAGCACCTCCCTCTACAGCTTCAGGCTGTAGTGTGCACCTCTCTGCTATTCCCCCGAGTGTCAGTGCCCCACTGCTATTCCTGAGTGTCAGTGCACCCCAATACCACAATTACTGGGAGTCACGGTGCCTCCTGGTGATAGCAGCACCTCCCTCTACAGCGTCAGACAGTAGTGTGCACCTCTCTGCTATTCCACTGAGTGTCAGTGCCCCTCTGCTATTCCTGAGTGTCAGTGCACCCCAATACCACAATTACTGGGAGTCACGGTGCCTCCTGGTGATAGCAGCACCTCCCTCTACAGCGTCAGGCTGTAGTGTGCACCTCTCTGCTATTCCACTGAGTGTCAGTGCCCCTCTGCTATTCCTGAGTGTCAGTGCACCCCAATACCACAATTACTGGGAGTCACGGTGCCTCCTGGTGATAGCAGCACCTCCCTCTACAGCTTCAGGCTGTAGTGTGCACCTCTCTGCTATTCCCCCGAGTGTCAGTGCCCCACTGCTATTCCTGAGTGTCAGTGCACCCCAATACCACAATTACTGGGAGTCACGGTGCCTCCTGGTGATAGCAGCACCTCCCTCTACAGCGTCAGACAGTAGTGTGCACCTCTCTGCTATTCCACTGAGTGTCAGTGCCCCTCTGCTATTCCTGAGTGTCAGTGCACCCCAATACCACAATTACTGGGAGTCACGGTGCCTCCTGGTGATAGCAGCACCTCCCTCTACAGCGTCAGGCTGTAGTGTGCACCTCTCTGCTATTCCACTGAGTGTCAGTGCCCCTCTGCTATTCCTGAGTGTCAGTGCACCCCAATACCACAATTACTGGGAGTCACGGTGCCTCCTGGTGATAGCAGCACCTCCCTCTACAGCGTCAGGCAGTAGTGTGCACCTCACTGCTATTCCACTGAGTGTCAGTGCCCCTCTGCTATTCCTGAGTGTCAGTGCACCCCAATACCACAATTACTGGGAGTCACGGTGCCTCCTGGTGATAGCAGCACCTCCCTCTACAGCGTCAGGCAGTAGTGTGCACCTCTCTGCTATTCCACTGAGTGTCAGTGCCCCTCTGCTATTCCTGAGTGTCAGTGCACCCCAATACCACAATTACTGGGAGTCACGGTGCCTCCTGGTGATAGCAGCACCTCCCTCTACAGCGTCAGGCTGTAGTGTGCACCTCTCTGCTATTCCACTGAGTGTCAGTGCCCCTCTGCTATTCCTGAGTGTCAGTGCACCCCAATACCACAATTACTGGGAGTCACGGTGCCTCCTGGTGATAGCAGCACTTCCCTCTACAGCGTCAGGCTGTAGTGTGCACCTCTCTGCTATTCCCCTGAGTGTCAGTGCCCCTCTGCTATTCCTGAGTGTCAGTGCACCCCAATACCACAATTACTGGGAGTCACGGTGCCTCCTGGTGATAGCAGCACCTCCCTCTACAGCGTCAGGCTGTAGTGTGCACCTCTCTACTATTCCCCTGAGTGTCAGTGCCCCTCTGCTATTCCTGAGTGTCAGTGCACCCCAATACCACAATTAGTGGGAGTCACGGTGCCTCCTGGTGATAGCAGCACCTCCCTCTACAGCGTCAGGCTGTAGTGTGCACCTCTCTGCTATTCCCCTGAGTGTCAGTGCCCCTCTGCTATTCCTGAGTGTCAGTGCACCCCAATACCACAATTACTGGGAGTCACGGTGCCTCCTGGTGATAGCAGCACCTCCCTCTACAGCGTCAGGCTGTAGTGTGCACCTCTCTGCTATTCCCCTGAGTGTCAGTGCCCCTCTGCTATTCCTGAGTGTCAGTGCACCCCAATACCACAATTACTGGGAGTCACGGTGCCTCCTGGTAATAGCAGCACCTCCCTCTACAGCGTCACGCAGTAGTATGCACCTCTCTGCTATTCCACTGAGTGTCAGTGCCCCTCTGCTATTCCTGAGTGTCAGTGCACCCCAATACCACAATTACTGGGAGTCACGGTGCCTCCTGGTGATAGCAGCACCTCCCTCTACAGCGTCAGGCAGTAGAGGGAGGTGCTGTCATTCAGTTACTTTGTCATTCTACAACTTCTAAAACTAACATATGAGTAGCTCAGTGGTTAAGGCTACTCAGGTTCTGGCAATGAGAACCTTGTTGACGACTACTGGGATTATCGCATGATGACCCCATTATTGCCGACACCTACTGGTGATAGCTGCATATTGTTCAAATCGGTGGTACTGGTATATTTCTATCACTACAATATGTATTTTCCCTCTAAAAGTGGAACTGGAAGCTTATGTCAAGCCTCCAGTTCCATGCATGCTCCAGGCTCCAGTTCATGATCTGGTCTCCAGGCTCCCGCTGATGGTCCTGCATCCAACTCATGCTCCAGGCTCCAGTTCATGATCTGGTCTCCCTCTTATGCTCCAGGCTCCAGTTCATGATCTGGTCTCCAGGCTCCCGCTAATGGTCCTGCATCCAACTCATGCTCCAGGCTCCAGTTCATGATCTGGTCTCCCTCTTATGCTCCAGGCTCCCGCTAATGGTCCTGCATCCAACTCATGCTCCAGGCTCCAGTTCATGATCTGGTCTCCAGGCTCCCGCTAATGGTCCTGCATCCAACTCATTCTCCAGGCTCCAGTTCATGATCTGGTCTCCCTCTTATGCTCCAGGCTCCAGTTCATGATCTGGTCTCCCTCTTATGCTCCAGGCTCCAGTTCATGATCTGGTCTCCCTCTTATGCTCCAGGCTCCAGTTCATGATCTGGTCTCCCTCTTATGCTCCAGGCTCCCGCTGATGGTCCTGCATCCAACTCATGCTCCAGGCTCCAGTTCATGGACTTCCATTCTTGCTCCGGGCTCTCATGCTTCTTCTGGATTCCCACTCATGCCCTGGTCTCACACCATACCTCCAAACTGTCCCGATTACAGTTGGACAGTCCTGATTTTAGGGCTTGGGCATGTTTGTCCCGCAGGTGGGAATGTTGTGGGGAAGTGAGATAACTAATGGGCAGCTCTCTGGGGGCATAGTCACACCCCCATCATGATGTGGCCACACCCCCTGTCCCTCTGCCTAAGACTGACATGTTGGGAGGTAGGCTCACACTCATGTCTCAGGCTCCAGCTCATGTTCCAGTCTCCCACTCAGACTCTGGACTCCCGAACACGCTCAGCACTGTTTGGCCAAGGCCTCTGCAGCAATAAGTCTCTGGAAAGTATTGATCAGCTGCCACTGCGATAATGACAGTAATTATAAGCCCGGGGTTAGGATGTTCCGTGCTTAGTATAAAGTTGGAGCCAAGGTGCCTTCATGTAACTTCATGTTACGTGTGTGATTACTACCAAGAGGTGATTATTGCAACAGCTCAGGGCTGCTGGCATTCAGGGCGCCTCCTATACTTATAATAGGACTCATTTTGCACCTTCAGGTTGCAGTTTGGTGGAGAAGCGCATGTCTAGGTGCACTATTTAGAATGTAAGAAGAAGCCTCATACACAGATGTAATAGACGCGTTGTCGACGTCCCCTCACTCTTGTACAAATAAATGAGTCTAAATTAATTTAGGAGAATAGTCAGAAGGGTTACGTAACATAAGGGGCGGCAGAACAGAGGTCAGAGGTTGGACTTTGATGTGACAGCCACACTTTTGCACAGTGCATCACATTGCTGGAGTTTGCAGAGTGTCCCAGAGAGCGAAGGTGGGAATGCTCCTTGATGTGCACTTTGTAAATGAGATCTGTGTCTTGATTAATGATGTGGACAGGGAGCAATCTAGCTGACCCTTCTCCACATTTACAAGACAATTACTCTCATCTGTGGGCATCACAATTACCAGGGACCTGATACATTCTAGATGACACATTGTGACCTGTAATCCTTCAGTGTCCTTAAGTCCACTGCTACTAGATGAGAAAGAGGACAAGGAAGATGAGGAGGAAGATGCTGAAGACAAGGAAGATGATGAAGACAAGGAAGATGAAGAGGACAAGGAAGATGAGGAGGATGAGATGATGAGGAACATGAAGAGGATGAATAAGAGGAAAGGGCTAGAATGAAGAGGATGAGGACAAGGAAGATGATGAAGATAAGGAAGATGATGAGGACAAGGAAGATGCTGAAGACAAGAAAGATGATGAGGAGGATGAGATGATGAGGAACATGAAGAGGATGAATAAGAGGATAAGAAACAGGATGAATAAGATGATGAGGATGTGGACAAGGAAAATGATGAAGAAGATGATGTGGTCAAGGAAGATGATGAGGAAGGTGATGACAACAAGGAAATTTAAGATAAGAGGCTAAAGAATAGGATGAAGATGAGGAAGAGAAAGAGGATGCGGACAAGGAAGATGAAGAGGATGAATAAGAGGATAAGGAATATAATGAAGATGAGGATGAGGACAAGGAAGATGGTAAAGAAGGTGATGACGACAAGGCAGATGATGAGGAAGATGATGCAGTCAAGGAAGATGATGAGGAACATGATACGGTCAAGGAAGATAATAAGAAAGTGATGACGACAAGGAAGATGTCTATTTTGTGGATCCGGCTATTGCTCGATAGCGATGTCACATTCAGGGCAAAGGGAAATTACATAAGATCAGCTATTGTGTTGAGAAGATGAAGAGGATGAGGAAGAGGATGAGGACAAGGAAGATGATAAGGAAGGTGATGACAACAAGGAAGATGATGAGGAACATGATGGAAGACGATGAGGACAAGGAAGATGTCTATTTTGTGGATCTGGCTATTGCTCAATAGCGATGTCACATTCAGGTCAAAGAGAAGTTGCATAATATCAGCTATTGTATTGAGAAGATGAAGACACATGTAAACCATTTTCTATAGAGGGTCTCATGGTTTTGTCAGAGACGGAAGGTTCTCTTCTCCACCAGACGCTGAACAAGAAGATTTCTTAATGAGACCTATAAAATATGGAAGAAATGATGAAAAGCTGCTAACATGCAGGATCGTTATTTCTACTCCACAACAACCGGGTGTCGCTGACCTCCACATATGCACAGCCTGGAGTCGCTACAGGAGACGGCAATGATCACACGCCTTCATGTGTCTTCCTAACAACTGTCTCTTTCTTCATATTCCAGATACATCTTCTCTCTTACTACACGGATAATGAGGACTCCTGTGTGTCCGAGTGATGGGGGATATGTTATTCTGGAATTCCCTCTCCTGATGTTTGTGGATTAGCAGGACAAGTGAGAATTGGCCCTGACCATACACACACATTAACTAACAAACCGAGCAAAGCTCACTTCGTATGGGGACTCCAGTTGTCCATTACAGTAATGTGGGAGCCCTACATGAAACTTAGGCACAAACCCCCACTCATCACTGGATAACTGCTGGAGCTGGTGACAACACAACACAGAGGTCTTTGTTATTCTCAACAGTATCATAAAAGGCTGCAGACACCACTGGTCAGTTCCATCTCTGTACACCAGGGCAGGACCAATCTCAGGGGAAGGAGGGGGTGGGCAACGCCCCTAATAAATAACTGCAGATGTCTAACTTTTGCGGTCAAGTCCTCCTGGCTCCCATATTTCATCACTAGACACTAGGGGCAGGGGCGGATCTAGAAAACTGCTGTACCCCGGGCGATTTAGGGGGGGGGGATTTAGGCCCCGCCCCCTTTCTGACACCTAAGGCTGCCGGCGGCTGCACACTATGTGCAGCTCCGCTCAGCAGTGACAGGCAGGGACAGTGTGCCGTCCGGCATCTCTGATTCTGTGCAGCCGTCGGCAGCAAGTCTCTGCTAGGGGGGGGCGATTGCCCCGATCGCCCCCCCCCCCCTACCTGGATCCGCCACCGACTAGAGGCCTGATTCGTTAAGGATCTTAACTTAAGAAACTTCTTATTTTAGTCTCCTGGACAAAACCATGTAACAATGCTAGGGGTGCAAATTAGTATTCTGTTTTACACATAAGTTAAATACTGATTGTTTTTTCATGTTACTGTACATGCACCTCTGTTCCAGCATAGAAGGGGTTACTGTACATGCAGCTCTGTTCCAGCATGGAAAGGGTTACTGTACATACATACAGCTCTGTTCCAGCATGGAAGGGGTTACTGAACATACAGCTCTGTTCCAGCATGGAAGGGGTTACAGTACATACAGCTCTGTTCCAGCATGGAAGGGGTTACTGTACATACAGCTCTGTTCCAGCATACTGTCTGCAAACCTCAGGTGCCTCACCAGCAGTAGCCAGCAGCCTCTGGTTGGCTGATTGTGGATTCACCTCTGCAGCTGATTGGTGCTTTCTGCATTGCTAGTGTCTGTATTATATGATGTTGAGGGTGTATCTTGTGCACAGGAAAGCGCATTATACCTGCTGTATTATTGAGGGTCTTTTTATATTTACATTAAAGTTAGGTATCTATATGTTACCCTGTGATGAGCCAAAACTTGCAGGAAACAGTATTTTGGTCTGCAGAACGGTCATCGCAGATTTCTCCGGCCTTAACCTAGTTACAGACAGCAGTATTAGGCATTTTATCCAGCTGCAAAGTAAGGCCAGCTCTGGGTTTATCACAGGATCCTGCTGACGCCTCTCTGGAAAATGATTTGTGTAGGAGGGGGGCCTCAGTGATCAGATACAGAGACATTGCAGGACATAATATATTGATAAGAGCGAATGTTTTCTTCACTATCAAAACAAATGTTTACAAATTTTTCTTGTGCTTATGATCTGGCCGGGTGTAAGTATCATCATCATCATCTATTTATTTATATAGCGCTACTAACTCCGCAGCGCTGTACAGAGAACTCACTCACATCAGTCCCTGACCAATTGGAGCTTACAATCTAAATCCCCTAGCATACACAGAGAGAGAGAGAGACTAAAGGCGATTTAAAAGCAGCCAATTAACCTACCAGTATGTAGGTTAACTGGATGTAAGTGTATCTGGGTGTAAGTGCTCCTGATGTAAGTCTGGCACATATACAACTGGTGGATGAATATACAGTGATACGTCTGAGAATATGGATGCAAATAAACATCTTTATGTGAAGCTTTTTAAAGCGTTTTTATGCACATCTGTCCAACAGCATGAGAGTTATAACTAAAATACACCCAAAAACTTCTTTAATACTTATAAAATTGTAAAATAAATGTTTCCTTGAACAGAAGTCCATAGGATGTGGGGGGCACAAAATGACTGTTATATAAAGTTCCTAGAACTGTGAAAAAAAACAGTTTAGCATTACAGAGAGAGCGAAAAAGCATCAATTTAATTGGGGGGAGCTAAAAATTAAATGTCCCCTTACTGTTATGACTGCCTATGTTTTGTATCTGGCAGCAGTACCTATAATCCACCAGAGGTGCTGCTGTCCTGCTCCTGAACTCTGTAACATGTCTGAAAGAGTTAATCTACTTGTCTGATGCTAATTAGAACTGCACCTGTCCCACTGCTTCAAATACCTGCCTCAAGCTGTGCTCTGTGCAGTTCATCCCGTTTGTTCCTGGCTGCTGCGAACATGCTCCTGTGCTGTTTGGTATATACCTTCTAGATTGAACTTCGGTGTATGACTCGTGCCTGTACCTTGGACCTTGCCTGCTTGCCTGAGACCCTGATTCGTTTGCCTGTACCTTGGACCATGCTGTTTTGCCTGTTGCCCTGATCTTTTGGCCTGACTTCTGGACCTCGCTTATTCACTTGATCTCTGCCTGGCTATTTAGATTTGTTTGTCTGATCTCTGCTTGATCCCTGGACTCTGTCTGCTTTCCTGGACAGCCTTGTACCTACTGGACTGGGGTAAAACTTATAATACCTGTTCCTGCCATTTTTACTATACAGTCTCCTTAGGGACCTGTTCTTATCAGTGGATCTGAGTTATCTTTGTTTGTATATTTACCTGAATAAAGACACTTTGCTTTACACTTCCGTTGCTGTTCGTGAATGCACTGAGATTCATAACACTTACAGTCATTAACAACACTGCAAAAAAATCTCCCCAATTCCAAATGTGGAGGGTCTGTTCTAACTCTTCGGGCCTGTCCTGATTCCGGGGGCCTGTGATGACTGCTGAGGACATTGAGACGTATCTCCCATTCACCAGAGAAAGCTGTAGCAGCAGGCACATAGTACTAGTGCATGCGGTAAGGGTTCTTGTTGGGTGATGGAATGGGGGGAGGGGCGGATTTACCACTAGGCAACCAAGGTACCTGCCTAGGGCCTAGCGGCTTTCAGGGGGCCTAGATGGAAGGGGGGGACAAGAAGAAGAAAAAAAAATTGCGGCCCTCCCCCAACTCGCGGCACCCGACCCCCCCCCCCCCCACAACTCTTGTGTATGTGTGGAGGGGAGGGTTGGCTAGTGCCGCGAGTCGGGGGAGGGGCTGCTTCAGCTTAGCTACCTTCCCAGGTCACTCTGACATCACAGGGTCATGTGGCAGCGGTCACATGGTACACAGTGTTAGGTGGGCTGCTCGATCTCTATGGCAGTCAGTGTGCAGGAGCTGCAGCATTTGTGTCTGTTCCTGGAGTCACAGATAAAGGTAAGAAGAAGGGGTCTGTGATGGACAGCTAGTGTGTGTGAGATTGAAGCTGCAGTGTAAGAGGGGGGCATGTGTGAAAGTGCTGGGCACAGAGAGGGGGCATGTGTGAAGGTGCTGGGCACAGAGAGGGGGCATGTGTGAAGGTGCTGGGCACAGAGAGGGCATGTGTGAAGGTGCTGGACACAGAGAGGGGGCATGTGTGTAGGTGCTGGGCACAGAGAGGGGGTATGTGTGAAGGTGCTGGGCACAGAGAGGGGGTATCGGTGAGGGTGCTGGGCAGAGAGGGGGCATGTGTGAAGGTGCTGGGCACAGAGAGGGGGCATCTGTGAAGGTGCTGAGCAGAGAGGGGGTGAATGTGCTGGGCAGAGAGGGGGCATGTGTGAAGGTGCTGGGCAGAGAGGGGGCATGTGTGATGGTGCTGGGCAGAGAGGGGGCATGTGTGAAGGTGCTGGGCAGAGAAGGGGCATGTGTGAAGGTGCTGGGCAGAGAGAGGGCATGTGTGAAGGTGCTGGGCACAGAGAGGGCATGTGTGAAGGTGCTGGGCAGAGAGGGGGCATGTGTGAAGGTGCTGGGCACAGAAAGGGCATGTGTGAAGGTGCTGGGCAGAGTGGGGGCATGTGTGACGGTGCTGGGCAGAGAGGGGGCATGTGTGAAGGTGCTGGGCACAGAAAGGGCATGTGTGAAGGTGCTGGGCAGAGTGGGGGCATGTGTGAAGGTGCTGGACACAGAGAGGGGGCATGTGTGAAGGTGCTGGGCAGAGAGGGGGCATGTGTGAAGGTGCTGGACACCGGGAGGGACATGTGTGAAGGTGCTGGGCAGAGAGGGGGCATGTGTGAAGGTGCTGGACACAGAGAGGGGGCATGTGTGAAGGTGCTGGGCACAGAAAGGGCATGTGTGAAGGTGCTGGGCAGAGTGGGGGCATGTGTGACGGTGCTGGGCAGAGAGGGGGCATGTGTGAAGGTGCTGGGCACAGAAAGGGCATGTGTGAAGGTGCTGGGCAGAGTGGGGGCATGTGTGAAGGTGCTGGACACAGAGAGGGGGCATGTGTGAAGGTGCTGGGCAGAGAGGGGGCATGTGTGAAGGTGCTGGACACCGGGAGGGACATGTGTGAAGGTGCTGGGCAGAGAGGGGGCATGTGTGAAGGTGCTGGACACAGAGAGGGGGCATGTGTGAAGGTGCTGGGCAGAGAGGGGGCATGTGTGAAGGTGCTGGACACAGAGAGAGGGCATGTGTGAAGGTTCTGAGCAGAGAGGCGGCATGTGTGAAGGTGCTGGGCACAGAGAGGGGGCATGTGTGAAGGTGCTGGGCAGAGAGGGGGCATGTGTGATGGTGCTCGGCAGAGAGGGGGCATGTGTGAAGGTGCTGGGCAGAGAGGGGGCATGTGCAAAGGTGCTGGGCAGAGAGGGGGCATGTGTGAAGGTGCTGGGCACAGAGAGGGCATGTGTGAAGGTGCTGGGCAGAGAGGGGCATGTGTGAAGGTTCTGGGCAGAGAGCGGGCATGTGTGAATGTGCTGGGCAGAGAGGGGGCATGTGTGAAGGTGCTGGGCAGAGAGGGCACAATCTGATGAGAGGGACAATAATGAGGGGCCGCATGGTGATGCAGGAGGAGCAGTGTGATGTGCGGCACACATAACTTACCCTTCTACTTAACCATAGGAGTATATGCTATGCTAAAATATAGTGCCATGGATTGTTTCAGGGGGGGGGGGGGAGGGGCTCCAAACCAATATTTTGCCTAGGGCCCCATGAAGTCTAAATCCGGCTCTGAGACGTATCATTGAGACGTATCTCCCATTCACCAGAGAAAGCTGTAGCAGCAGGCACATAGTACTAGTGCATGCGGTAAGGGTTCTTGTTGGGTGATGGAATGGAGGGAGGGGAGGGGCAGTACCACAGCAGCAATAGACAGACCCCCGAGTGCCATAAGCTGGCCCTCTTCTTGTAGATGTCCCAATTCTGCAATTGTAATGTTGAGAGGTATGAAATAGGTATTTATTTCCATCATGCAGCTATTTTTACAGGAAAGTCCCCGTTCTTACAGAGACAGAGGTTAGGGTTCGAAATTCTAAAGTTTCCATCTCCTTATTGGGGGAACTGGTTAGATCAGGGGTGTTTCTGAAAATGACTAAAAAGAAGGAAACGCAGGTGTACAGTGATGAGAAGACATCTTGTCTCAGGTGTACAGTGATGGGAAGACATCTTGTCTCTGGTGTACAGTGATGGGAAGACATCTTGTCTCTGGTGTACAGTGATGGGAAGACATCTTGTCTCTGGTGTACAGTGATGGGAAGACATCTTGTCTCTGGTGTACAGTGATGGGAAGACATCTTGTCTCAGGTGTACAGTGATGGGAAGACATCTTGTCTCTGGTGTACAGTGATGGGAAGACATCTTGTCTCAGGTGTACAGTGATGGGAAGACATCTTGTCTCTGGTGTACAGTGATGGGAAGACATCTTGTCACAGCTGTACAGTGATGAGAAGCCATTTTGTCTCAGGTGTACAGTGATGAGAAGACATCTTGTGTCAAGTTATAGTGACGAGAAGACATCTTGTCTCAAGTGTACAATGATGGGAAGACATCTTGTGTCAAGTTATAGTGATGGGAAGACATCTTGTCTCAGGTGTACAGTGATGAGAAGACATCTTGTGTCAAGTTATAGTGATGGGAAAACATCTTGTCTCAGGTGTACAGTGATGGGAAGACATCTTGTCTCAGGTGTACAGTGATGAGAAGACATCTTGTCTCAGGTGTACAGTGATGAGAAGACATCTTGTGTCAGGTGTACAGTGATGGGAAGACATCTTGTGTCAAGTTATAGTGATGGGAAGACATCTTGTCTCAGGTGTACAGTGATGAGAAGACATCTTGTGTCAAGTTATAGTGATGGGAAGACATCTTGTCTCAGGTGTACAGTGATGGGAAGACATCTTGTCTCAGGTGTACAGTGATGAGAAGACATCTTGTCTCAGGTGTACAGTGATGAGAAGACATCTTGTGTCAGGTGTACAGTGATGAGAAGACATCTTGTCTCAGGTGTACAGTGATGAGAAGACATCTTGTGTCAAGTGTACAGTGATGGGAAGACATCTTGTCTCAGGTGTACAGTGATGGGAAGACATCTTGTCTCTGGTGTACAGTGATGAGAAGACATCTTGTCTCAGGTGTACAGTGATGGGAAGACATCTTGTCTCAGGTGTACAGTGATGGGAAGACATCTTGTCTCAGGTGTACAGTGATGGGAAGACATCTTGTCTCAGGTGTACAGTGATGAGAAGACATCTTGTCTCAGGTGTACAGTGATGGGAAGACATCTTGTCTCAGGTGTACAGTGATGAGAAGACATCTTGTCTCAGGTGTACAGTGATGAGAAGACATCTTGTCTCTGGTGTACAGTGATGAGAAGACATCTTGTCTCAGGTGTACAGTGATGGGAAGACATCTTGTCTCAGGTGTACAGTGATGGGAAGACATCTTGTCTCAGGTGTACAGTGATGAGAAGACATCTTGTCTCAGGTGTACAGTGATGGGAAGACATCTTGTCTCCGGTGTACAGTGATGGGAAGACATCTTGTCTCAGGTGTACAGTGATGAGAAGACATCTTGTCTCTGGTGTACAGTGATGGGAAGACATCTTGTCTCAGGTGTACAGTGATGGGAAGACATCTTGTCTCTGGTGTACAGTGATGGGAAGACATCTTGTCTCAGGTGTACAGTGATGAGAAGACATCTTGTCTCAGGTGTACAGTGATGAGAAGACATCTTGTCTCAGGTGTACAGTGATGGGAAGACATCTTGTCTCAGGTGTACAGTGATGGGAAGACATCTTGTCTCAGGTGTACAGTGATGAGAAGACATCTTGTGTCAGGTGTACAGTGATGAGAAGACATCTTGTCTCCGGTTATAGTGATGGGAAGACATCTTGTCTCAGGTGTACAGTGATGAGAAGACATCTTGTCTCTGGTGTACAGTGATGGGAAGACATCTTGTCTCAGGTGTACAGTGATGAGAAGACATCTTGTGTCAGGTGTACAGTGATGAGAAGACATCTTGTGTCAGGTGTACAGTGATGGGAAGACATCTTGTCTCAGGTGTACAGTGATGAGAAGACATCTTGTCTCAGGTGTACAGTGATGGGAAGACATCTTGTCTCAGGTGTACAGTGATGGGAAGACATCTTGTCTCAGGTGTACAGTGATGGGAAGACATCTTGTCTCAGGTGTACAGTGATGGGAAGACATCTTGTCTCAGGTGTACAGTGATGGGAAGACATCTTGTCTCTGGTGTACAGTGATGGGAAGACATCTTGTCTCTGGTGTACAGTGATGGGAAGACATCTTGTCTCTGGTGTACAGTGATGGGAAGACATCTTGTCTCTGGTGTACAGTGATGGGAAGACATCTTGTCTCAGGTGTACAGTGATGGGAAGACATCTTGTCTCTGGTGTACAGTGATGGGAAGACATCTTGTCTCAGGTGTACAGTGATGAGAAGACATCTTGTCTCAGGTGTACAGTGATGAGAAGACATCTTGTCTCAGGTGTACAGTGATGGGAAGACATCTTGTCTCAGGTGTACAGTGATGGGAAGACATCTTGTCTCAGGTGTACAGTGATGAGAAGACATCTTGTGTCAGGTGTACAGTGATGAGAAGACATCTTGTCTCCGGTTATAGTGATGGGAAGACATCTTGTCTCAGGTGTACAGTGATGAGAAGACATCTTGTCTCTGGTGTACAGTGATGGGAAGACATCTTGTCTCAGGTGTACAGTGATGAGAAGACATCTTGTGTCAGGTGTACAGTGATGAGAAGACATCTTGTGTCAGGTGTACAGTGATGGGAAGACATCTTGTCTCAGGTGTACAGTGATGAGAAGACATCTTGTCTCAGGTGTACAGTGATGGGAAGACATCTTGTCTCAGGTGTACAGTGATGAGAAGACATCTTGTCTCAGGTGTACAGTGATGGGAAGACATCTTGTCTCAGGTGTACAGTGATGGGAAGACATCTTGTCTCAGGTGTACAGTGATGAGAAGACATCTTGTCTCCGGTTATAGTGATGGGAAGACATCTTGTCTCAGGTGTACAGTGATGAGAAGACATCTTGTCTCTGGTGTACAGTGATGGGAAGACATCTTGTCTCAGGTGTACAGTGATGGGAAGACATCTTGTCTCAGGTGTACAGTGATGGGAAGACATCTTGTCTCTGGTGTACAGTGATGGGAAGACATCTTGTCTCAGGTGTACAGTGATGGGAAGACATCTTGTCTCCGGTTATAGTGATGGGAAGACATCTTGTCTCTGGTGTACAGTGATGGGAAGACATCTTGTCTCAGGTGTACAGTGATGGGAAGACATCTTGTCTCAGGTGTACAGTGATGAGAAGACATCTTGTCTCTGGTGTACAGTGATGGGAAGACATCTTGTCTCAGGTGTACAGTGATGGGAAGACATCTTGTCTCCGGTTATAGTGATGGGAAGACATCTTGTCTCTGGTGTACAGTGATGGGAAGACATCTTGTCTCTGGTGTACAGTGATGGGAAGACATCTTGTCTCAGGTGTACAGTGATGGGAAGACATCTTGTCTCAGGTGTACAGTGATGGGAAGACATCTTGTCTCTGGTTATAGTGATGGGAAGACATTGAGGGGTGTGTTTGATGCTAAGTGGAAGCATCTGCTAAGTATTCAGACCTCTACATATCTTCATCTCTAATCACGGGGTACATACGCATACGCCCATGTTTCTTCAATCACAAGTTATATTTGCGCTTGCCTTTGAGTCTGAATCAGGCCCATTGTGTCTCAGGTGTAAAATGGTTGAGAAATTTATATTGCCTTATCTTTATCCATTTTTCTAGGATATTTTCCATGTTAAGGTTTTTCATCACTCAATAGACCGGATATTAGGTTAAAGCTATTTCATTTGTGATACAACTGCTTGTGCAATCCACTCTGTTTTCCAGTGTATAGATGTGGAGAATGTAATAGAAATGTGATATGAAATGGAGAATGTAAGGACCAGTACTGAACAGGTTCTACACGTTACATGGCAGTGCCCAGTAACCAGGCCAGGTGGGGAATATAGGTCCATCTATGACCTACAATCTGCCACCACTAGCAGCAGAGGATGGGGTGGGGGGTTACTGGCTCTTCTCTCTGGGTGCGGGTTGCCATGGGGACATCCTGGGAATAGATAGGATAGCCTACGCTGATTTTCATCCACAGCTACCCAGAGTTCCTCACTGTCAGGCCAGACTCCTTCCGCTTCGTTTGTTACCAGCCTTCCATTCCTCGAGCGGACAAGTGTCTCGCCTTAAAGAAGTTGAGGCTTGTAGCTCTCTATGGAATTCTTCTCTACCATATGCCCATTGCATGATGACCTGCGGCTAATTCTCCGCATCCGCTTCAAACCAAAATAAGAAGATACAAATCGCTCCTATTAAATATTAAACTGTATCTCATGCTTTATTTAATGTAGATGTACTCCTGGCACTATTAGAAATTAATACGTATAACCTACCATCTTGTACTATGTGTGTATACATAAATGTACAGATCTGTATATAAACATCGCTCCTGTCCTATAGTCAGGCCCATCCATCATCACTACAGGAAAAGGGTCCAAGGAGGATGGCGGGGTCTCACAATGCAGCGGGCACTATGGAAGCTGCGATGGTACAAAGTGGTTCCCGCGAAGGGCTTCCCCTCAGCACAGAATGATTTACGGTGTTAACACTTTACATTGCTCCGAATGAATCTTTCATACATTATGCAGCAGGATCTGCCAGAATGAGGCCTGGGGCAGAGATTTGCTGAGTAACCTAGATTAGAGGAGACTCTGAGAATTTTCCTGCAATGATCCCAGTGCAGGGACAGGTAAAATACACAGAGGGGCTGGGTTTATAGAGGGTGCAGATATGACCAGGATGATGTTTATGGTAACATTTCACAATATCTTGTACTGGCTTGTTATACCATATGCTGCCTCACCATCCCCTGTCTCTCTGTATAATGGTCAATAATTCTGTATGCTGCCTGGTCATCCCTATCCCACATTACACAAAACTGTGTATTCCATGATGCCATCACAGAAATCCAACTGCCCCAACTCTAGGGTCCTGTCCATACTGCAGGAATAATGTGTGTCCTACTCACTGTATTGTACTGTATAGATGTGTACAGTACGGGCCCCCGAGACTGAGGACATGGAGAAATGAGAGAAGTGTACAGTACAGGCCCCCGAGACTGAGAACCTAGAGAGATGAGAGAAGTGTACAGTACGGACCCCCGAGACTGAGGACCTGGAGAGATGAGATGAGATACGTGTACAGTACTGGCCCCCGAGACTGAGGACCCGGAGAGATAAGAGACGTGTACAGTACAGGCCCCGAGACTGAGGACCTAGAGAGATGAGAGAAGTGTACAGTATGGGCCCCCGAGACTGAGGACCTAGAGAGATAAGAGACATGTACAGTACAGGCCCCCGAGACTGAGGACCTAGAGAGATGAGAGACGTGTACAGTACGGGCCCCCGAGACTGAGGACATGGAGAAATGAGAGATGTGTACAGTACAGGCCCCCGAGACTGAGGACCTAGAGAGATGAGAGAAGTGTACAGTATGGGCCCCCGAGACTGAGGACCTGGAGAGATGAGAGACGTGTACAGTACGGGCCCCCGAGACTGAGGACCCGGAGAGATGAGACGTGTACAGTACGGGCCCCCGAGACTGAGGACATGGAGAAATGAGAGATGTGTACAGTACAGGCCCCCGAGACTGAGGACCTAGAGAGATGAGAGAAGTGTACAGTACAGGCCCCCGAGACTGAGGACCTAGAGAGACGAGAGAAGTGTACAGTCTGGGCCCCCGAGACTGAGGACCTGGAGAGATGAGAGACGTGTACAGTACGGGCCCCTGAGTATTGGGAGATGGGATAATCACAGACAGGTTATTATATACATGGAATATTACAGAAACATGTCAATGGGCCCTTTCTCCAGGTTGGTAACATCCGGAGGTACATTTTACAGATGAGGAACAATAAAAAACCCCGTACCCAAGAGCGTTATGCAGAGGGCAGGGGCGTCTGCACACCGTTATATCTTATTCTCCTACAGCAAATCCTGGCATCCAGATCCCTGAACATATAAAATGGCCATCGCTGAGAGCTGACAGAACCAGCAACTTATACGAAGCCCCTTTATATGAAAGTGAGAGAATTTCACAGGGTCTTACAGAGAAGGAAGAGGGAGGACAATGGGCTGAAAGAACATCTAGTAAATCCTCTTAATCCACAGAAGTGTATCTGTGTTATTGTCCTCACCCAGCTGCTAGGGGAGATTTCACCAGCTCTCTAGTACCCCTGCCCCAAAACAAGCAAACACCATTGAAGGGATTATAGGGGGATGAAAAGCGGGAAGTGGCCTGAATCTATCAGCTGCTGCTAAGAGCGGAGATTCGAGGCTGTCACCGACCAATTGCAACTGGAAGTGGGGGGGGGGGGGGGGGAGGTGCAGGAATAAGACCAGAAGATGGCTGGGTGTCAGAGGCCTATTGAAATGAGTAACAGATGGGCTCTGATACATTCTCTATACACAGATGAGTCAGCTCATACATGAGAATAACTCTCAGCCCAAGACTTCCAAAGCGCATATTCTCTGCAGAGCCCACAGAGCTTACACTCTAAGCATTTCTGTCTTACTCCACAATGAGACATAATTCCTGGTAGATCTACATATGTCTGCCTGGGGGTTTTCAGACAGTTTAATTACATATAGGTCAGTTGTTAATAGAAGAAATAGTTTACCAGTGAATACAATTCCAATGTTTCCATTCATCAATGTGTAGCCAATATTATACCTCATTATTATATCAAGATGAAAGTCTGAGACCAGACCTGAGGGCAGGGTATGTGTCGCCCCCTGGTGGTCATTCCTGTGTAAGAATGTAGGGGAGGATAGCCACGAGGGAGAGATCAGTTATGCCTCTTACATCCATTTAGATTGCAATGCCTGGGGAAGAGATCGCTCAGCCGTGAACGAGTTAATGATATTAGGAGTCTGTTGCAATGCAATTTTCCTTAATGCCCTGTAACACTGTTGTTTTTAATACAACATCTGTTTTCATTTAAAAACAGCAGTCATGCGAGGTTAGACCATGGCTGTCGTTTTGTGCATCAATCTCTATTGTAAATAGTCTTACTAAACTCTGGGACCGTTGTCTGGTGAGATCATTGTACATTTCTACTCTTCCTGGGAGAGATCTCCTGAAATCTCCATGTTTCCTAGTCATGTTTTCAGTCATATTGGAATTTACTAAGATCTTCTCCGCCCTAGGTCCATCTCTCGGCCTCAAGGATTAACAAATATATAGATTAATTCAGGCCTTAATGCAATAATTATATGAACTGCAACCAAAATCAAAAGTTGCCTTCAATGATTACAACTTATTTGGAGATTAGCTGAGGGTCAGTGTTTGTGGTATTTTCCATGATGCAAGAACCTTCATCTTCAGTGCTTGGACCTCCAACCAGCATCGTACAGAGCGCCTTGTAACCCGATTTATAGAGTTGTAGATAACATGATGTTGGTTGTATTAGTGGAACTCTTACTGTAGATGGAGCGGTTCCACTGGCAATCGCAGGGCCGTAACTAGGGCTGTGCAAGAGGGACAACCGCAAAGGGCGAGAGGGTGTCAGTTCTGTTTCTTGCACCAATCACTAAAATTTCTAGTTGTGGCTTTGGGCAAACAATTTATTTACTGAAGTGATAAAATGGTGCAATGACGGATATACAACTGACACTACAGTCATTTACTGTAAGACACGAATGCCAAGTAACCAATTATGTTATTATATTCACTTACAGTATTTCTCCAGCTTCGTGTAGGACGGACAAACAAGCCTCAACTCTTCAGCCACTGTGGGACAGTATCAGAATGGGATATGGCAGGATGTGTTTTCTAACCCTTTTAATGCAAAGGAAAACTAAGCTGAGACATATGTATCCAGTGCAGGAATGTTACTAATATAAATGCAGAAGGAACCTGCAATTATTAGTTATAACCGTCTGAAATGATGTCACCTGGGTCACAGGGACACTTTGTAACTACTGGAGATATGACCCAGGTGAGGGGCGTCCTTGTGGTCGCCCTAATCCACACAGAATGTGCCCAGTCCTGACCTCGGCTGCAGGGTACAGCAATGGGAAAAGCCGTCCATCTGTATGAATTTTCGGGACACCTCCCAGAGAGCCACGGCCGGCTTTACTCAATGAAGGATTACACAATTTCTTGGGTGATTGAGTTCCATGATCTTTGGCCCTGTGCCCCAAACACACACCCAGCCTGCAGTAATCCCCACAAACACACCGCCTGATTCACTGCTGAGGAAAGTGTGAAGTTCAATTGAGAGTAAAAATGAAGGAAACCGTTGTGTCCAGGGAATGGTTCCCAATCCTTGTGCTGTCATTGGGAAGGTCAAGAGCCTGAGCCAGGATGGGGATAAACACACAGCTTCCCTTCATTTTATAACTGCTGCTCTGCAAACTTTAAGGCTACTAAATCGGTACATTACATCACTATTACATAACTGTCACAGCTTACAGCACTCCCATAGATCAAGTTATGTATGAGACATACAGCAAAGTACATAACACCATCTATAACCTGACCCCTGGACATGATCATAATATTATTCTATTACACTGTATACAGACATAGGACACTACACCCCCAACATGACCTGACCCCTGGACATGATCATAATACAATTCTATTACACTGTATACAGACATAGAACACTACACCCCCAACATGACCTGACCACTGGACATGATCATAATACAATTCTATTACACTCTATACAGACATAGGACACTACACCCCCAACATGACCTGACCACTGGGCATGATCATAATACAATTCTATTACACTGTATACAGACATAGGACACTACACCCCCAACATGACCTGACCACTGGACATGACCATAATATAATTCTATTACACTGTATACAGACATAGGACACTACACCCCCAACATGACCTGACCACTGGACATGATCATAATACAATTCTATTACACCCTATACAGACATAGGACACTACACCCCCAACATGACCTGACCACTGGACATGACCATAATACAATTCTATTACACTCTATACAGACATAGGACACTACACCCCCAACATGACCTGACCACTGGACATGATCATAATACAATTCTATTACACTCTATACAGACATAGGACACTACACCCCAACATGACCTGACCCCTGGACATGATCATAATACAATTCTATTACACTGTATACAGACATAGGACACTACACCTCCAACATGACCTGACCACTGGACATGATCATAATACAATTCTATTACACTGTATACAGACATAGGACACTACACCTCCAACATGACCTGACCACTGGGCATGATCATAATACAATTCTATTACACTCTATACAGACATAGGACACTACACCCCCAACATGACCTGACCACTGGACATGATCATACTACAATTCTATTACACTCTATACAGACATAGGACACTACACCCCCAACAGGACCTGACCACTGGACATGATCATAATACAATTCTATTACACTGTATACAGACATAGGACACTACACCTCCAACATGACCTGACCACTGGACATGATCATAATACAATTCTATTACACTGTATACAGACATAGGACACTACACCTCCAACATGACCTGACCACTGGGCATGATCATAATACAATTCTATTACACTCTATACAGACATAGGACACTACACCCCCAACATGACCTGACCACTGGACATGATCATACTACAATTCTATTACACTGTATACAGACATAGGACACTACACCTCCAACATGACCTGACCACTGGACATGATCATAATACAATTCTATTACACTCTATACAGACATAGGACACTACACCCCCAACATGACCTGACCACTGGACATGATCATACTACAATTCTATTACACTCTATACAGACATAGGACACTACACCCCCAACATGACCTGACCACTGGACATGATCATAATACAATTCTATTACACTCTATACAGACATAGGACACTACACCCCCAACATGACCTGACCACTGGACATGATCATACTACAATTCTATTACACTCTATACAGACATAGGACACTACACCTCCAACATGACCTGACCACTGGACATGATCATAATACAATTCTATTACACTATATACAGACATAGGACACTACACCTCCAACATGACCTGACCACTGGACATGATCATAATACAATTCTATTACACTGTATACAGACATAGGACACTACACCCCCAACATGACCTGACCTCTGGACATGATCATAATACAATTCTATTACACTGTATACAGACATAGGACACTACACCCCCAACATGACCTGACCACTGGGCATGACCATAATACAATTCTATTACACTGTATACAGACATAGGACACTACACCCCCAACATGACCTGATCACTGGACATGATCATAATACAATTCTATTACACTCTATACAGACATAGGACACTACACCCCCAACATGACCTGACCACTGGACATGATCATAATACAATTCTATTACACTCTATACAGACATAGGACACTACACCCCCAACATGACCTGACCACTGGGCATGATCATAATACAATCCTATTACACTGTATACAGACATAGGACACTGCACCCCCAACATGACCTGATCACTGGACATGATCATAATACAATTCTATTACACTCTATACAGACATAGGACACTACACCCCCAACATGACCTGACCACTGGACATGATCATAATACAATTCTATTACACTGTATACAGACATAGGACACTGCACCCCCAACATGACCTGACCACTAGACATGGTCATAATACAATTCTATTACACTCTATACAGACATAGGACACTACACCCCCAACATGACCTGACCACTGGACATGATCATAATACATGATCCAGGCGCAATCCGAGTAAAGTACTAAAAACATTTAAGCAGGCCAAAAATACACTGAATCAAGCAATATATCTTAGGAGAAAAATGTAAATATTTTCTTCATTGAAAGGGGTTGTGCTAAAGTTACAGGCGGGCAGACCGTCCAGCACCAGCCCGGGGCCCTTTGTAGATAACGCCCAGAACGTGAGACGGGTTCAGGGTGTCGCTGTTATAGGCGTGGTGTTATCTGATTCAGTTACAGGGTACATATGACATAAGCTATGTAAGTATTGTCCATGTTGCACAACATGACAGAGGTGGATATGTCAGTACGGGGACGCACAGCAGCGGAACCAATCAGATTAGGAACTGGATAGAAATTCCAGGCGTTCTTATCTCCAGGAGAAACAGCCTCGTCTGCAGCGTGAAAATTCAGATTTAAACTCTATGGCGTCGATGGCGTCTGAAGCTTCTTAACCCCTTGTGCTGTTGGCTATATGTTACACAAATGTATGTGTTACCGTGTGGGCCTGTGAGACTGTGTATACAGGGACAGTATAACCCTCTGATGTCCCGGGATGATCCCGGCTGTTGGAGGTTTATAATGGGGGCGATTTACTAACGCAGGTGAAAACGTACAATACGTACAATACCCGATAGCAAAAAGCAAAGAGCGTTAACCAGGAAAATGAATGTGAAAGTTATTATACAACCTCTATATACACATAAACTTACATATATCATATACACACATAAACATACATATAACATATATACACATAAACTTACATATATCATATACACACATAAACATTCATATAACATATACACACATAAACATACATATAACATATACACACATAAACATACATATAACATATACACACATAAACATTCATATAACATATACACACATAAACATACATATAACATATACACACATAAACATACATATAACATATACACACATAAACATTCATATAACATATACACACATAAACATACATATAACATATACACACATAAACATACATATAACATATACACACATAAACATACATATAACATATACACACATAAACATACATATAACATATACACACATAAACATTCATATAACATATACACACATAAACATACATATAACATATACACACATAAACATACATATAACATATACACACATAAACATACATATAACATATACACACATAAACATACATATAACATATACACACATAAACATTCATATAACATATATACACATAAACATACATATAACATATACACACATAAACATACATATAACATATACACACATAAACATACATATACACACATAAATACACATATTAACATACATATAAAATATACACACACATGCAATGTCCGTCTTTGAAGACTGGAGCGATTTACGATAGGATTATATAAGGATGTTTGTCTGTTGCTTCCATTATTTTGAAGCAGATAACTGAGGACATAAATGTCACCTTTACTCTGAGCCCCCGGCGCAGGGTGACGTCTACGGGAATTCTAGGAAGAGATCCTGGGATATCAGGGTATCCTTGTGCTCTTAGCATCCTATATGCAGACCCTCAGCATATATATAATATACTGCACAGTTATGTTACTCCCAGCAGGCCATGGTTCCAGGCTTTCCTCACCCAGAGACATCCTGGACACATGGCCTGTTGGAGAGCTGGATGCTTGTGGGATATTGCTTCATCTATGTGACAAGTTGTACAATGTTCACTTTATTTTTACGTGTCAGGAATATAGTCTGAGTTATATCATTACACTAATGTGATGTCGTTATTCATATTACTGTATTCAGGTCACTGCATCTCTCTATAAATATCATTCACAATCGGAGGTAACTCTGTGTGGTGGGGATGGGTCTCTCTGAGATTTGAACTGGTTCAAGGTTAATAAAGATTCTACCACTTGTCAGATCCTTTAATTGCCTATAGTGTTTTCTCTACTGATAGACGGCATATATATCTGTACATACGCCATATATATCTATACATACGCCATATATATCTATACATACGCCATATATATCTATACATACGCCATATATATCTATACATACGCCATATATATCTGTACATACGCCATATATATCTGTACATACGCCATATATATCTGTACATACGTCATATATATCTGTACATACGCCATATATATCTGTACATACGTCATATATATCTATACATACGCCATATATATCTGTACATACGCCATATATATCTGTACATACACCATATATATCTATACATACGCCATATATATCTATACATACGCCATATATATCTGTACATACGCCATATATATCTGTACATACGCCATATATATCTGTACATACGCCATATATATCTGTACATACGTTATATATATCTGTACATACGTCATATATATCTGTACATACACCATATATATCTGTACATACGCCATATATATCTATACATACGTCATATATATCTGTACATACGTCATATATATCTGTACATACGTCATATATATCTGTACATACGCCATATATATCTATACATACGCCATATATATCTGTACATACGCCATATATATCTGTACATACGTCATATATATCTGTACATACGTCATATATATCTGTACATACACCATATATATCTGTACATACGCCATATATATCTGTACATACGCCATATATATCTGAAATATCAAAAGTTCCTCAATTACAGGCAAACCCCATTATGTTTATACACATTATTACATTACTGACCTCTCTAGAGATCTGCAGAACATTGCTCTGTCCCATCTACCCCCTGACAGATACATAGTGATATATTCTGCAGACTATTACATTACTGACCTCTCTAGAGATCTGCAGAACATTGCTCTGTCCCATCTACCCCCTGACAGATACATAGTGATATATTCTGCAGATTATTACATTACTGACCTCTCTATACATCTGCAGAACATTGCTCTGTCCCATCTACCCCCTGACAGATACATAGTGATATACTCTGCAGATTATTACATTACTGACCTCTCTAGAGATCTGCAGAACATTGCTCTGTTCCATCTACCCCCTGACAGATACATAGTGATATATTCTGCAGATTATTACATTACTGACCTCTCTAGAGATCTGCAGAACATTGCTCTGTCCCATCTACCCCCTGACAGATACATAGTGATATATTCTGCAGATTATTACATTACTGACCTCTCTAGAGATCTGCAGAACATTGCTCTGTCCCATCTACCCCCTGACAGATACATAGTGATATATTCTGCAGATTATTACATTACTGACCTCTCTAGAGATCTGCAGAACATTGCTCTGTCCCATCTACCCCCTGACAGATACATAGTGATATATTCTGCAGATTATTACATTACTGACCTCTCTAGAGATCTGCAGAACATTGCTCTGTCCCATCTACCCCCTGACAGATACATAGTGATATATTGTGACCACTACATAAACTGTGTTACTGTATGTGGGCTTAGTAATATATAGAGACTGTTCCCCACACTGTATATATTGTACTTGTGCTGTGTGTGTAACTGTGAGCTAAATTTGTGTTATTTGACATTACAACATGGCTGCCTGTCATGAAGCTGAATTAACGGGATATTGAGAACGGCGTCTCCCTCAAGTACACGTCCGTTAGTAATATTCTCGGGTACCCTGCTGTTCCTTAGTATTATAGATAAAGGGGGATTACCAGGAATAATAAAATGCTAGATCATTCCAGCCGGACTCCCCCCAGCATCTCACAGGGGTCTTACTCCCAAAACTATGTTGAAGGATTAAGTGTACAAAAAGAAATACAAATTATTTTGCAGTTGTTTGGACTCGATGAAAAGATGAAATTATGTTTCTTTCTTCTTTGAATCTATATTTAATAATTTTGCTTTTAACATTCTGCCTCATGTGATAACTGTATTTACATAAAATGGCTGCCCCAACTTACTGGCTGGATATACACTAATATATCAATCAGTAAATATAAGATCATTATATATATACACGTTAACCCGTGCATGATACTCATGCATTCTAGTCAAATCAAGCTACTTAAGGTGTTAAAAGGTTCTTGTCATGCATTTGGGCCATAGCCCAGGCCTCCTCAGGGGAAGAGCGTTACTTCCCGACGCAAGCGCCCTTTTTTAACATGGTTTTGTCCACATGTCACCACCTCATCATTTTTCTCCATCACCTCATCCTTCATCTTCATCGCTACATCCTTCATCAAGCTACTTAAGGTGTTAAAAACTCCCCACTGTCACCCCCGGCAACCACCAACCACTCCCAACTGTCACTTCTCCTTCAAGAAATATATAGGTCAGTGTATAACTCTGCCCAGCAGGTGGCGCTGCAGCTTGTTTTTGTTTTTTTCACACACGCCACTAGGCATTTATATAGTAGACAAGTTAACCCGTGCATGATACTCATGCATTCTAGTCAAATCAAGCTACTTAAGGTGTTAAAAAGGTTCTTGTCATGCATTTGGGCCTAGCTCAGGCCTCCTCAGGGGAAGAGCGTTACTTCCCGACGCAAGCGCCCTTTTTTAACGTGGTTTTGTCCACATGTCACCACCTCTTCATTTTTCTCCATCACCTCATCCTTCATCTTCATCACCACATCCTTCATCAAGCTACTTAAGGTGTTAAAAACTCCCCACTGTCACCCCCGGCAACCACCAACCACTCCCAACTGTCACTTCTCCTTCAAGAAATATATAGGTCAGTGTATAACATATAGGCATTTATATAGTAGATAGGTCATTGTTTGTCTGTAGTGGAGGCAGAAGTGAGATGATTGATCACTTGTTCCACAGATAGGATCCATCTGATGAGGTACTATAACTCCCAGCATGAAGGCAGAGTGTGATAGGTGATGTAGTCTAACAGCATCTACAGAGGTAGCCTAAGCCTGCTCAGCCTGTCTGTTTCATGTGTGTAGCATGTGTTAGGGCAGGATCATGAAAGTGGCATTCATGGGTTCACAGTAGGTGTCCTCATCAATGTGATTAAATGACTGTGTCAAGTGATGGAATAATTGGATATATTGATGATGATATGAGGGGATGGAATGATGATATGAGGGGATGGAATGATGATATGAGGGGATGGAATGATGATATGAGGGGATGGAATGATGATATGAGGGGATGGAATGATGATATGAGGTGATAGATTGATGATGTATTTATATATAATGATTATGTCAGGTGATGGAATAATGGAATAACTGGATATATTGATGATGATGTCAGCTGATGGAATGATGATGTGAGGGGATGGAATGATGATATGAGGGGATGGAATGATGATGTGAGGTGATAGATTGATGATGTATTTATATATAATGATTATGTCAGGTGATGGAATAATGGAATAACTGGATATATTGATGATGATGTCAGCTGATGGAATGATGATGTGAGGGGATGGAATGATGATGTGAGGGGATAGATTGATGATGTATTTAGATATAATGATTGTGTCAAATGATGGAATAATGGAATAACTGGATATATTGATGATGATGTCAGCTGATGGAATGATGATGTGAGGGGATGGAATGATGATATGAGGGGATGGAATGATGATGTGAGGTGATAGAGTGATGATGTATTTAGATATAATGATTATGTCAGGTGATGGAATAATGGAATAACTGGATATATTGATGATGATGTCCGCTGATGGAATGATGATGTGAGGGGATGGAATGATGATATGAGGTGATGGAATGATGATGTGAGGTGATAGAGTGATGATGTATTTAGATATAATGATTATGTCAGGTGATGGAATAATGGAATAACTGGATATATTGATGATGATGTCAGCTGATGGAATGATGATGTGAGGGGATGGAATGATGATATGAGGGGATGGAATGATGATGTGAGGTGATAGATTGATGATGTATTTATATATAATGATTATGTCAGGTGATGGAATAATGGAATAACTGGATATATTGATGATGATGTCCGCTGATGGAATGATGATATAAGGGGATGGAATGATGATATGAGGGGATGGAATGATGATATGAGGTGATAGATTGATGATGTATTTATATATAATGATTATGTCAGGTGATGGAATAATGGAATAACTGGATATATTGATGATGATGTCCGCTGATGGAATGATGATGTGAGGGGATGGAATGATGATATGAGGGGATGGAATGATGATATGAAGTGATAGAGTGATGATGTATTTAGATATAATGATTATGTCAGGTGATGGAATAATGGAATAACTGGATATATTGATGATGATATCAGCTGATGGAATGATGATATGAGGGGATGGAATGATGATATGAGGGGATGGAATGATGATATGAGGGGATGGAATGATGATATGAGGGGATGGAATGATGATATGAGGGGATAGATTGATGATGTATTTAGATATAATGATTGTGTCAAATGATGGAATAATGGAATAACTGGATATATTGATGATGATGTCAGCTGATGGAATGATGATATGAGGGGATGGAATGATGATATGAGGGGATGGAATGATGATATGAGGTGATAGATTGATGATGTATTTAGATATAATGATTGTGTCAGGTGATGGAATAATTGGATATATTGTTGGTGTTAGGAGATGAAATGATGGAGCGCTGTGATTCCCTACTACGTGAGGTGACACTTCTGAACATATTTGCCAACTTTCCCTGGTTGGCTTCAGGGAGATCCTGGGGGAGGTGGGCGTGTGGGGGCAGAGCTTGACGAATCGCATCATTTTGGCCCTGCCCCCTAAATGATTGTCACAATTTTGGCCAATTACAGCAAGGGATGGGGCTAAGATGACGCAATATTTGCGTCATTAAACCCCGCCCCTCACCACTTATCTATTGCAGGGACGAGAACCGGGAACTATGCTTAAAGTAAAGCAGCTAATGAATCTCTAGAGACTGAAGTGTCTTTTCTGTCTCCATTACTGAAGTCATGTTGTCTTACCTGTCAGTCTTTGATTAAATCTTGGTCTCCATGAAAATGCCTCAATAGGCATCAATACATGGACATAGGACACAATTTCTGAACTGTATCATCAGATGGCGAAGCACACCACGTCTTGTACTGGCTCAGCATCAGGGAGAATGTCAGACTCTTCAGGGAGTGAGGGAGATCACCCCTAGTTCAGAGAGCAGGTACGCTTCTGAATGGAGCAGAGGTACTGGCGGGGGCTCCGGAACTACATGCCCCAGAATGCAGTGGGGCTGTGGATGTCAGGTAGTCAGAAGGAGACAGAGATGAGAGAAGTTCTGATCACAGGGGACACAGAAGGAGAGACATATTTGTAATATATATTTATTGAGCAGTCAGATCATTAGCCGTACTGCCCAGAGATTATACTGAGACTGTTACATATTGATATCATCACAGCCACCAATTATTGCAGCCGATCAGGAATTGTACAGATCTCGGTTGAATTAGAGAAGACTATTATTTCCCCGTCAGTGAAGGAAGCACCAGGGAATCCGGAGAGGAAAGTGTAAGCTCCTGTGGTGTGCAGACCAGACGCTACTGACACCATCAGACAGCACAGCGGCTGTACTCTGTCTACACTACAGAAGTACAGTTACCTGAAACGCTTCTATTGGATAAAACCATTCTAACCACAGAGTCCATTACCTCCAAGATAGTAATACTCAAAGTGTTGTTAGATAAAGACTAATATTATATGACAGAAGCCTGCAGACTGCTCTATGTTGTGTTCTGCTTTCATCTAACGCTCCTACAAAGCCAGGTACCCCCACGTGTACCCCTGCCAGGGTACAGTAAGTACTGTTGTTATAAATTTACTTAATGCTCAAACCCAGATTATAGCCATTTATGACACTGAGGATTGCTATTTAATAATTGATTATAACATAGCATAATGTGTTGGCATTAATGTATTAAATAATCAGGAGGTCTAATTTATACATACATATATATATATATATATATATATATATGTATATATCGGGGGATCTCTGCCTCTCTGGTTTAGTGAGCGCCCTTACAGGTCTGTCGGGTCAAGTTGGAGCAAGAGAAAAACGGAACAAGTACTCACTTCTTAAAGGTAACCCTAGAACCTGTGAGTCCACTCATGTCCTTCCAGGGGCGGAGCTAGAATTTTATTTTACGGGGCGCTATTTAGTCCCCACCCCCTTTTTGACAGCTAAGGCTGCTGGCGGCTGCACACTATGTGCACGTCCGTTCGGCGAGACAGACAGGGAGAGTGTGCTGCCCGGCTGTTCTGATTGTGTTTTATAATCAGAGCAGCTGTCAGCAAGCGATGCCCCCCCCCCCCCCCCCCCCCTGGATCCGTCACTGTGTCCTTCAGGATATCACATAGGAAATTGAATTTGGCAAAATAATTTAATACAATCATCATCATTTATTTATATAGCACCACCAATTCCGCAGCGCTGTGCAGAGAACTCACATCAGTCCCTGCCCCATACACACACATGCCCCCCCCCCCCACCCATTGAACCTACTAGTATGTTGCTGGAGTGTGGGAGGAAACCCACACAAACATGGGGAGAACATGTAAACTCCACACATATAGGCCCATGGTTGGGAATCGAACGAATACAAAAAAAGTGTAATTGGACACAATGATGGTTGAAGCAGAATATCATCAAGCAGAATATTGCTTATTTAACAGATAAACCAGTCAATATTATAGCTTATTATTAATGGAGAACTGCTTACAGATGCTTTGCAACTCTCTATATAGTGACTAGAAAGTAGTTTTTAGTTACTCACAGTCAGACTGACTGATTATTGATTGATTGATGCTGTTAATAGAAGATACTACATGACTGCAGTTCCTAAGCAGGGCAGCAGATGGCAGTGTGTGTAATGCTCTGGCTGTGAGGGTGATGTGTGGCTTTTTTCAGACAAGAGGACCTTTTGTTAATAAGATAACCTCTCTGGGTGGGGGTCGTGCCCTGGGACCACCTAATGAAAACCAGTCCCACCTCACAATGCCTCTGAGCCAGACCTTGCTGTTCTGTGGGGTATATAGAGCTGAGCCGTTGCTGTAAGACCCCCACTCTATAATGTAATATACCATGTATACTGCGCCCTTCGTTGTCCCACTAAGGGGTCTGAGCCCTAAATGTCGGCGTGATTCCTCACAAAAGGCTTTCTCAGCGCTTACTGCTATTAAGAAAGTGTTAACTCCGGAGAAGATAGAGATTTCTCCGGCCTTACCCGAGTACCGGAGCTGTCCTCATAGACCTCTGTGACAGCAGCCTTAGCCCATGGATTAAAGTTGTTTTTGCAGCAAAGTAATGTCATCTCAGCATGGAACATTACAGCGGTGTTTCATTAAATACAGCGATGCATATTAATAATAAATAGACCCCTAGGAGATATGTTTGCCCCCACACTCTGTATTTGCAGAGTGTACAGTGACAAACACATCACACACTGACACAAAACAACATAAACGCAACGTACTTCTACCAGGTGCTCTATTGACGCTTCTATCTGCGCACAATAAGGATGGTGAACACAGAACAGAAGCCTCATACAATACCCTACTCTCACAATAGAGCATTTGTTTTGGTCAAAATAATGACAAGTGAGGCCGCATAGGACGAATGCACTTAAAGGGTGACAGGGTTTGTAGTAAGCTGAACTCTTACCTGAAGGGGTTAACATAGGTTTTGGCCCGACCAATGGGAGCTCCAGTGGGAGGGACCTTGATTGATATAGTAGGCTGTACTTCCGGTTCTGCCTCATTCCACAGCACGAGATCCCACCCACCCACTCCTAGTTGCGAGTATTTTGGGTTAATGTTGCGGTAGGAAGGCACTGCGTTCAGCGGGTGATTTGTGGGCGCACAGGTAGTTGTCGTAGGTCACTGCCCCCCTTTGAGGCACCAGTAACTCCCTTTTTGGCCCTTCGGTGAGGAGGGTCCCTGTCCGGCTCGGTGAGGGAGGGCAGCGTGAGTTTTAAAGGGGCAGTCACTCTGACGCCAACTCAGCGCAAGTTATGATGGGATTTGTTCCCCGTGGTTGTGGACGTACGGCGGTGTGCGCCAGTCCCCATGTGAGCTTGTGGTATCAGCTTGAGAGCTGTTTCGCAGTGCACTTTCCCCGACACCATAGGTTTAGTTAAAGTTAAAATTATAATAAAAGCTCAGGCAATTTTTAATAACTTATACATGTCTCCGTGTGTTTATTTGCTTGCAAAGGTTTAGAATTCTAAGGTTGATGTGAGGTTTACGGGAACATACACAGTGAGCCCCTTAATGGATTTTGTATAACCTATCCGTTCTACCAGGCATGTGAGGGGGGAGAACCCAATCAGTGATGGGAGATGAGTCTCCCTATTGTTCTGTGATTAATAGTGAGCAACAGAATCTAATGCAAAATAAAAATAATAACATTACACGCACAAGTGAGTGTCAGCTCTTGTCACCTGTTTACCCAGAATCCCTTGCTGTGCTGATCTTGTGCAAGAATAGATTTTTCCTGAGGTTTATGATAAATGTGAGCAAACAAAATGTGGAACCAGTGTTACAATATTTTTCAGCCAAGTCCTTAGTTTGTCTGAGTTTCTCAGAGAATACTGGGACTAGTAGTTCCACAACTGTACAGACGAGTATATATTGTATATATGTGTATATATTATCTGTATGTATGAAGACAGGAAGGATTCTGAAAAACCATGATGATGATTAGTGTCATCACGGTTTATCTATAGGGTGAGACAGATTCCGTAGCAGCGGATAATGTCTATGTGATTGTTACCAGATGCCTTTCCTTTTATATAACATTTATTGACCATTTATAAATGTGGATTATTAAATACTAAACTGTTGTACCCCTGTGGGCCAGGTGAGAGCGTTATTTGTGTGACCCAGCTGTCCCCCGTCCTCCGCCCCATTTCTCCCACTGTCTCACTTTCTATGACGCCCCTCGTGGTTGTCTGTCTCTCCAGCACACAGCAGTTGGAGGAGCCTTTAGTGTCTCCCTAGTGGTCTCTCGGCCGTCACTTGCTGGATTCTCCCGCTCTCTGTGTTCGGAGGGTTTCCACCATTGCAGCTGTTACCTAATCTCTTCTTTGGGATAAATTAAATTGCCTAAAGAACTCCCCGGGGAGCAATTTGGATTTCAGCCCCAGGTGTTGAGAGCTGGTTTTGGGGGTGTTGAAATGAAATGGTCAAACTGTGTGTGAGACGTAGAGCTGACACTTAGCTCTTTGTCACGGTGAGAGCGGCCCCTGGCGTCCAGTGGATGGTGAGTGATTGGTTTCCAGTAGAAGAGGGGCCATATGGCTCACTCTCACTAATGAGCGTTCTAGGCCAGGCTAAATATTACTCTAGGAGAGGGGGGCATGTTCTCTGTATGACAGGTGCTTCTTTCTAGATACAACCATAGGCACAATACCCCCACGCGGTCACTGAGTAGGTTATATCCTGACTGAAGAGCTTGCAATCTAGAGATGTTGATAGGGTATTGTGTTGGGGGAGGGGTCTCCTGTTATGTAGAGCACTGTTGAGGGCGGGGGGTTTACCAGATCTATGAGTTCCGATACGCGATTGCTGCAGGAGAGTTGGGGGCTTTTGCGCTGTAATTTGAAGCTATAATAATTTATTGGGGTTTGCAGTAAGTCACTCCACACCAGTATATAAAGCTTCTAATTAATGGAACGTATAGCACCTGATCCATGTCTGAGCTCAACTTACTTGTAAGTTGCACTTTAAAATGAGCCAAGAACTTGTGTATAGTTCTGACTGTATCCAAGCGCATCTCAAGATACGTTTCCATATGAATCTGGGTGTAAACGTTACTTGCTGTATGTAGACACAGAACAGACTGCTGTACACGCACTGTGTATGTACAATACAAGGTAACATCGGAACGCATAAAACGTTTATTTGATTAAAGAATAAAATAGCAACGGTATTCAGTATAATCATTAGTTGTGATACCTCGTGATACGCATTCATGTACCTCTGCCGTGTCAGTCATCATCATCAGTCACCACTTACACCGCCATGTAGTGGGTGCAAATGATACCGCTGAAAACAAGTGTACTTCTGATAAAACCAGGACTTAAATCAGCTGCATCGGGGTCAGAACGGCCTCACTGTACATGACCCGCATTAGATCGCCCATCCCTCCCACGTTCCGCCTCTTAAGACATAGGTGTAAGTGTCATTTGCGTTCAGACAGGAATTGCATGTAATTGTGCTGATTGCAGTAATGTCCATCTCTGAGCATGCGCAGAGCTATTACTACATGAACGGACGGATGAAGATGAACCAGATCTTCTCTCGTTCTGCATTAATATGTTGTATGCAGGATTCCTCTATCACCTTTGTCTTACCACATAGCACATCTGCACTATTAAGGTCTCTCTACTAACAGTGATGAAAAATGCAATCTTACAGAAAACCACAGCTACCAACCAATAAAGCTAGCAGCTGATTGGTTGCTGTCATTTAGTAAATCACTCTAACAATTGATGCCAGGAAAGATGGCCGCCCCCAGTCAGAAACAGGACATGATAGAACCAGTGGTCGGGTCCCGCGAGGGGTTGTAAGAGAGGATTAAACAACTTGTGTATGTCAAGTAAAGATGTTTTTAAACATTTCAAACATTGTGAAGTGCTTCCACTGATGTGAAATTGCTCTTCTCCATTATAGAGAACAGTTTGATCGACTGAGAAAACACTTTGTATACAGATTTATTGTTCCTGTTCTTCATAGTAAACACCTTACAAGTGTTGTTATATATCTGGAACTTCCCGTGACGTGAAGATTTTATGAATGTGAGTAAGGTTTGTGTACAGGAAATACACTAATTATGAGAACAAAGGTGTCTCTAAGAAACAGTCTCTTACCTGAGCTTCACCTCCCAAAATGACGGCAATAAAAGCTGAACGGACTGGATTTCTGGGTTATTGCAGCAATTTAACCAGCAGGAGTTATCTAATCGTGTTGTCACTCTGCGGGGTTTGGGGACTTATTATGTATGTAGTCTGACATTACTGATAGAGTGACCTTCAGCGTGTTACATGAGGGGTGAAGTATGTGAGAAGTGGTCCACGGGGTCAGTAATTATTGTAGACTCTAAAACCCCCGGCGGGACAGTATTGTGTTGGTTCAGTTTCAGACACCAAGAACTGACCCGCCCGGCCCTACAAAAACTGACAACGTTGGTTGTTCATACTTGCCAACTCTCCCGGAATGTCCGGGAGACGCCCGCATTTCACATGAGTCTCACGGACTCCCGGGGGAGTGTGGCAATCTACCGGGTCTACCCACTTCCTAGTGAAGTGGGCAGATTTACTTCCAAAACGCAGCGATTCACCGGGAATCGCAGCGTTTGGTCAAAATGACGCGATTTTTGGAGCCCCACCCCCTGCACGCCCACTTTCCCCGGCAGGCTCCCGGATCATACTTGCCATAAGTTGGCAAGTATGCGGTTGTTATGTCACCCGCATATCTGGGGTCAGAAGTGACTGATAGTGGCGAGGGTCACCCAGCCCCAGACATGATCTATGTACAGAAATAAAAGGATTTCCTTAATCTTCGAGAGGCCAGAAGGAAACTCAGCACATGGAAAGTTATCAGAAGAGATTTTCATTTCTCACTCTGAATTTCGCTAAATTTCCCTCCGTGAATGGCTTTAAGTTCCTCTTTTTTGGAATATTCTGTATTTGTTTTTGTGTGTAGAATGAACGAGTGGCCATCACCTGATTTTCTGGGTATACTTGGCGGGATTGTACAGAATATCTGTGAAATCTGAGCTTCTTCAGAAGAGACTTTTATTCTATATGTTTGACAAAATGTTTACACAACCTTCTTATCCTTTACTAAATATTCACCACAATGTTTTCTTCAAAGGATTTGGACAGGGGGATGAGAAGTGACTGCCACATTTATTTGTGTGAAACAGTTGATTAAAGCTAAACACAAAACATTTCAGACATCACAATTGAAGTGTCTTTTCCATAGATCCTCGACATATGGAAAAATAGACACATATATAGGATAAATCTATAAGGAGGTGGGTCAGTGGTGGAGATTGTACACACTCTATAAGGAGGTGGGTCAGTGGTGGAGATTGTACACACTCTATAAGGACGTGGGTCAGTGGGGGAGATTGTACACACTCTATAAGGATGTGGGTCAGTGGTGGAGATTGTACACACTCTATAAGGACGTGGGTCAGTGGTGGAGATTGTACACACTCTATAAGGACGTGGGTCAGTGAGGGAGATTGTACACACTCTATAAGGACGTGGGTCAGTGGTGGAGATTGTACACACTCTATAAGGAGGTGGGTCAGTGGTGAAGATTGTACACACTCTATAAGGATGTGGGTGTCACGTGGAGTAGCGATGAGATATTTATTGGTATTTGCAATGCTGAAACTGGAGGGACCCCCGCAAGGAGGTTTAGATTTAGCTGCGAGGTCCTGGTTCTCTAGTACAGTCATCAGTGAAGTATAAGCAGATTGGTCAGGCAATCCTGATCAGAACCAAGCAGTCAGAGACAGTACCAAATCAGGATCCACTAGTGGTGTCAAGTTCAAACCAGGTTCAAGTCAGGAAACCAGGAATCAATAACAAACAGGAACGTTGGAGCAGTGGTGAGACCAAATACCCTGTTGCAACAGGAGAAAGATTCCAGGAGTTTGGTTCTCATCTTGGTCCAGATGTGAGAAATATTGCAGAGGACTCATGAGTATGATTGTTGTGGGCAAACTCGGTTCACAGTAACAGGACACTCCAGTCTGACTGGTTTTCAGAGGTAAAACAAAGCAGAAAAAGTTCCAGATCTTCATTCATGCATTTTGTCTGCCCATTAGTCTGAGGGTGCTACCCAGGTACGAGCCTGCCTTGGATTGAGACAGCGAGCAGAATGCAGGTAAGTGAGGTTCTTGTAGTCTGAAAAGATCATCACAGGATGAACTGTCCCTTCAAGGAGTTGTTGCCATTCCTCAAGTTTGGATTTGATGGGCAGCAACTCCTTATCCCCAATTTCGTAATATTTATCACTAAGTTAAAATATGCTGGAGTAGAAGCTACAGGGATGCAACGTCCTAGGGGATCTTCTCGAGACAGGATGATGCCTATGCCAACTGAAGAAGCGTCAACTTCAAGATAGAATAGTTTTAGTTGGTCTTGCTGTCTTTGGACCGGCACAGAAAAAAGGCCTTTTAAGAGCCTCAAAAGCAGCTATTGCTTCTGAAGACCACAGTTGAGATTGGAAAATTTATGGGTAAGATTAGTGATGGGCGCGATTAAGCTGGAGAAATTTTGAATAAAGTGCCGATAGTAGTTTGCAAACCCGACGAATTGTTGGACTGCTTTTAGGATGTGAGGTTGAGGCCAATTGATGATAGCAGAAACTTTATCCAATCCATCTGCAGACCCGAGCCAGAGATAAATATCCCAAAAAGGGAACTTGAGAGACATGGAACAGGCATTTTCCAACTTGCAATATAAATTGTGTCGTCAAAGACGATAAAGATCCTCCTTTACATGGGATTGGTGAGATTGAAGGTCCTGGGAGAAGATCAGGATGTTGCTGAGATATATGACTACATAGCAGTATAGGAGGTCTTGGACAATTTCATTCATAAAGGTGTGAAAGACTGTCGAGTCATTGCAAAGGCCAAATGGCATCACCAGGTATTCATAATGCCTGCCTCTGAAAGCAGTCTACCATTCGTCCCCTTTGCACATACAAATAAGATTATACGCCCCTTGGAGGTCCAACTTGAAGAAAATCATGGAACCGCTAATGCAATCAAAGAGCTCAGAGATGAGAGGCAGATTTTCCAGGAATCAAATCCATGGGGCAGACCCAGGAGGCGTCAACTTCTCAACGGCAGCTTTGTTGACATCACAAAAAGAAGCATAAATTGCTGGCAGATTGGGTTCCGGAGAAAGCACATGACAAGAAGTGGTAGATGGATTGAGTTTGACGGACACTGTGAGTGGCATGAGAGTCCCCATGATGTTACTTATGGTTGTGTCAAGTCAAACTGGGGGGAGTGGGTCCTAAGGCCCGGTAAACCCAGAATAATAGGGTTAATGGACTGAGGCAACACCAAGAAACAAATATGCTCTGAATGTAAATCTCCTACCTGCAGCGGAATAGGGGAGGTGACGCTGGTAAGGGAGCCGTTGATTACACGGTTCCTGTCCACAGCGGTAAGAGATAACAACTGCAGCAAGGACTGCACAGAAAGATGGAGCTTGGAAATCAAAGCTGAGGAGATGAAGTTCCCGGCTGAGCTCACAAAGGCAGATGTAAGTATGGAGCCACTAGGAGTTTCCAGGGTAACAGGCATCACAAAGAGTTATCTTTTAGAGTTATAAGGAGAGTATGGCCACACTCCTAGTATGACCTCCCTATTACCGACTTGAAGGGGGCATTCCCTGGCTTCTTTGGGCAAGTGGAAAGTAAGTGCCCAGACTCACCACAGTAGATGCAGAGTTTGTTTTTAAATCGCCTCTCTCGTTCTTTGGGAGTACGACTGATTTGCATTGGCTCTTCAGGAGGAAGCACCGGGTTCTGGGACCGTGAGATGAGACAAGGAACAGGACATCGAGAGTGATCTCTCTCCTGGGTGCGTTCCCTGAATTGCACAGATACACAGAGAGATGAGTGAGTCCAAATCAGGAGGGAGCTCTCTGGAGGCTAACTCATCTTTAATCCGGTAAGTGAGAGCCTGCCAAAAAGTAGCCACCAAAGCCTTCTTTTTCCATTTCAATACGGAGGCTAAAGTGCAAAATTGTACCGTAAAGTGTCCCACAGAAAGAGAATCCTGGCGAAGGTTCAAAAGACAAGAGACAACACTTTGTACGCACTGGAGTGGCTGGGCCTAATCTGTCTTTTGCTGCTCTACTCAGAGGGCCAAATGGAGGAGCAGGTATACACTCTATAATGACGTGGGGGAGATTGCATACAGTCTTGTAGGATGTGGGGACTGAGGAGATTGTACACACTCTATAAGGAATGGGAGCAATGGGGGAGATTGTACACACCCTATAAGGATGTGGGGGCAGTGGGGGAGATTGTACACACCCTATAAGGATGTGGGGGCAGTGGGGGAGATTGTACACACCCTATAAGGATGTGGGGGCAGTGGGGGAGAATGCACACACTCTATAAGGACTTGGGGCAGTGGGGGAGATTGTACACACTCTATAAGGACTTGGGGCAGTGTGGCTGATTGTACACAATGTATAATGACAAAGGGGCAGTGGGTGAGAATGTATACACTCTATAAGGATGTGGGGGTAGTTGGGGAGATTGTACACACTCTATAAGGACATGGGGCAGTGGGGGAGATTGTACACACTCTATAAGGACATGGGGGTATTTGGGGAGTTTGTACACACTCTATAAGGACGGGGGGCAGTGCGAGAGGCAGTTATTAGCACAGCTCAGCGGGGAATGACAATGCACAGTCACGGTGGAACCAGCATTGTATGTGGCTGTAGGAACAATACAGCTCTCCACTCACCAACTCACCCCCTGGCCTCCTCCATTCAGATGCCATCGCCATTCTGTGTACGCCTGACCTGATGCTTCATTCTACACATGTACTCACTGCGGAGAGCGTACCCCAGCAGTGTCGTGTGTGTATATTGTCTGTCTGTGTATGCTGTGTCGGTGTGTTTGTGTGTATACTATGTTAGTGTATACTGTGCATGTTTATCGCGTGCCGCTTTGCCCTATACAAAACAGACCCGATTCATTAAGGAAAGGAAAGCAAAAAAAGAAGTAACTTTGCATCTGGGCAAAACCATGTTACATTGGAGGGGGAAGTAAATTTAAAATGTAATGGCAGATTTATAGTTGGGGTAGAACATGTCCTAGATCAACTTTAAATTTCAGTGCAAAAATAAAGCTATCAAGTATTGGTGTGCTACATGATAAAACAGCCAGCATTTATCTTACATGCAAAATAATAACTAATGTGCACCCCTTGTATTGTAACATGGTTTGTCCAGCAGAAAACGTACTAATTTTTTGGCTTACTTTCCTTATTCAATCAGACCCAACATGTTTGCTGCTGGTGATAATTTTCCCATGCCTTTGGATCGAGAAGCCTATATAACTATATAGCTAATATACAATATAAATATAGATATGGATTTATATATGGCCCCTCCTCAGCAGACTCCTTGCAGCATCCAATGAATCGGAGGCAGTATAGAACATAATTTATATATATATACACATTATATGTACAAAAAAATTTGGACGCTTGACCATTACACCAACAGGGACTGTAATGACATTGTATTCAAATACAACTACTTTAATATGTAGCTGGTCCTCCTTTTGCAGTGATAACAGCTTCCACTCTTCTTGGAAGGCTTTCTATAAGATGTTGGAGTATTTCTGTGGGAATATGTGCCCATTCATTCAGTAGAGCATCTATGAGGTCAGACACTGATGTTGGACAAGAAGGCCTGGATCGCAATCTCCGTTCCAGTTCATCCCAAAGGTGTTCAATGGGGTTGAGGTCAGGGCTCTGTGCGGGTCAATCAAGTTCTTCCACACTGAACTTATCAGAGTGGAAGCATAGTATTGTCCAAAATTACTTGGAATGCTGAAGTATTAAGATTGCCCTTCACTGGAGATAAGGGGTCTAGCCCAAACCCTGAAAAACAGCCCAATGCCATTATCCCTCTTCCACCAAACTTCACAGTTGGCATACTGCAGTCAGGCAGGTAACGTTCTCCCGACATCCGCCAAACCCAGACTCGCCCATCTGATTACCAAACAGAGAAGGGTGATTCGTCACTCCACAGAACACGTTTCCACTGCTCCACAGTCCAGTGTCGGTGTGCTTTACACCACTCTATCCGATGCTTGGCATTGGTCTTGGTGATATGAGGCTGCATGCAGCTGCTCGGCCATGGAAACCCATTCCATTAAGCTCCCGCCGCACAGTTTTGCCTCTTACATTAATGCCAGTGGAAGTTCAGAACTCTTCAGCTATGGAATCAGCAGAACGTTGGTGACTTTTACGCACCATGCGCCTTAGCAGTCGTTGACCACTCTCTGTGATTTTACGTGGTCTTCCGCTTCATGGCTGAGTTGCTGTTGTTCCTAAAAGCTTCCACTTTCTAATAATAACACAGTTGACCGTGGAATATCCAGCATGGATGAAATTTCACGAACCGTCTTATTGCAAAGGTGGCATCCTATCACAGTACCAAGCCTTTGACATAAGTGTCAAAGGCTTTATTGACAATTACAATAAGTATATGCAAAGAGTCAATATTTGCAGCGTTGACCCTTCTTTTTGAAGACCTCTGCAATTCGCCCTGGCATGCTGTCAATCAACTTCTGGGCCACATACTGACTGATGGCCGCCCATTCTTGCCTAATCAATGCTTGGAGTTTGTCAGACTTTGTGGGTTTTTATTTGTCCACCCGCTTCTTGAGGATTGACCACAAGTTCTCAATGGGTCTCAAAGGTCTGATGGGTCTGAATGGGTCTCAAAGGCCTTATGGCAATGTGCTCCATCATGGTGGAAAAAGCATAGTTTATCACCAAACTGTTCATTGATGGTTGGGAGAAGTTGCTCTTGGTGGATGTTTTGGTACCATTCTATATTCATGGCTGAGAAGCAACCCCACACATGAATGGTCTCAGGATGCTTTACTGTAGACATGACACAGGACTGATGGTAGCACTCACCTTTCCCTCTCTGGACAGGCGTTTTTGCAGATACCCCAAACAATCTGAAAGTATGCAAGGGGATTCATCAGAGAAAATGACTCTACCCCCAGTACTCAGCAGTCCAATCCCTGTACCTTTTGCAGAACATCAATCTGTTCCTGATGTTTTTCCTGGAGAGAAGTGGCTTCTTCCTGGCCTTCTTGACACCAGGCCATCCTCCAAGTCTTCCCCTCACTGTGCGTGCAGATACACTCACACCTGCCTGCTGCCATTTCTGAGTAAGCTCTGCACTGTTGGTGCCCCAATCCCACAGCTTAATCAAAT
>JAVHZZ010000011.1:104055835-104070835 GCA_036250195.1 Mixophyes australis | reverse complement strand
GCAGAGCATTTCTATGTAAGGTGCAGAGCATTTCTGTGGTGGGTGCAGAGCATTTCTATGTAAGGTGCAGAGCATTTCAATGTGGGGTGCAGAGCATTTCAATGTGGTGTGCAGAGCATTTCTGTGTGGAGTGCAGAGCATTTATATATGGGGAGCAGAGCATTTATATGTGGGGCGTAGAACATTTATAAATGGGGAGCAGAGCATTTATATGTGGGGCGTAGAACATTTATAAATGGGGAGCAGAGCATTTATATGTGGGGCGCAGAACATTTGTATGTGGGGAGCAGAACATTTATATATGGGAAGCAGAACATTTATATATGGGAAGCAGAGCATTTATATATGGGAAGCAGAGCATTTATATATGGGGAGCAGAACATTTATATATGGGAAGCAGAGCATTTATATATGGGGAGCAGAACATTTATATGTGGGGTGTAGAACATATATATTATGGTGCTGTGTGGTCATATTGATATGTGAGGTGCAGAGCATTTACATTGATATAAAGGGATGAGTGGTGCGGAACGGTTTTATTGGGGTGATTAGCGCTCTGCTTTCTTGTTAAGGGATGAGGGGAAATGATGAAGATTGCTGGAGATGTAACCAGTTATATGAGGTTTGCAGAACGCTTTGTTAGGGGCTCTGTGCACTGCTGATGCTGCAGGCTGTATACATATTTATGGATGTTTCAGACTCTTCTTGGGGCCACAGGTTAGTTATACAGTCCTGTCCCTCTGCCCCCTCTGCTCAGTGCCAGGTGCAATCACATTATATCGGGGGCCAGGCTGCTGCTTTGTTGTACACATTGGGAGGACTGGTCCTGGATGATGGTCAGATGGCTGAATTAATGCAGCACAAGTAACCTGTGGCCCAAGTGCCCTGCAGAGTTTGTTTATTTGCCCCTGGGCCTGTGCCAGCAGGGGTATTAGTGAGAGTTGTGTGTTGTGACTCACAGTTGTTGGCAATATTTACAAGGAAGGATTTTGGCATAAATAGTGGTCTATATATTGCAGCAAGCGGGGCAGGAGAAGCACCCAGCAGTGTGAGAGAAAGGAGGGAGGGGGCTGCAAGTGGTTTTAATTATAGCTGGATGAAGGGTTTTGTTTTTTTAATATCGGTATACGTGGCTTTATTAGTGGTTGGGGGAACAGTGCCCGGTGTGTCATTGTAACAACGGCCTCATGAATTACTACTGTTGTTGTTTTCACGCCTGTTACCTGCAGCCATCCTGTGGCGGAAGTACTTGTTGTGGTAGATTGCAAGCTCTGAAGAACAGTCTCATGCTCTATCATATATTTTACTTTTTACATCCTTGGTCCTATAATATGTTGGTACTTTGAATATCTGGCAATACCTTGAGTAGATAAGTTCTGTGTAAGTTTGGGTGTCACAGGGGTGGGAACCGTGCTACCCGAATGATGCATATCGTCAGCATGTAAATCCTCTTACAAAGGGCTGCCGGCATTGTATGATTCCTGTGTGTTGTAAGCTGGAACCTACCAGACCTCTGTCCAGTGTATTCTGCATTCCTCAGCAGCTCCTGTCCGGGTGACGGAGAGATTGTCAGCTGTGTAACTCTGGGAATACACAATGTTCACCCAGTGACTGTAAAGGGTTCATGTATGATGGGGAACTCGTCTTTCCATGTAAATTCTGTAACGTGTTCATGTATGATGGAGAACTCTCGTCTTTCCATGTAAATTCTGTAACGTGTTCATGTATGATGGAGAACTCGCCTTTCCATGTAAATTCTATAACGTATTCATGTATGAAGGAGAACTCGTCTTTCCATGTAAATTGCATGACTGTCATGTATGATGAAGAACTCTTCTTTCCATGTAAATTGTGTGATGTGTTCATGTATGATGGAGAACTCGTCTTTCCATGTAAATTGCGTGATGTGTTCGTGTATGATGGAGAACCCTCATCTTTTTATGTAAATTCTGTGACGTGTTCATGTATGATGGAGAACTCGTCTTTCCATGTAAATTCTGTAACGTGTTCATGTATGATGGAGAACTCGTCTTTCCATGTAAATTCTATAACGTGTTCATGTATGAAGGAGAACTCGTCTTTCCATGTAAATTCTGTAACGTGTTCATGTATGATGGAGAACTCGTCTTTCCATGTAAATTGCGTGATGTGTTCGTGTATGATGGAGAACCCTCATCTTTTTATGTAAATTCTGTAACGTGTTCATGTATGATGGAGAACTCGTCTTTCCATGTAAATTCTGTAACGTGTTCATGTATGATGGAGAACTCTTCTTTCCATGTAAATTCTGTAACGTGTTCATGTATGATGGAGAACTCTTCTTTCCATGTAAATTCTGTAACATGTTCATGTATGATGGAGAACTCTCGTCTTTCCATGTAAATTCTGTAACGTGTTCATGTATGATGGAGAACTCTTCTTTCCATGTAAATTCTGTAACATGTTCATGTATGATGGAGAACTCTCGTCTTTCCATGTAAATTCTGTAACATGTTCATGTATGATGGAGAACTCGTCTTTCCATGTAAATTCTGTAACGTGTTCATGTATGATGGAGAACTCGTCTTTCCATGTAAATTCTATAACGTATTCATGTATGATGGAGAACTCTCGTCTTTCCATGTAAATTCTGTAACGTGTTCATGTATGATGGAGAACTCTCGTCTTTCCATGTAAATTCTGTAACTCGTCATGTATGATGGAGAACTCGTCTTTCCATGTAAATTCTGTAACGTGTTCATGTATGATGGAGAACTCTCGTCTTTCCATGTAAATTCTGTAACTCGTCATGTATGATGGAGAACTCGTCTTTCCATGTAAATTCTATAACGTATTCATGTATGATGGAGAACTCGTCTTTCCATGTAAATTGCGTGCTGTGTTCATGTATGATGAAGAACCCTCATCTTTTTATGTAAATTCTGTAACGTGTTCATGTATGATGGAGAACTCGTCTTTCCATGTAAATTCTGTAACGTGTTCATGTATGATGGAGAACTCTTCTTTCCATGTAAATTCTGTAACGTGTTCATGTATGATGGAGAACTCGTCTTTCCATGTAAATTCTGTAACGTGTTCATGTATGATGGAGAACTCGTCTTTCCATGTAAATTCTGTAACATGTTCATGTATGATGGAGAACTCTTCTTTCCATGTAAATTCTGTAACGTATTCATGTATGATGGAGAACTCTTCTTTCCATGTAAATTCTGTAACATGTTCATGTATGATGGAGAACCCTCATCTTTTTATGTAAATTCTGTGACGTGTTCATGTATGATGGAGCACTCTCGTCTCTCCGTGTATCTTCCATGATGATAGTGTGTGGTTGCATTTTGTGATGAACCTCTTGTAAGAACATGACCGCACCCCAGCCGCCGTCATGTAATAATAATTGAATCCCCATTATGCTATAATTTTCTCTTCCCCATTAGTAATAATCGCTGGCTCTTGCTCTTGCTTAGGTTTGATCTGTAGGAATATACCGGTGTTAGCTATGTAATATCTGCCCTGTAGAAGTGGCGTCCGGTCGTGGAATGATTTTTATCAGAAAGTAAAATAAATGGCCGTGTTCATCACACGAGAGGCCGGAGCATTATCCCACTTACTATACTTATAATTGTGTATTATTCTTATATCAGTGTAATTCCCGTTGTGGCTCAGACGGGGAACGCACCAGGCTCTTGTGTAAATATCGTCCCAGACAAGTGTGAAATCTTTATTTACACATATTCCATATGTTCCGTGCAGTATTACGGCCTGCTCACATTCTGCTTCCAGAGTCATAAGGGCATCGTAATAAACCTCTTTTCACCCATGAAAGGGTTAAGACGTCCCCAGATTTCAGGACTCTGTTTTTCGATGTTGGAGGAATTTGATCCAGGAGAGATCTCAGAAACTGAGGATCTGGGGTCATTTAAACAGTGTCCGTTCCTCAATGTGATAAATCCATGGATGTCTTATTAATATATTGTAGTGTATGAATTACTTGTGCTATTAGCCCGCTTCATGTCATGTGTATTGGTGTTTCTCTTTATATACATCGTACATTATGTGTAAGGAAAATCTGTTATAGGGTAATAAAGTGTGCTCAGCTCTTTGGGTTTTTGTGGGAGCACTGTGAAATTATCAGTGCAGCGATGTGCGTAGGGTAAGGCGGTGGACGATGTGGGGAGGAGAAGGCGGTGGACGATGTGGGGAGGGGAAGTTGCTGGACGATGTGAGGAGGGTAAGGCGGTTGACGATGTGGGGAGGGTAAGGCGGTGTACGATGTGGGGAGAGGAAGGCGGTGGACGATGTGGGGAGGGTAATGCGGTGGACGATGTGGGGAGGAGAAGGCGGTGGACGGTGTGCGTAGGGTAAGGCGGTGGACGGTGTGCGTAGGGTAAGGCGGTGGCGATAAGGGGAAGGCGCTGGACGATGTGGGGAGGGGAAGGCGCTGGACGATGTGGGGAGGGGAAGGCGCTGGATGATGTGGGGAGAGGAAGGCGGTGGACGATGTGGGGGAGGGTAAGGCGGTGGACGGTGTGTGTAGGGTAGGGCGGTGGACGATGTGGGGAGGGTAAGGCGGTAGACGGTGTGCGTAGGGTAAGGCGGTGGACGATGTGGGGAGGGGAAGGCGGTGGACGGTGTGCGTAGGGTAAGGCAGTGGCGATAAGGGGAAGGCGGTGGACGATGTGGGGAGGGGAAGGCGATGGCGATAAGGGGAAGGCGGTGGACGATGTGGGGAGGGGAAGGCGATGGCGATAAGGGGAAGGCGGTGGACGATGGGGAGGGGATGGCGATAAGGGGAAGGCGGTGGACGATGGGGAGGGGATGGCGATAAGGGGAAGGCGGTGGACGTTGTGCGTAGGGTAAGGCGCTGGACGATGTGGGGAGAGGAAGGCGGTGGACAGTGTGGGGACAGGAAGGCGGTGGACAGTGTGGGGAGAGGAAGGCGGTGGACGATGTGGGGAGAGGAAGGCGGTGGACGATGTGGGGAGGGTAAAGCGGTGGACGGTGTGCGGAGGGTAAGGCGGTGGACGATGTGGGGAGGGGAAGGCGGTGGACGGTGTGCGTAGGGTAAGGCAGTGGCGATAAGGGGAAGGCGGTGGACGATGTGGGGAGGGGAAGGCGATGGCGATAAGGGGAAGGCGGTGGACGATGTGGGGAGGGGAAGGCGATGGCGATAAGGGGAAGGCGGTGGACGATGGGGAGGGGATGGCGATAAGGGGAAGGCGGTGGACGTTGTGCGTAGGGTAAGGCGCTGGACGATGTGGGGAGAGGAAGGCGGTGGACAGTGTGGGGACAGGAAGGCGGTGGACAGTGTGGGGAGAGGAAGGCGGTGGACAGTGTGGGGAGAGTAAGGCGGTGGACGGTGTGCGGAGGGTAAGGTGGTGGCGATAAGGGGAAGGCGGTGGACGATGTGGGGAGAGGAAGGCGGTGGACAGTCTGCGGGGGGTAAAGCGGTGGACGGTGTGCGGAGGGTAAGGCGGTGGCGATAAGGGGAAGGCGGTGGACGATGTGGGGAGGGGAAGGCGATGGCGATAAGGGGAAGGCGATGGCGCTGCAGGTGGATCGGTCACACTGATGGGGATATGCACTACAGACATTGGGCCTGAGTCATTAAGTAGAGTAAGGCAAAAAAGGAGTATATTTTCTCTGGGACAAACCATGTTACAATATAAGGGGTGCAAAGTAGTGTATACAGCACCGCCGCGGACGCTTCTTAGACAGCGCCGCGGCTGCTGTATAGGACAGCGCTGAAGAAACGGAGCAGCTCTCGCGGGGGGTGGTTTTTTTGGGGGGTCGGGGGGAAACACCCCCCCCCGACAATCCTCCGTTCGCCCCTGCCCGTATACAGCGGTTTCAGGCCTGACCAGAGTCATGTATTTGACGTAGTCTTGATAACAAAGCCGCCTCCTTCTTTGTGTCAGGATAATGTGCGCAGAATATTCAGTGCACTCGGTATATGCTAAACTCTCTGTACTGCGGGTGTACATGTACCCCAGGGTTACCTCATGCAGGGTTAGGGGGTAAACTTGTCTGTATTACTGAAATATATACAAACAAACCAGAGGAACATTGATTGACATCTTCCCCTTTATGGGGGGCAGTTTTTCTTGCCCCCACTGAACCGCTTCTCCCTGAGATGTTTGTGAGTAGACGGGGTCAGGATTGGAAGAGGGGTGATCAGGTTCTGTAAATGTGTCTGGATCGTTGCCCCCCACCTTTATTGCTGGACTGGAACTGGTGTATAAATACTGAGGATGGTCTATGTGCTCCTTCTTTATACTTCATTTGTTCTGTTGGTGAAATGAGTCTGGGGTCTGTCAGATGTAATATTAATATTTATCTCCAGCGATGACAGCAGGTGTTGTCTTGTGAATGACTGAAGCTGCTCTGTAATATGTAACATATAATAATAGTTCTGTTCCACCCGGAGGATCCGCTTCTATGTCCAGATAAGAGCCCCCCACCCCGATAGTGTCTGCATTTCACCCTTCACCAGTTCCTCCGGGAAGTGGACCCTAGTTAACCTTTAACCAACACATCAACCACGGATTGAGGTGACAGCGCTGCTACCTATCTAATCATTGTCAGCCGTGTGAGGGCGAGGTCCTGGGGCGCGGTGGTTAGATACAAGTCCTAAGACTGGATACACACTACAGCCTTTCATCCCATTATCAAATTACACGACAAACAATCGCTCGGGCTGATATCGAATTATTGTGTACACTACAACGATCATGTTTTATTGATTCAAAGCACATCGTCCCGTTTCATTTCATTTTATAAACGGACTAAGAATCTCGTTGAACGATGGATCATTGTTGTTTCAACTCTGCAGTGTCTGCACTCAGGACCAGCAGTGTCCATACATCTCTATGGGGTGCACAGAGTCACCATCTTCACAGCAGATGAAGAGCACAGATCTGACGGTAACACGTGTAACACGTGTGTAGTGTGTACCCAGCCTTACACTAAACACTGGGTGATCTGTCACATTTATACAGGCACATAGGCGTAGCACTGAATGTGCCTATAACCCTGAGCCTGAGGGTCCCTAACCGGAGAGCAGAGGCCTCTCTGGGCATACCTGGCGTCCCGCATGTGCCGCGCAGAAGACTGCAGGACCAGCAGTGTCCATACATCTCTATGGGGTGCACAGTGAAGAGCACAGATCTGACGGTAACACGTGTAACACGTGTGTAGTGTGTACACAGGAGTCGGCTGCTGTTCTGGACTTTTTTTTCTCTTTTTAATTGTTGGTAAAATCATTAGGATATCGCTTCATAAGAAATCTTCTGTAGTGTGTACCCAGCCGAAAACTGTCCCCATGCTGTGTACGTAATGATCGTGAGTTGTATTGCAGGTAACAATGACAAATGAGATATAATTGAAGTCTTTGTGATTAATTCGAGAAACACTCTTAGTTCTGAAGTTACAACATATTGTATTTGGAGCATTTGTAGTGTGTAGTCTGGAGAGATTTTACTCACTGACTAAATGTCTTCATAGCAGTAACAAATATAATGTAATAAACACATATGATCAGTTGCTGTAATGAATTTAATCACTCTGCATATTTATAATATCATATAATGTCATCATTGCAAATCTACCGGTTTTTTTTTTTTGTTTTTTTTTTGTATTGTCTTGTATTTTTGTATTGGAAATGTAGTGATATGCCATGTTTATCTCATGATAATTAGGCCTTTTCATTGTAAAGCTAAGTACACACTACAGGGTTTTTGTCCAATAATCGTCTCAATCAGCCGACATACGACCAAAGTGGGGTCAGTGTGTGTAGTGACAGGATGGTCGAAAGTCTGCCCAAATGGACGATTGTCGCCTCATTTGGTTGGCCGTACCGTTAAATATTTTCGTTCCAATCTCGTTTCCGTTGTGTAGTGTGTATAACTTTCCGACCGATCCACAAGAGTGAGTACGAAATTACAGTAATTGCTCACGACAACATGGCTGTAAAAAGTTGCTAACGGGACATCCGCTCTTCCCTTTATCGTCCTAAACAAGGCTAGTGTGTATGCAGTCCATGGACCGAGCGATCGGACCATCGATCGCATGTAACATCGATTGGCATAAAAAGTTGGTGAAAAATTCTGTAGTGTTACCCAGCTTAAGTGTCCAAGACCTCTTTGAACCTGAATGGACAGGAGGGGGTCATCACCTTTTTTATCTTGTCTGTTGAAAAGATAGCTGAACTACATGAATAATTCAACCAGCAAGTAATTTAGAAAATGACAGATTTATGTAAATTTTGTTAAAGTTTAAAATTGCATTATCTCAAGTCTAGAGAATATTACATCCTGATGCTAAATATGTGATGTAATATCTCAGACCTTGTGGTGCCAGGGAGGAAGGGGGCTGGATTACCTCCTGCCAGGTTATGTGTCCAAAATAGTTTGTAAAGAGCCCTGTTTGACCATGTATTGCATTATACCATCTGAGCTTCTGGAGATCGCTAGTACCTCAAACTAGCGTGGGAAAGTCCTTGTCAGGACTTTTGAACAATAAACTATCACTGCTTGGAGATTCTGCCTGACGCCTATTACCTGCTGTATCCTGTGACCAACTGATAAGAGCTTACACTCTAATCCGTTCCCTGACTCTCCTATGTTGAACCCAGCGTCTCTGTGTCAATGCTCTGCCCACTACCCTGTAGTCCTGATTCATAGTAAGTGGTCAGAAGGTACCAGCCAGCCCACAGCAAAGAGGCGCTACAGCAGCTATACCAGCTACCCAGAAGTAAGTGGTTGTAAGTTCTGTGACGTATCCTGGTGGTGGCAGCGATATTCTCCTACAACTATTGTGCAGTCAGTGAGTATCTGGTGGTCGGTGACACCACTAGGAGGGGTCAGTAACAGTCGGTTACTGACGGTGAGAAGGAAACAGATAATCTGCAGGAAGAGGACCCTCCATCCTTCTTCCCCCAAAAGATAAGACCCCCGGACACACATATATTGTGATAGTTCTTCATATTGGCTGAGAACAGAATACAGATTTTAAGGATCTATCTAATGGATCTGAGGTGCCATAAAGAGGTTTGTTGTGCCTCTTGCCTCCTCTCAGCCCAGAAATTGCCCTATAATCGCAGTCACAACCAGTAACAGGGAAATCACAGGTTATTGGTCCAGTTCTTGCTGTGTGTAGGGTCCAGGAAAGTGAAAATCTATATAATATATGGGTGAAGTTGATGGATATGTATTAACGCCTCCAAAATGGTTAAATATGCTGGTATAAGGGGCTGAGGGTGTTATAGCGTACTCTGACTGGCTGCAGAGGGAGGCTGGGAGGGGGAGGACGCAGACCCGTAGAGGGAGGAGGGGGAGGACGCAGACCCGTAGAGGGAGGAGGGGGAGGACGCAGACCCATGGAGGGAGGAGGGGGAGGATGCAGACCGTGGAGGGTATGACGGGAGGAGGGATGCAGACCCGAGGAGGGGGAGGACGCAGACCCGCGGAGGGACACAGACCTGCGGAGGGTATGACGGGAGGAGGGACGCAGACCCGCGGAGGGAGGAGGATGCAGACCCGAGGAGGGGGAGGACGCAGACCCGCAGAGGGAGGAGGGGGAGGACGCAGACCCGTAGAGGGGAGGACGAGAGGAGGGACGCTGACGGGAGGAGGGACGCAGATCCGCGGAGGGTATGACGGGAGGAGGGACGCAGACCCACGCATGGGTATGACGGGAGGAGGGACGCAGACCCGCGGATGGGTATGACGGGAGGAGGGACGCAGACCCACGCATGGGTATGACGGGAGGAGGGACGCAGACCCGAGGAGGAGGAGGACGCAGACCCGCGGAGGGACACAGACCTACGGAGGGTATGACGGGAGGAGGGACGCAGACCCGCGGAGGGAGGAGGATGCAGACCCGAGGAGGGGGAGGACGCAGACCCGCAGAGGGAGGAGGGGGAGGACGCAGACCCGTAGAGGGGAGGACGAGAGGAGGGACGCTGACGGGAGGAGGGACGCAGATCCGCGGAGGGTATGACAGGAGGAGGGACGCAGACCCACGCATGGGTATGACGGGAGGAGGGACGCAGACCCGCGGATGGGTATGACGGGAGGAGGGACGCAGACCCGCGGCGGGTATGACATAAGGGTTGACAGAATTAATTGTGTGACAGCTTTGTGCTGGGGAATATGAAAGTTTAGTTTTTTTCTTATCAGCCAGTTAATTGTTTACCTGTGAGTGGTTATCTGTGGATGTGTTACGTGGGCTCGGGGGTACAGGAATATAACACCACATACCGGCAGGGAGATGACAAGTTGTGAGAATAGGCTTGAAGGGGATTATAGTGATGGGGGGAATGCAGCGTTAAGTACACAGGATATTTATGTAATCCCGTGTGTCTGCATTACCTGTGCTAACAGATCGTCTCAATTCCTCACATTGCTGAGTGATGGTGGCCCTCTGCCAAGTCTCTACACTCGTTAATTACAGCAGAGGTAGTCTCCAGCACTGGTCATGCCCAGCATGCTGGGATTTGTAGTTCCACAACTGATGGAGAGTCCCAGGTAGCCAACCTGTGTACTGATCTTGCAGATAATAGAGATATGCCCTCTGCTGATAGGCAGGGTGTGCTGGTACTTGTAGTTCCACCGGCTGTGGTTGCTTTCTTCTGTGATACCGGTGACTGAGTTATGTTTTGCGTGTGCGGCAGAGTGATGTCACAATAATTGTTAGGCGCAGAGTATCCCCGAGATTCATTCCTGGCTCTGCAATGGATGGAGACAGACACTGACTGTTGTAGCTGCCGGGGAAATCCCGCTTGGTGCAGTGGTGAACGCACTATCTATAGCGCAGGAAGAGATTTGTAAATGTCAGGGTAGATGTTATATCCAGCTGTGTACCCGCTGTAAGAACGTCAGTCACTTCATGCCGGCCTTGTGTCATATACAAGTCTGTGCGCAATGTACCACATAACAATGGCGGCTCTATGTGTTACCCGCTGCTCGCCCCACTCGTCAGACTGTGTGATATAGAGGATAAAGCACAATCCTCCTCCTATCTGTGTTATTCTAAAGCTTCATTCCTGGAAACGTCTCCAATTATATTTTTATATATTCTATATCCTGGATCCATTCTCACACTCTGACTTTTCTGACATATTATTTATTATTGAATAAGAGTGTCAGAAATGCAGGTGTGTGTGTATATAGTGTGTGTGTATATATAGTGTGTGTGTATATAGTGTGTGTGTATATACAGTGTTTGTGTGCACTGTGTGTGTGTATATACAGTGTGTATGTATACAGTGTGTGTACACTGTGTGTGTATATAGTGTGTGTGTATATAGTGTGTGTACAGTGTGTGTGTGTATGTATACAGTGTGTGTGTGTGTGTGTGTGTATAGTGTGTGTGTGTATAGTGTGTGTGTGTATATACAGTGTGTGTATGTATACAGGGTGTGTACACTGTGTGTGTGTATATAGTGTGTGTGTGTGTGTATATAGTGTGTGTGTGTGTGTGTGTGTGTATATAGTGTGTGTATGTGTGTATATATATATATATATATATATATATATAATATATATAGTGTGTGTGTGTGTGTATACAGTGTGTGTCTATATACAGTGTGTGTATGTATACATTGTGTGTGTGTATACAGTGTGTGTGTGTGTGTGTGTGTGTGTGTATGTATACAGTGTATGTATATACAGTGTGTGTGTGTGTACACTGTGTGTGTGTATATATAGTGTGTGTTTATAGTGTGTGTGTATATAGTGTGTGTACACAGTGTGTGTGTATACAGTGTGTGTGTGTATACAGTGTGTGTGTATGTATACAGTGTGTACACTGTGTGTGTTTATTGTGTGTACACTGTGTGTGTATACAGTGTGTGTATGTATACAGTGTGTGTGGGTATACTGTGTGTGTATGTATACAGTGTCTGTGTGTGTGTCTGTATGTATGTATACAGTGTGTGTTTATAGTGTGTATGTGTGTGTACACAGTGTGTGTGTGTGTGTATATATAGTGTGTGTGTGTGTGTGTACACAGTGTGTGTGTGTATATACACAGTGTGTGTATGTATACAGTGTGTGTATACATTGTGTGTGTGTATGTATACAGTGTGTGTATATACAGTGTATGCGTGTGTGTGTGCGTGTGTATGTATACAGTGTGTGTATATAGTGTGTGTGCATATAGTGTGTGTATACGGTGTGTGTGTGTATATATATATATATATACAGTGTGTGTGTGTATATATACAGTGTGTATATACAGTGTATGCGTGTGTGTATACAGTGTGTGTGTGTATACAGTGTATGAGTATGAAGTGTGTGTATACAGTGTGTGTATTTTTATAAAAATAAAATAAATATATCTATATATATATATATATATATATATATATATATATATATATATATATATTTTTGGTATTGGTGGCTAAGTGGTTAGCATTATATTTTATGGTGGTTTCGTGATTAGCCTATTATATAGGATGACTCAGTGGTCAATGTTATAGTGTACAGGAGTCTCAGTGATTTACATTACAATTGTATAGCTTGACTCAGTGGTTACGTTATATTTTATAGGGTGGCTCAGTGGTTAGCATTATATTATATTATGGGGCAGTCAGCCCGTCCATCTGTGTAGGCTGAGGTTGTCAACGCGTCCCTACCCTCAACTCTCTACTGTAGTCTTCCCTACCCACAATTTTCCACTGTGCGTGTCCCTACCCACAATTCTCCACTATAGATGTCCCTACCCACAGTTCTCCACTGCGTCCCTACCCACAGTTCTCCACTGTAGGCGTCCCTACCCACAGTTCTTCACTGTAGGCGTCCCTACCCACAGTTCTCCACTGTAGGCGTCCCTACCCACAGTTCTCCACTGTAGGCGTCCCTACCCACAGTTCTCCACTGTAGGCGTCCCTACCCACAGTTCTCCACTGTAGGCGTCCCTACCCACAGTTCTCCACTGTAGGCGACCCTACCCACAGTTCTCCACTGTAGGCGTCCCTACCCACAGTTCTCCACTGTAGGCGTCCCTACCCACAGTTCTCCACTGTAGGCGTCCCTACCCACAGTTCTCCACTGTAGGCGTCGCTACCCACAGTTCTCCACTGTAGGCGTCCCTACCCACAGTTCTCCACTGTAGGCGTCCCTACCCACAGTTCTCCACTGTAGGCGTCCCTACCCACAGTTCTCCACTGTAGGCGTCCCTACCCACAGTTCTCCACTGTAGGCGTCGATACCCACAGTTCTCCACTGTAGGCGTCGATACCCACAGTTCTCCACTGTAGGCGTCGATACCCACAGTTCTCCACTGTAGGCGTCCCTACCCACAGTTCTCCACTGTAGGCGTCCCTACCCACAGTTCTCCACTGTAGGCGTCCCTACCCACAGTTCTCCACTGTAGGCGTCCCTACCCACAGTTCTCCACTGTAGGCGTCCCTACCCACAGTTCTCCACTGTAGGCGTCCCTACCCACAATTCCGCAGTGCACATGGTCTCTGTTATCTTAGTTTTGGTGGGAATAATTCGCTGGGAAATTTTTTACTCTCTTGTTTGTGTGTCTGGGACGAGGAAATTGGGATTTATAAAGCAGCATAAAGTGTAATAACTGGTTCTCCACTCGGGAATCCTGGAAGAGGATTGAGGTGAATCCTCAGGGTTTGCTGCTATGTGTTGCTTTTAACCCTCGAGGTGCTGCATGGTGCAGGAGTAGGGTGGTGTCAGCGTATTTCAGTGGAGGGGGCGGGGTGTAATTTAACCCCTGAGTCGCTGCTTCCTGGCATTTAAACAGACAGAAAACCGCACTCATATGATATTCATTATGAGATGAATTTGCCCTGGAATCCACGGCCAGGATGACGGGACGCTCTACAGCGATCAATACAAAGAGATGGATTTCAGAGCTCTCCGCACATTATTAATAGGATCATAACCGCGTTCTTCATTTAACAGACTTCATCTCGCAGAGCTTTTCCTAAATTACGGATGTGTTTAATTTACACTTTACCAATGTCTGGGAGATGTCGGTATATTGGAAGCTGGGCCTCAATCCTACGGTTCTGGCTTCCCAGGCTGTGTGCATGTGTTTTATATTGAAATCACGGTTTGATGGGCTGGTGATGATTGCGGAGGAGCAGGAGATGTGTCCTTGGGTGGGGTTGATTCCTCTGGAACCCACATTCTTTGGCAATTACAGAAATCCTTTGTTTTCACAGAAAATTCCAGTGTGAGCAGAGTGTAGGACACAGATATATTGTCGTTATAGAGACCACTGAAAGTATATCGGATAACAAGGACCATACCTGTGGGAAGTGTGCAAGCAAGTCAAGGAATGGAAAACTTTCTATAAAATGCACAGTTACTGTGCTGGAGTGAAGATGCACAAGCGATTTATGTCAGGAACTTTATAATCTCACAGTTGCCGTATCTGAACCTTTGGAGGGCTCATTTACATCTGCGCTCGCCCCATGTTGCTTCTCTGTCTGAACTGCGTTCTGCAAGAATTAGAGTTAAACGGCAAAACGTAGCAGAGACAGGTTTGGAAAACTGTATTGTTCTTCTCTATGATGATTACAAGAACACTTGAGGGGAACATACATGATGGACAGTGAGTGCTGAGATTGGAGTGGGAGTGATGGTGAACGCTTACAAATATCCCGCTTGGTGTCACACACCCGTAGTGTTCTGTGCACACTGCTCTCGCACAAGTGTTGTGATTTCAGACCTCGTCCTATTAATCTCGGACTAACACCAGCATGGCAATGATTAACTCCCTTCCTTTCGTTTGTCTGTGGAGCCCACAAACATGGGATTAAATTTCTTATGAACTCATCAGTCTGCCACATGCGTGTTCTCTTCCTATAGACACACGAGTGAGTGAGGGATAATAGTAAGTGTATGGTCACTACTGTGCTCCGGTCAGGGGTTGGTAGCAGAGATTAAATCTGCTCCGAAGTGGTTTAATGTAGTCTGTAGCCCGGTGCAGGTAGCAGGAGACGGAGCCTCTAATAAGGAGAGCGTTGGAGCC
>JAVHZZ010000011.1:103758335-104053335 GCA_036250195.1 Mixophyes australis | reverse complement strand
GGAGATATTGGTCTGGGAGGGGGGGGGGTCTCGTCGTGGCTGGGATCTCTGTGACATCAGTATATTATGCTGGAGTAGACAGGTGTTATACCTGGGGGGGTTGTTAGCTCAGGGAGGGGGGTATTGGCCTGGGGTGGGGAGATATTGGTCTGGGGGGGGGGGTCTCGTCGTGGCTGGGATCTCTGTGACATCAGTATATTATGTTGGAGTAGACAGGTGTTATACCTGGGGGGGTTGTTAGCTCAGGGAGGGGGGTATTGGCCTGGGGTGGGGAGATATTGGTCTGGGGAGGGGGGTCTCGTCGTGGCTGGGATCTCATCAGTATATTATGCTGGAGTAGACAGGTGTTATACCTGGGGGGGGTTGTTAGCCCAGGGAGGGGGGTATTGGCCTGGGGTGGGGAGATATTGGTCTGGGGAGGGGGGTCTCGTCGTGGCTGGGATCTCTGTGACATCAGTATATTATGCTGGAGTAGACAGGTGTTATACCTGGGGGGGTTGTTAGCCCAGGGAGGGGGGTATTGGCCTGGGTGGGGAGATATTGGTCTGGGGGGGGGGGGTCTTGTCATGGCTGGGATCTCTGTGACATCAGTATATTATGCTGGAGTAGACAGGTGTTATACCTGGGGGGGGTTGTTAGCCCAGGGAGGGGGGTATTGGCCTGGGTGGGGAGATATTGGTCTGGGGGGGGGGGGTCTTGTCGTGGCTGGGATCTCTGTGACATCAGTATATTATGTTGGAGTAGACAGGTGTTATACCTGGGGGGGTTGTTAGCTCAGGGAGGGGGGGTATTGGCCTGGGGTGGGGAGATATTGGTCTGGGAGGGGGGGGGGGGGTGGTCTCGTCGTGGCTGGGATCTCTGTGACATCAGTATATTATGTTGGAGTAGACAGGTGTTATACCTGGGGGGGTTGTTAGCCCAGGGGAGGGGGGTATTGGCCTGGGGTGGGGAGATAATGGTCTGGGGGGGGGTCTCGTCGTGGCTGGGATCTCTGTGACATCAGTATATTATGTTGGAGTAGACAGGTGTTATACCTGGGGGGGGTTGTTAGCTCAGGGAGGGGGGATCTCGGTGTTTAGGGAAGATTTCCTCCCATATTCCAGCTCACCCACCACCCTGAATTAGACCTCTCCCTGCCCCATACATGGCTATGGCATGTGAGTGTGTGCTCGTCTTTGCAGAGTGACTGTCACTGTGAGAGCGTCCGGATGGATCCACTCCACAGCCGGATCAGCCCTTATATGGTAATAATCCCCCTCAGTCATTGCACTGACATGTATAGAAGATAATAGAACAATGCGGATGATGTTAACATTATCCAGTCATATGGGACAATAGATAAAGATTGTAAAGGGTTAATGGCAGGAGGTCTGCAGCGGGTGGGGGGTGTTATGGTGGGGGCTTTTCTATTTGCACCTGTTTAATTTCCAGGGCCAGAGAAAGTCAGGGGTCAAACTTGTCATCGCTGAGGGAAAACTATCCAGAAAATTCCTGTTTATTTGACATGATGATAGTACACAATCTGGGATTATCCAGTAAATGATATATTATGATGAGTATTAACCATCTCAGTGCAGCCCATGACTGATAGCAGGAGTTGGGGATGAAGAGGAAACATCAGTATTCCCAGGGAGAGCGTCGGGCGTACACAAAGACTGCGGGCGATGGATAAAGCGATTTGCATTTTATTAACAGAGGTTGGATAAAGCTCCCCAGATAGAGGCCGTTCACATAGAAGATAGGGGGAGGGGAGAGATGCACCATCCACTAAGACTGGACCAAGTGAGGGGGGATAAGGGGTATATTCTGCGGGTTCCGAGAGTCCTCACAGATCCGCACGGAACGCTGACACCGGGAAACAAAGCTTCTCCCATCCCCCTCCCTCCTCCTGCCCTTCGAGGGATTTACCCAAAAACAATGGGGCAGACAAAGGGACAATGGTCCATTTCTCACATGGCCTTTATCCGTGCGGAGTGACGTGACGTTATCTCCCTGGATATTTATTACCACTGTGGGGAACCCGGTGATCCTCCATCAATATGGCTGTAAGTGGCCGGTACAGGATGAATCCACGTGGCATGGCTAATGAGCGGCCATTTTTCAGGTGCTGCATTGTACAGCGGTGCCGAGTATTGCTGGCGTGCTGCTGTTGCATGTCTGGTAGAGGTGGTGTATTCTCACCTCCCCCTGATCTGTACATACAGCTGTTATAGTCTGTCCTAGCTCTACGTTTCATGTCATTTAAAGGGTTAATGAGTCATGTGACTGCGAGGGACGGTGAGGTGAGGGTACGCATGAAATTAATTATTATTTCCATCACACCCCTGAGAATGGAGGAGTTTCGGGCGATCAGGGCGAGCTGCACCGATGGTAGGATTTGTTTGTTTGCGCAGGAAAGGGGCGTATTTTAGCTGCGTCTCCCAGCTGTGGGAATAATTATAATTATTACAGTGTTTACGGTGCAGTAACACGGCGTGCAATTAGTAAGGCGCTGGGACTGTTTCCGCCGTCTCAGGTCAGAAATATCTCTCTCGTTTCGTACTCGCTGTCTGATCTTTTGTGGTCCGCTTACAGAGGTACGGTCGCTGGTGGACAAGAGTATGGCGCTCTGCCGTGTATTGCTGAGCTGTGTCCACCACATGTGCTCTCCGGGAACACGGGGTAATCACGGCCGTCAGCCCTCATTTGGCTGTTATTTAGGGACAGAAATGACTGAATACTTGATGTAAATGATCTCTACACCTAGTTACTGTCTATTGGTCTAAGGAGATGGTTCTAGATCTCTGCCCTATTACCACCAGCCCCAGACAGAATATCGCCTTTATCGTAGCAACCAGAGATGGCGCCAGAGAGTGGTTACAGAAAGTGTACCGCGCCGTGATATCCGTGTGCTATAGACATACGCTGTACACACGTGTTACCTCTCTGTCTGTATTGCCCAGTATTGTCTGTGTATTCCCAATTGTACAGCGCTACGTTATATGCTGGCTATATAAAGAAATGATGATAAATGGCGAGCTGCCAGTCATTCCTCCTCTTCTCTCATATTGGTCGCAGTCCATGATCCAGTCCTTGGTCTGAAAGCCCCCCCTCCGCATGCTTTGCGAGTGGACGGTGATAAGTGTGACCTGTGGGTGGGGTTCTTGGCATGCTGCAGAGCCGTTATAATTGGGTGTGAAGCAAAGCTGTAAATTCATTCCAAATTAGCACCGGTGTCAGGCGGAGGGGGCATAAGCTGGCATTTCTGGCTGCAGAGCTGGAGAGGTGCATTAAATACATAAGCTCACTGCATAAAAATATACGTAGGGGAAATGAAAGGAGCAGCTGCGGATTATCTGGGCGCTCTGCGCTGTTATCACGTAGTGCAGCAATGGACTCATACCTCTGCGTATAAAGAAGTTCATGGAGGGGGGCGAGAGTGGTGGTGATGTGCCAGACAGAGGGGCCCGGGACGCCTGCCCATTAACCGTATCCATTCCATAATTGCAGAATAATTCTGAGGAATGAGGCGTTAATCTTTCCCCTTCTACTGTATATAGGACGTTGTGTAAACAGATGGGCGAGCGCCTGGGGCACGGGGCGGTCAGATGGGCGAGCGCCTGGGGCACGGGGCGGTCAGATGGGCGAGCACCTGGGGCACGGGGCGGTCAGATGGGCGAGCGCCTGGGGCACGGGGCGGGTGAGATGGGCGAGCGCCTGGGGCACGGGGCGGTCAGATGGGCGAGCGTCTGGGGCACGGGGCGGTCAGATGGGCGAGCACCTGGGGCACGGGGCGGTCAGATGGGCGAGCGCCTGGGGCACGGGGCGGGTGAGATGGGCGAGCGCCTGGGGCACGGGGCGGTCAGATGGGCGAGCGCCGGGGGCACGGGGCGGTCAGATGGGCGAGCGCCTGGGGCACGGGGCGGTCAGATGGGCGAGCGCGTGGGGCACGGGGCGGTCAGATGGGCGAGCGCCTGGGGCACGGGGCGGGTGAGATGGGCGAGCGCCTGGGGCACGGGGCGGTCAGATGGGCGAGCGCGTGGGGCACGGGGCGGTCAGATGGGCGAGCGCCTGGGGCACGGGGCGGGTGAGATGGGCGAGCGCCTGGGGCACGAGGCGGTCAGATGGGCGAGCACCTGGGGCACGGGGCGGGTGAGATGGGCGAGCGCCTGGGGCACGGGGCGGGTGAGATGGGCGAGCGCCTGGGGCACGAGGCGGTCAGATGGGCGAGCGCCTGGGGCACGAGGCGGTCAGATGGGCGAGCACCTGGGGCACGGGGCGGTCAGATGGGCGAGCGCGTGGGCACGGGGCGGGTGAGATGGGCGAGCGTCTGGGGCACGGGGCGGTCAGATGGGCGAGCACCTGGGGCACGGGGCGGGTGAGATGGGCGAGCGCCTGGGGCACGGGGCGGTCAGATGGGCGAGCGCCTGGGGCACGGGGCGGGTGAGATGGGCGAGCGCCTGGGGCACGAGGCGGTCAGATGGGCGAGCACCTGGGGCACGGGGCGGTCAGATGGGCGAGCGCGTGGGCACGGGGCGGGTGAGATGGGCGAGCGTCTGGGGCACGGGGCGGTCAGATGGGCGAGCACCTGGGGCACGGGGCGGTCAGATGGGCGAGCACCTGGGGCACGGGGCGGTCAGATGGGCGAGCACCTGGGGCACGGGGCGGTCAGATGGGCGAGCGCCGGGGGCACGGGGCGGTCAGATGGGCGAGCGCCTGGGGCACGGGGCGGTCAGATGGGCGAGCGTCTGGGGCACGGGGCGGTCAGATGGGCGAGCACCTGGGGCACGGGGCGGTCAGATGGGCGAGCACCTGGGGCACGGGGCGGGTGAGAATGCTGAAATAACTTGTGCAGATCCTGGGACACTAACTTACTTCCACTGGGTAATGAATGATATAATAAGGTAGCGCCAGAGCAGAATAGTTATTTACGACTTGGTGGAGTGGGGCCTAGTAACAGCCCATATTGTCCTATTAACGATTCCCTCGCACGGAGCAGACGCCAGGTCCCAGAAGCCCCCAGAAATATAAACATGGATGTAAGAATCATCTGCTTGGTGTTAACCCCCTGTGTGCTGCCTTCTCACGTTACACATCTGTAAGCACCTTCCCCCGGCCACAGGGGACCCTCAATGGCTGAGGAGGGGGGGGGGGAACGCTGCCGTTTAATGATGTTTAATACCCAGATGAAAGCAGAGAGAAAGTGTTTTACTTATTAAGATCTCTCATTCCGTTAGCAGGATCTATAGTGGTGTGGGGGAGACGCTCACCTGTCAGTGCACTGTACCCTGGTATGAGAGGACACTCACCTGTCAGTGCACTGTACCCTAGTATGAGAGGACGCTCACCTGTCAGTGCACTGTACCCTAGTATGAGAGGACACTCACCTCACCCTGCACTGTACCCTAGTATGAGAGGACACTCACCTGTCAGTGCACTGTACCCTAGTATGAGAGGACACTCACCTGTCAGTGCACTGTACCCTAGTATGAGAGGACACTCACCTGTCAGTGCACTGTACCCTAGTATGAGAGGACACTCACCTCACCCTGCACTGTACCCTAGTATGAGAGGACACTCACCTGTCAGTGCACTGTACCCTAGTATGAGAGGACGCTCACCTGTCAGTGCACTGTACCCTAGTATGAGAGGACACTCACCTGTCAGTGCACTGTACCCTAGTATGAGAGGACGCTCACCTGTCAGTGCACTGTACCCTAGTATGAGAGGACACTCACCTGTCAGTGCACTGTACCCTAGTATGAGAGGACACTCACCTCACCCTGCACTGTACCCTAGTATGAGAGGACGCTCACCTGTCAGTGCACTGTACCCTAGTATGAGAGGACACTCACCTGTCAGTGCACTGTACCCTAGTATGAGAGGACGCTCACCTGTCAGTGCACTGTACCCTAGTATGAGAGGACACTCACCTCACCCTGCACTGTACCCTAGTATGAGAGGACACTCACCTCACCCTGCACTGTACCCTAGTATGAGAGGACGCTCACCTCACCCTGCACTGTACCCTAGTATGAGAGGACGCTCACCTGTCAGTGCACTGTACCCTAGTATGAGAGGACACTCACCTGTCAGTGCACTGTACCCTAGTATGAGAGGACACTCACCTGTCAGTGCACTGTACCCTAGTATGAGAGGACGCTCACCTGTCAGTGCACTGTACCCTAGTATGAGAGGACGCTCACCTGTCAGTGCACTGTACCCTAGTATGAGAGGACACTCACCTGTCAGTGCACTGTACCCTAGTATGAGAGGACACTCACCTCACCCTGCACTGTACCCTAGTATGAGAGGACGCTCACCTCACCCTGCACTGTACCCTAGTATGAGAGGACGCTCACCTGTCAGTGCACTGTACCCTAGTATGAGAGTACACTCACCTGTCAGTGCACTGTACCCTAGTATGAGAGGACACTCACCTGTCAGTGCACTGTACCCTAGTATGAGAGGACGCTCACCTGTCAGTGCACTGTACCCTAGTATGAGAGGACACTCACCTGTCAGTGCACTGTACCCTAGTATGAGAGGACACTCACCTCACCCTGCACTGTACCCTAGTATGAGAGGACACTCACCTCACACTGCACTGTACCCTAGTATGAGAGGACACTCACCTCACCCTGCACTGTACCCTAGTATGAGAGGACACTCACCTGTCAGTGCACTGTACCCTAGTATGAGAGGACACTCACCTGTCAGTGCACTGTACCCTAGTATGAGAGGACACTCACCTGTCAGTGCACTGTACCCTAGTATGAGAGGACACTCACCTGTCAGTGCACTGTACCCTAGTATGAGAGGACACTCACCTGTCAGTGCACTGTACCCTAGTATGAGAGGACACTCACCTGTCAGTGCACTGTACCCTAGTAGGAGAGGACACTCACCTCACCCTGCACTGTACCCTAGTATGAGAGGATGCTCACCTGTCAGTGCACTGTACCCTAGTATGAGAGGACACTCACCTCACCCTGCACTGTACCCTAGTATGAGAGGACACTCACCTCACCCTGCACTGTACCCTAGTATGAGAGGACGCTCACCTGTCAGTGCACTGTACCCTAGTATGAGAGGACACTCACCTCACCCTGCACTGTACCCTAGTATGAGAGGACACTCACCTCACCCTGCACTGTACCCTAGTATGAGAGGACGCTCACCTGTCAGTGCACTGTACCCTAGTATGAGAGGACACTCACCTGTCAGTGCACTGTACCCTAGTATGAGAGGACACTCACCTGTCAGTGCACTGTACCCTAGTATGAGAGGACACTCACCTGTCAGTGCACTGTACCCTAGTATGAGAGGACGCTCACCTGTCAGTGCACTGTACCCTAGTATGAGAGGACACTCACCTCACCCTGCACTGTACCCTGGTATGAGAGGACACTCACCTCACCCTGCACTGTACCCTAGTATGAGAGGACACTCACCTCATCCTGCACTGTACCCTAGTAGGAGAGGACGCTCACCTGTCAGTGCACTGTACCCTAGTATGAGAGGACACTCACCTCACCCTGCACTGTACCCTAGTATGAGAGGACACTCACCTCACCCTGCACTGTACCCTAGTATGAGAGGACACTCACCTCACCCTGCACTGTACCCTAGTATGAGAGGACACTCACCTCACACTGCACTGTACCCTAGTATGAGAGGACACTCACCTCACCCTGCACTGTACCCTAGTATGAGAGGACGCTCACCTGTCAGTGCACTGTACCCTAGTATGAGAGGACACTCACCTGTCAGTGCACTGTACCCTAGTATGAGAGGACACTCACCTGTCAGTGCACTGTACCCTAGTATGAGAGGACGCTCACCTGTCAGTGCACTGTACCCTGGTATGAGAGGACACTCACCTCACCCTGCACTGTACCCTGGTATGAGAGGACACTCACCTCACCCTGCACTGTACCCTAGTATGAGAGGACACTCACCTCATCCTGCACTGTACCCTAGTATGAGAGGACACTCACCTCACCCTGCACTGTACCCTAGTATGAGAGGACACTCACCTCACCCTGCACTGTACCCTAGTATGAGAGGACACTCACCTCACCCTGCACTGTACCCTGTTGGTCGCAGACACCCTGTGGTGACACAACACTGTGCAGACACCACACAATGGAGTAGTGTTAGTAAGAGGCAGTGTGTGAATGCAGCCATTGTGTGGAGACGGGCTGATGCCCTGGGGGGGAAGGAGGCTTCCATGTTTGTTCCCAGTGTTATTGTGACGTGAGGATATTCTAGGACCGGCGGGCAGCTGTGATTGGCTGCAGGATCGCCCCCCCGGACAGAGTGGGATGTGAGGGGAAGATATTACTACAGTGTTTAATATCCAAATATAGAGACTCCATCAGCCACTGACGTGTCTGAGATCTACTCCATCAGCCACTGACGTGTCTGAGATCTACTCCATCGCCAGTTTCCCCGCACTCTGATAAAGGCCTTTTATTGAGGTCATTTACTGCTTACACTTATACTGTGTAAATTATACCATTATAAATTGTTACAGAGTCACACGTAGGGCTCTGTCTCCTGGGATTATTCCTCCACATTCCAAAACAAGTGTTCACTAGGAGCCCCCCCCCCCCTTCATGAGGAGCCCCCCCGAAGCTATTGTTTGTCACGTCATGTACCTGTCTCTCTGATGAGCCTGTGAATCCTGTAATAGAACGGTATTGAGCATTATATTATTATATAGCGTAAGGAATAACATTATTTTGTGGCCCTTGTTGTTGTCCTCGGTCTGTAGGGTCCGTTCCGTCTTTGGTTAGTTGTAATATCACTGTAATCGGGATGTACATTATCCGCAGACCACAGAGCTTGCACTTCAGTGATCCATTGTTCTGGCAGGTCTGTGTGGATGCAGGGCAGGCAGGGTTAATGTCTGTGTAATTAGGAGTATCCCCAGGAATGTCCTCCTTCATTGTCGGCCTCATTAAGTTTCCCCCTCACCCCTTCTCGTTAGCAGGCAAGTTGACAATTGTACCCCCCGCTTTAACCTTTCTGCAGGGAGCTTTCAAGGAAATGTTTTTTGGCGCTGTGCACGCTGCTAGCAGCCAATCGGATTGTAATCAAGCAGAAAATAAGTGACGTGGCGTAATAATTAGTGTGTCAGGCTGGCTGGCTAATAATACTGCTCCCAGCATCAATAAACCTACAAACCCATTGTCTTCCCCGCTCCATTCACAAGCCGGGGGATGGTCTGTTTTGTGGGACTCATCCCTTTCTAGAAGCCGGGAACAGATCACAGGTTAACGGGATCCTAGTAACTCCGGCATCTAGTGCAAGGGGCTCTGTGGCCTCGTTAACCCTTCACTGCTGGTGGTTTATACATCTGTGGTCAGAAAACAAGTTATGTTCAGCATAGGACTGGCCGGAAGGGGAAGACTTTCCGTGAGCTGGTCGGCTTGACATGTATGGCAACATGTGGAAGGAACAGTCCCTGTATTCCACAGAATATGGCATGATGTCGCTAGACCAGTGCTGGTGTGACTTACACACACACACACACACTCTCACACACACACACTCTCACACACACATACATACACATACAGTCACACACACTCACACACATATACACACATACATACATACACACACATACATACATACATACACACACACTCATATATACACACACACACACACATACATACAGTCACACACACACATACATACACACACACTCATATATACACACACACACACTCTCACACACACATACATACAGACACACATACATACATACATACACACACACTCATATATACACACACTCACACACATACACACATACATACACACACATACAGTCACACACACAAATACATACACACACACTCACATACATACATACATACATACATACATACATACATTCACACACATATACACACATACATACATACACACACACATATACACATACATACACATACATACACACACACATATACACATACATACACTCACACATACATACATACATACATACACATACATACATACATACACACTCATATACATACATACACACACTCACATACACACATACATACATACATACATATTCACACACTCACACACATATACACACATTCATACATACATACATACATACACACTCACACACATACATACATACATACATACATACACTCACACATACATACATACATACATACATACATACATACACACACACTCATACACATACATACACATACACACACATACATACAGTCACATACATACATACACACACACACAGACATATACACATACATACACTCATACATACATACACACTCATACACATACATACACACACATACATACACATACATACATACATACATACATACACATGCATACATACATACAGATAGATACATACATACATACATACACACACAGACATATACACATACATACATACACACACTCACTCACATACACACACATGCATACATACACACACATGCATACATACATACACACACACTCATATACACACATACACACACACTCACATACACACACATACATACATACATACATACACACATATGCATACATACATACATACACATACATACATACATACACACACATACTCTCACACACACACACACACATACATACATACATACATACACATACACACACTCACTCACATACATACATACATACATACATACACATACATACATACACTCTCACACACACATACATACACATACAGTCACACACATACATACACACACATACATACACATACACACACACATACATACATACACACACACTCTCACACACATACATACATACATACATACATACATACATACATACACTCACTCACATACACACACATGCATACATACATACATACACTCTCACACACACATACATACACATACAGTCACACACATACATACATACATATACACACACACACACACACACACACACACACACACACACACACACACTACCTGACCTATTGCCAGTTACAATAGGGTCTGGGTTACACTAGATCTATCAGTGCTGGTAATAGAGGAGACCTCTACACCTAAGGGTTTAATCATCAGCAGCATTTATTTATATAGCGCCAGTAAATTCCGTAGCGGTTTACAATTGGGGATGAACACTGTAATAAACAATACTGGGTAATACAGACAGAGGTGAGCAGGCCCTGCGCACAAGCTTACAATCTATGGGACACTATAGGTAAATCTCTACTGTGGAGTATGCTGGTGCTATGTAAATATATATAAGTAATATTAATAATACTGACATGTCGGGGTATTTATAAGTGCTATCTTGGGGATCAGTCATTCAGGCTCTGTCCAGCTCAGACCCTTTGGGTATTATTAGATCTTTATAGGACAAATAAAGGTGTTTATCGGGTGTTAAGGGGCAGAAGCTGTGTGTGTGTGTGTGTGTGTGTGTGTGTGTGTGGGGCGTCGGGCTGAAACAATAGGCCCACCCATGGATTAACGTATATTCCAGGCTGAATCACGGCAGCACACCCACAACTGAGTCAATAGGAGATTACTGTAACTCATCCCAAAATACTGGAAATTCATGACCAGATTACATCTGTTCTGTCATCGGTATAGGGAAGGAACGAGGATGAGGTCCGGGAGATGGTTAATCAGTATATTCTCTCTTATCTTGTGCACGGTCCTTAGTATCCAGAGCCCCACTTACCCCTCGGATATATACCAGAGGTGCAGTGTCAGACCTGCTCAACTGTGGCCTCTTGTTTCATTTTATATTGTAGTTTAGTGGGAAGATTGTCCTCTACGGCCCCCAGTAACAACCCCTAGGGGTGTTTACAGAAACCTCTGACCTTTCTAGCTGAGGATTGATCCTTGTGACCAGCTCAGCTCTCTGGTCGGTGGAGCGTAGATGGGACAGTTCTGGTCCTTGGGACTGGCCCATCTTTAGGACCGTTCTCATGTGTGGCTCTATGAAAGGGGATCTCTGCAGCCATTAATGTCTGTGGGGATCTCACGTTTCTGGGGGTTGTGAACTTGTGAACCTTTATCTTCACAGACAGACCGTGATGGGTGACATTAGGCCCTGGTTACAGATGCAGCCGGTGAGGAGGGAGGTGGAGGAGAGGAAGCAGGAAATTTGTCAGACTAATCCAATCCTATGGTGTTAATTAGCATCGCTGGTCGGGGATCTGGAAGTGCGAGAAAACAAGGGATTCTGGTCTGTTTTCCTGAGATCTTGGGGCGACTTTAGGATATTGGCTCTCTGTAAGTTTCTTCTGATTCCTGAATATTGAGCACAATATTAGTGGGGGGACCATGGGGCATTACCTGGGGTAACTGTGCCAATCATTATATTCTGACAGTCCCCATGTTAGGGTTATGGGAGTTTTCACCTTATTTGAGACCTATAAGGAAGTCTGGGTTGGGTTCTATGGGTTTGGAAGCTTAGTCACATTTTATGCTCTTTTTTTTTTTTTTTTTGCAGAGTAGCGTTATAAAGTGGCTGGGGGAGGGGTGATGGGGGCACAGCCTGAAAAGCAGAGAGGATTATACAGATTAACCTCTTGAAGCCACGTCCTCAGGAACGTCCCTGATCTTGGCCACCTCTTTACATTGATATTCAGCTCCCTCCGCTTGTAGGTTCCTAAATCCATCCAAAAATGTCTAAACAATGTTTTTAAAACTAAAATCTGAGAAGTTTTAGGGAAGAGGAGATGATGGTGTACGCTGGGGGCCGTAGCTCGTCATTCCCTGAAATAAGGGATGGATCCAACGACACCGAAATGTGAGGGTGACTGAGGGCGAGTGTCCCTCCGTTCTATGAAGGTATATATAGAGATAGAGATATATAATACACAGAAGCGTATACTGACTTCACGTGTGCTTCCACGGACGACATGAGAAAAAGTCCATCGGTGAAGTTTATTTACTTCTATCCCTGTTCTTACAGAATACATCACACCCCGATGTGGGGTCTTCCTGGCCTGGAGGACGTCTGGATATTATATACTGCTATATACTGTCTCATCAGGATGAGGATAGGACGTATCAGTCATGTCATTATTGTACTCATATTATACTACATATACTACTATACCTGACTGTCAGTAGCTGGGGACCCCCCCCCCCCCCATATTATACTACATATACTACTATACCTGACTGTCAGTAGCTGGGGACCCAGCCCCCATATTATACTACATATACTACTATACCTGACTGTCAGTAGCTGGGGACCCCCCCATATTATACTACATATACTACTATACCTGACTGTCAGTAGCTGGGGACCCCCCCATATTATACTACATATACTACTATACCTGACTGTCAGTAGCTGGGGACCCCCCCCCCATATTATACTACATATACTACTATACCTGACTGTCAGTAGCTGGGGACCCCCCCCCCCCCCCATATTATACTACATATACTACTATACCTGACTGTCAGTAGCTGGGGACCCCCCCCCCATATTATACTACATATACTACTATACCTGACTGTCAGTAGCTGGGGACCCAGCCCCCATATTATACTACATATACTACTATACCTGACTGTCAGTAGCTGGGGACCCCCCCCATATTATACTACATATACTACTATACCTGACTGTCAGTAGCTAGGGACCCAGCCCCCATATTATACTACATATACTACTATACCTGACTGTCAGTAGCTGGGGGCCCCCCCCCCATATTATACTACATATACTACTATACCTGACTGTCAGTAGCTGGGGACCTCCCCCCCCATATTATACTACATATACTACTATACCTGACTGTCGGTAGCTAGGGACCCCCCCATATTATACTGCATATACTACTATACCTGACTGTCAGTAGCTGGGGACCCCCCCCCATATTATACTGCATATACTACTATACCTGACTGTCAGTAGCTAGGGACCCAACCCCCATATTATACTACATATACTACTATACCTGACTGTCAGTAGCTGGGGACCCCCCCCATATTATACTACATATACTACTATACCTGACTGTCAGTAGCTGGGGACCCAGACCCATATTATACTACATATACTACTATACCTGACTGTCAGTAGCTGGGGACCCCCCCCCATATTATACTACATATACTACTATACCTGACTGTCAGTAGCTAGGGACCCCCCCATATTATACTACATATACTACTATACCTGACTGTCAGTAGCTGGGGACCCCCCCCATATTATACTACATATACTACTATACCTGACTGTCAGTAGCTGGGGACCCCCCCATATTATACTACATATACTACTATACCTGACTGTCAGTAGCTAGGGACCCCCCCACCCCCATATTATACTACATATACTACTATACCTGACTGTCAGTAGCTAGGGACCCAGCCCCCATATTATACTACATATACTACTATACCTGACTGTCAGTAGCTAGGGACCCCCCCCCCATATTATACTACATATACTACTATACCTGACTGTCAGTAGCTGGGGACCCCCCCCCATATTATACTACATATACTACTATACCTGACTGTCAGTAGCTGGGGACCTCCCCCCATATTATACTACATATACTACTATACCTGACTGTCAGTAGCTGGGGACCTCCCCCCATATTATACTACATATACTACTATACCTGACTGTCAGTAGCTGGGGACCCCCCCCCCATATTATACTACATATACTACTATACCTGACTGTCAGTAGCTGGGGACCCCCCCCCCCCATATTATACTACATATACTACTATACCTGACTGTCAGTAGCTGGGGACCCCCCCCATATTATACTACATATACTACTATACCTGACTGTCAGTAGCTGGGGACCCCCCCCATATTATACTACATATACTACTATACCTGACTGTCAGTAGCTGGGGACCCCCCCATATTATACTACATATACTACTATACCTGACTGTCAGTAGCTGGGGACCCAGCCCCCATATTATACTACATATACTACTATACCTGACTGTCAGTAGCTGGGGACCCCCCCCCCCATATTATACTACATATACTACTATACCTGACTGTCAGTAGCTGGGGACCCCCCCCATATTATACTACATATACTACTATACCTGACTGTCAGTAGCTGGGGACCCCCCCATATTATACTACATATACTACTATACCTGACTGTCAGTAGCTAGGGACCCCCCCACCCCCATATTATACTACATATACTACTATACCTGACTGTCAGTAGCTAGGGACACCCCCATATTATACTACATATACTACTATACCTGACTGTCAGTAGCTGGGGACCCCCCCCATATTATACTACATATACTACTATACCTGACTGTCAGTAGCTGGGGACCCCCCCCATATTATACTACATATACTACTATACCTGACTGTCAGTAGCTGGGGACCTCCCCCCCATATTATACTACATATACTACTATACCTGACTGTCAGTAGCTGGGGACCCCCCCCCCATATTATACTACATATACTACTATACCTGACTGTCAGTAGCTGGGGACCCAGCCCCCATATTATACTACATATACTACTATACCTGACTGTCAGTAGCTGGGGACCCAGCCCCATATTATACTACATATACTACTATACCTGACTGTCAGTAGCTGGGGACCCCCCCATATTATACTACATATACTACTATACCTGACTGTCAGTAGCTGGGGACCCCCCCCCATATTATACTACATATACTACTATACCTGACTGTCAGTAGCTGGGGACACCCCCCCATATTATACTACATATACTACTATACCTGACTGTCAGTAGCTGGGGACCCCCCCCATATTATACTACATATACTACTATACCTGACTGTCAGTAGCTGGGGACCCAGCCCCCATATTATACTACATATACTACTATACCTGACTGTCAGTAGCTGGGGACCCAGCCCCCATATTATACTACATATACTACTATACCTGACTGTCAGTAGCTGGGGACCCCCCCCCCCCATATTATACTACATATACTACTATACCTGACTGTCAGTAGCTGGGGACCCCCCCCCATATTATACTACATATACTACTATACCTGACTGTCAGTAGCTGGGGACCCCCCCCCATATTATACTACATATACTACTATACCTGACTGTCAGTAGCTGGGGACCCCCCCCCCCCATATTATACTACATATACTACTATACCTGACTGTCAGTAGCTGGGGACCCCCCCCATATTATACTACATATACTACTATACCTGACTGTCAGTAGCTGGGGACCCCCCCCCCCCCATATTATACTACATATACTACTATACCTGACTGTCAGTAGCTGGGGACCCCCCCCATATTATACTACATATACTACTATACCTGACTGTCAGTAGCTAGGGACCCAGCCCCCATATTATACTACATATACTACTATACCTGACTGTCAGTAGCTAGGGACCCCCCCCATATTATACTACATATACTACTATACCTGACTGTCAGTAGCTAGGGACCCAGCCCCCATATTATACTACATATACTACTATACCTGACTGTCAGTAGCTGGGGACCCCCCCCATATTATACTACATATACTACTATACCTGACTGTCAGTAGCTAGGGACCCAGCCCCCATATTATACTACATATACTACTATACCTGACTGTCAGTAGCTGGGGACCCCCCCCCCATATTATACTACATATACTACTATACCTGACTGTCAGTAGCTGGGGACCCCCCCCATATTATACTACATATACTACTATACCTGACTGTCAGTAGCTGGGGACCCCCCCATATTATACTACATATACTACTATACCTGACTGTCAGTAGCTGGGGACCCCCCCCCATATTATACTACATATACTACTATACCTGACTGTCAGTAGCTGGGGACCCCCCCCCCATATTATACTACATATACTACTATACCTGACTGTCAGTAGCTGGGGACCCCCCCCCATATTATACTACATATACTACTATACCTGACTGTCAGTAGCTGGGGACCCAGCCCCCATATTATACTACATATACTACTATACCTGACTGTCAGTAGCTAGGGACCCCCCCCCCCATATTATACTACATATACTACTATACCTGACTGTCAGTAGCTGGGGACCCCCCCATATTATACTACATATACTACTATACCTGACTGTCAGTAGCTGGGGACCCCCCCCATATTATACTACATATACTACTATACCTGACTGTCAGTAGCTGGGGACCCCCCCCCCATATTATACTACATATACTACTATACCTGACTGTCAGTAGCTGGGGACCCCCCCCATATTATACTACATATACTACTATACCTGACTGTCAGTAGCTGGGGACCCCCCCCATATTATACTACATATACTACTATACCTGACTGTCAGTAGCTGGGGACCCAGCCCCCATATTATACTACATATACTACTATACCTGACTGTCAGTAGCTGGGGACCCCCCCCCATATTATACTACATATACTACTATACCTGACTGTCAGTAGCTGGGGACCCCCCCCCATATTATACTACATATACTACTATACCTGACTGTCAGTAGCTGGGGACCCCCCCCCCATATTATACTACATATACTACTATACCTGACTGTCAGTAGCTGGGGACCCCCCCCATATTATACTACATATACTACTATACCTGACTGTCAGTAGCTAGGGACCCCCCCCCATATTATACTACATATACTACTATACCTGACTGTCAGTAGCTGGGGACCTCCCCCCATATTATACTACATATACTACTATACCTGACTGTCAGTAGCTGGGGACCCAGCCCCCATATTATACTACATATACTACTATACCTGACTGTCAGTAGCTGGGGACCTCCCCCCATATTATACTACATATACTACTATACCTGACTGTCAGTAGCTGGGGACCCCCCCCCATATTATACTACATATACTACTATACCTGACTGTCAGTAGCTGGGGACCCCCCCCCCATATTATACTACATATACTACTATACCTGACTGTCAGTAGCTGGGGACCCCCCCATATTATACTACATATACTACTATACCTGACTGTCAGTAGCTAGGGACCCCCCCCCATATTATACTACATATACTACTATACCTGACTGTCAGTAGCTGGGGACCTCCCCCCATATTATACTACATATACTACTATACCTGACTGTCAGTAGCTGGGGACCCCCCCCATATTATACTACATATACTACTATACCTGACTGTCAGTAGCTGGGGACCCCCCCCCATATTATACTACATATACTACTATACCTGACTGTCAGTAGCTGGGGACCCAGCCCTCATATTATACTACATATACTACTATACCTGACTGTCAGTAGCTGGGGACCCAGCCCCCATATTATACTACATATACTACTATACCTGACTGTCAGTAGCTAGGGACCCCCCCCATATTATACTACATATACTACTATACCTGACTGTCAGTAGCTGGGGACCCCCCCCCCATATTATACTACATATACTACTATACCTGACTGTCAGTAGCTGGGGACCCAGCCCCCATATTATACTACATATACTACTATACCTGACTGTCAGTAGCTGGGGACCCCCCCCATATTATACTACATATACTACTATACCTGACTGTCAGTAGCTAGGGACCCAGCCCCCATATTATACTACATATACTACTATACCTGACTGTCAGTAGCTGGGGACCCCCCCATATTATACTACATATACTACTATACCTGACTGTCAGTAGCTGGGGACCCCCCCATATTATACTACATATACTACTATACCTGACTGTCAGTAGCTGGGGACCCAGCCCCCATATTATACTACATATACTACTATACCTGACTGTCAGTAGCTGGGGACCCCCCCCCCATATTATACTACATATACTACTATACCTGACTGTCAGTAGCTGGGGACCCAGCCCCATATTATACTACATATACTACTATACCTGACTGTCAGTAGCTGGGGACCCCCCCATATTATACTACATATACTACTATACCTGACTGTCAGTAGCTAGGGACCCCCCCATATTATACTACATATACTACTATACCTGACTGTCAGTAGCTAGGGACCCAGCCCCAATATTATACTACATATACTACTATACCTGACTGTCAGTAGCTGGGGACCCCCCCATATTATACTACATATACTACTATACCTGACTGTCAGTAGCTGGGGACCCCCCCATATTATACTACATATACTACTATACCTGACTGTCAGTAGCTGGGGACCCCCCCCCCATATTATACTACATATACTACTATACCTGACTGTCAGTAGCTGGGGACCCCCCCATATTATACTACATATACTACTATACCTGACTGTCAGTAGCTAGGGACCCCCCCCCATATTATACTACATATACTACTATACCTGACTGTCAGTAGCTGGGGACCTCCCCCCATATTATACTACATATACTACTATACCTGACTGTCAGTAGCTGGGGACCCCCCCCATATTATACTACATATACTACTATACCTGACTGTCAGTAGCTGGGGACCCCCCCCATATTATACTACATATACTACTATACCTGACTGTCAGTAGCTGGGGACCCAGCCCTCATATTATACTACATATACTACTATACCTGACTGTCAGTAGCTGGGGACCCAGCCCCCATATTATACTACATATACTACTATACCTGACTGTCAGTAGCTAGGGACCCCCCCCATATTATACTACATATACTACTATACCTGACTGTCAGTAGCTGGGGACCCCCCCCCCATATTATACTACATATACTACTATACCTGACTGTCAGTAGCTGGGGACCCAGCCCCCATATTATACTACATATACTACTATACCTGACTGTCAGTAGCTGGGGACCCCCCCATATTATACTACATATACTACTATACCTGACTGTCAGTAGCTAGGGACCCAGCCCCCATATTATACTACATATACTACTATACCTGACTGTCAGTAGCTGGGGACCCCCCCATATTATACTACATATACTACTATACCTGACTGTCAGTAGCTGGGGACCCCCCCATATTATACTACATATACTACTATACCTGACTGTCAGTAGCTGGGGACCCAGCCCCCATATTATACTACATATACTACTATACCTGACTGTCAGTAGCTGGGGACCCCCCCCCCATATTATACTACATATACTACTATACCTGACTGTCAGTAGCTGGGGACCCAGCCCCATATTATACTACATATACTACTATACCTGACTGTCAGTAGCTGGGGACCCCCCCATATTATACTACATATACTACTATACCTGACTGTCAGTAGCTAGGGACCCCCCCATATTATACTACATATACTACTATACCTGACTGTCAGTAGCTAGGGACCCAGCCCCAATATTATACTACATATACTACTATACCTGACTGTCAGTAGCTGGGGACCCCCCCATATTATACTACATATACTACTATACCTGACTGTCAGTAGCTGGGGACCCCCCCATATTATACTACATATACTACTATACCTGACTGTCAGTAGCTGGGGACCCCCCCATATTATACTACATATACTACTATACCTGACTGTCAGTAGCTGGGGGCCCCCCCCCATATTATACTACATATACTACTATACCTGACTGTCAGTAGCTGGGGACCCAGCCCCCATATTATACTACATATACTACTATACCTGACTGTCAGTAGCTAGGGACCCCCCCCATATTATACTACATATACTACTATACCTGACTGTCAGTAGCTGGGGACCCCCCCATATTATACTACATATACTACTATACCTGACTGTCAGTAGCTGGGGACCCCCCCCATATTATACTACATATACTACTATTCCTGACTGTCAGTAGGTAGGGACCCAGCCCCCATAATATACTACTATACCTGACTGTCGGTAGCTGGGGACCCCCCCCCATATTATACTACATATCTACTATACCTGACTGTCGGTAGCTAGGGACCCAGCCCCCATATTAGACCCCTAATACATTCTGGTATTTGACCTTAAGAAATAAGAAATACATCAGTAATTGGTGTCTGTTTGTGTTGTACTTGTAACACACAATACACTCAGTACAGTGTGTGTGTGTATATAGTGTAGTATACAGTGTGTGTGTGTATAGTGTAGTGTACAGTGTGTGTGTGTGTGTGTATATAGTGTAGTGTGTGTGTCTATATAGTGTAGTGTGTGTGTGTGTGTGTATATAGTGTAGTGTGTGTGTGTATATTGTGTGTGTGTATATATAGTGTAGTGTGTGTGTGTGTGTGTGTATATAGTGTACAGTGTGTGTGTGTATATAGTGAAGTGTGTGTGTATATAGTGTAGTGTGTGTGTGTATATAGTGTAGTGTGTGTGTGTATATAGTGTAGTGTGTGTGTGTATATAGTGTAGTGTGTGTGTGTATATAGTGTAGTGTGTGTGTCTATATAGTGCAGTGTGTGTGTCTATATAGTGCAGTGTGTGTGTGTATAGTGTAGTGTGTGTGTGTGTGTGTATATAGTGTAGTGTGTGTGTGTGTGTGTATATATAGTGTAGTGTGTGTGTGTATATAGTGTAGTGTGTGTGTGTATATAGTGTAGTGTGTGTGTCTATATAGTACAGTGTGTGTGTGTATAGTGTAGTGTGTGTGTGTGTGTATATAGTGTAGTGTGTGTGTGTATATAGTGTAGTGTGTGTGTGTGTGTGTATAGTGTAGTGTGTGTGTGTATGTATGTACAGTGTGTGTGTGTGTGTATATATAGTGTAGTGTGTGTGTGTGTGTATATAGTGTAGTGTGTTTATATATAGCCTGGAGGGGTTTAACACCTTTTTACATTGCTGCTAGCGGAAGCACTACGCCTGAGGTTTTCTATTGAATGTTTACCATCAGGATATAACAGAAGTCAGTACATTTTCACACATACCAGTATAAAAAGATAAGTACATTTGCAATGATATACAGAGGTGCAAAGCACTCCTAATTAAAATAAATATCTACAATAAATTAATTCTACGTAATCCAGCCACAAATAAATTATTTATAAGTGATCCAGCCACAGTAGTGTTGTGTGTATCTGGTGTTCAATTGTCTCCATTATATTGGTCTGGATCCAGACATCAATTGGTTCTAGATTAGAGGAACGACCTCCAGCATGTCCCGGATCCAAAATAGAGGGATGATCTCGCATTTCATGGTTCTAGATTAGAGGAACGACCTCCAGCATGTCCCGGATCCAAAATAGAGGGATGATCTCGCATTTCCTGGTTCTAGATTAGAGGAACGACCTCCAGCATGTCCCGGATCCAGAATAGAGGGATGATCTCGCATCTCCTGGTTCTAGATTAGAGGAACGACCTCCAGCATGGCCTGGATGTAGGTGTAAGGGTGGTCTGAGAGTGCTTGCTCATCTTATTGTGGAAGGGTTTTTTTTGCCCCTCTGTATGTTTGTGCCATGCTGCAGATTACATGGGGGTGGGTACAGGGGAACCCGTATAACAGCTGCACACAAATCTCCTGCACCAACATAAAGAAGTCACACCAGCTGTCCTCCCCCCTTCTCATTCTACTCAGCGCCCCCTCCTATCCTGCTCCCCCCTCTTCTTTTTTAATAAAAAGTTTTGGCAGGGTTCCTGTGTCGCATTCGGTCGTCTGCAGTTCTTGGCTACGGATGTCTCTCCGGCAAGTGGACCCCATGAATGCCAACTCTGTGTCCATCTCATCTTCTGTGTGTTGTGACATCTCTTGGTAGCTGTGGGCAGTTAGGACAGCGACCACCTTGCATTTTATTACCTGTCTGACCTAGGGGCCCAGAAATAGCCCTTTTATTTATCTGTCGCTGACAGTAACGGCTCGAATATTATCCCAATAATCATATATATACATTTTCCAGGAAGTGCATTATAAGGGCCATATCACCCATAGGTTAAGAGCCCCATATCCCGTGGCATTGTTCATGCTACATACATGTAGTACATATGTGTGCTCCAGCTTACGTTCCATAAACATGGTAAGAATCTGTTCGAAATTATTGGGCTGTCTGGTTACACCCCACCATATGGCATGCGTGTATTTGTGGGGAGCACACATTTTGGGGGCTCTAACACCCCCACTGCAAGGATAGAGGGCAGCTGGAGCTATGCTGGTGACTGGTGGTATTTAGTAGGGTAATAAGGACAGATCACATGAGCTGTACACGTTGCACACAAGATGCAGGAATCTGCCCCCAGCACTGGGTCACTTATGTCTAGAGTCGCTCCCCGAGGACAGACCCTTAGGACCAAGTACCAGAGTAAGGGGAGATATTGGGGTGGTACTGGGGAGCAGGGACAGTATGGGGGGGGGGGTATTTATCAGTGTGGGTGGGGGTTAGATATCAGGGGGTGGTACTGGGGAGGCAGGGACAGTATGAGGGGTATTTATCAGTGTGGGAGGGGGTTAGATATCAGGGGGTTGGTACTGGGGAGCAGGGACAGTATGAGGGGTATTTATCAGTGTGGGTGGGGGTTAGATATCAGGGGGTGGTACTGGGGAGGCAGGGACAGTATGAGGGGTATTTATCAGTGTGGGTGGGGGTTAGATATCAGGGGGTGGTACTGGGGAGGCAGGGACAGTATGAGGGGTATTTATCAGTGTGGGTGGGGGTTAGATATCAGGGGGTGGTACTGGTGGAGGCAGGGACAGTATGAGGGGTATTTATCAGTGTGGGTGGGGGTTAGATATCAGGGGGTGGTACTGGGGAGGCAGGGACAGTATGGGGGTATTTATCAGTGTGGGTGGGGGTTAGATATCGGGGTGGTACTGGGGAGGCAGGGACAGTATGAGGAGTATTTATCAGTGTGGGTGGGGGTTAGATATCAGGGGGTGGTACTGGGGAGGCAGGGACAGTATGAGGGGTATTTATCGTGTGGGTGGGGTAAGTAGTTAGTTGAGTTGATACAAAGTATCAGTGAGAGGAGAATATATTTCCGTATTTACTTCCTTGCCGGGTCTCCAGGGAGCAGTCGCTATTACTTGTGGTGGAGCACACTCGCTGGCTTTATATACAGCCCCCTTACCCTATACGTCACCTAGGGCTGGATGCTGTATATGCATTACACAATACAGATATAATGACAGAGGGGGGTATAATTTGGTAATCGATGTCACATGATCACCCATAATCCTGTGTGTCTACCCTAGTAGAGCCCCCAGCTGTCGGTGGATAATGAGGGGATTAACCGGGCAGTATTCATTGCTACGACTCCTATGTTGGCTGCGAGTTAGTATTCAGGTCACATATAATCTATAGTCCGGTCAGTGACCATCAGATGATTGGCCGTTGTGTAGGGGTTAATATGGGTCAGTCACTGGCACACGCTTTCTCTCAAGGTAGATTGGGCACGGAGACAGGATGGTACTTGTAGGGGAAATAGAGTGCAAGTTCTGTTGGCGCAAGGAGTGTCCAGCGCTGCGTATTGTGTAACTAAAGGGTGATAATAATCCTGTCTCCTTTATGATTTTTACATAATTCACATTTATGTGATGGATAAACCAATACTACAGTCAGCGGCTGTTCCTGACGAGACTCTGAATAAAGATTTTTGCACATTCATGTTTAATATAATGGTAATAAAGTACACACAGAACTGAGACACGTGTACATGGTAATTACATGTAGTCCCCAGTCTGAGCAGGGTCCGATGTCTCTGACCGAGGTGCAGGTTGCTAATTATCTCCTCGTCCTGGTGATAGATGAGGATAAGGATCTCTCCATGGGACTCGCGCTTTGTCTGGAAATCAACCTCGGCCTCACTTCTGTTATATCCCAGCTCGGAGCCTCTAATGTGAGGTATTACAGAGCGGCTCCAGACTATTCTATTACACAACGTTTTATTCTGCAATTTTCACATTGGATGTTTCACCTGCCGGGCGGAACTGAAGGACCCAGGGTAGAAATTGCCTTCACCATCTACAGGTATCTGGGGGCAATTCCAGACTGGAGGGTGAGAGCGTGTAACATGCAGAGCTATCGGGCAACATGGGCTAGTCGGACACTCGTGTATCATTCTCTGTCCAGCATTGGAAGGGGTAAGAATGCTCCGTTGTGCCCGAGTTTTATTGTGGATGGTGACGCAGGGAATTCCTTCGCACCTCATGAATCCCCCAGCCTCAGATGGTGCGGGGGGCTGATGCTGGTGACACACAGGCTACGGGCCCGTGGCAGGAACTTGCCTTCTAGAAGATGCTGTGAATGTGGACTGAGGCTAAATGTACCACTAGAGGTGGGATTCTACGTAGTTACTACTGCGGTGGAGTCTGAATCTCATCCAGATGGTGATACCACCGTATCCTTGTCTCCTGGATGCCTCCTCTGTGCGAGCCTCACATTCCATCCTCGCTGACCGGTCTTCGTATCTCCGCCATTCATGTAGCTATTTACTCTCTCAGCACCGCAGCATCAGTATCACTGTGCAACGTCTTCTAATGACTTGGTGTCAGGAGATGGATCCGCCCTGTCCCCCGTGTACGGGGAAAGCTGGAATAACCCATCCAGTACTGGTCGGGAGTTTGGCCTCTGGATTGCTCTCAGCATGGGGCGCTGGGGACCTCTTGGATGAGGACACTCACTCTCCTTCTGAGATACTTTACGATGATGCTGAGCCAGGAACATTCCTGGCTGAGGGGAGTAAGATCTGGCGGATTGTCTGGCTGATAAAATGCACACGGGACCCGCTGTGCGTCATTACACAGCGGTTACTTTATGTGTGAACTGTGTTATTATAAAGTGCTTTGTATCCTCCGTTGTCCGTTACAGAACTTGGAGGCAGGAAGTGGTGACGTTATCATTGCTCAGGCGGCACTTACAGGGCTGTTACATCTTAATTATAAGTTCATCCATTGTGAACAGAATCTTATAATTACTGGAAATATAAGGTAACCCGTCTGGTCCTAACATATTTGTAACTGTGTTTTCTGGTTCTGTATCCAGACTTAGCCCTTATGGGACTCTCTGCAGTGTCCTTCATTTAGCTTCCATACAAGAAGTCTGGGATGCTTAGGAAAATATCACCTATGATTACAGCCCCTTTCCATACATTTGCTGCTCTATCTCCTAAGTATAAAGAGATTTGAGAATGAGACGCTGGCTAACATTAGTAAGGCCGGATGTTCTGATTGGCTGAGAACGAGGCTGCTGGATGACATTACTAGGAGGAGGCCGGATGTTCTGATTGGCTGAGAACGAGGCTGCTGGATGACATTACTAGGAGGAGGCCGAATGTTCTGATTGGCTGAGAACGAGGCAGCTGGATGACATTACTAGGAGGAGGCCGGATGTTCTGATTGGCTGAGAACAAGGCTGTTGGATGACATTACTAGGGGAAGGCCGGATGTTCTGATTGGCTGAGAACGAGGCTGCTGGATGACATTACTAGGAGGAGGCCGAATGTTCTGATTGGCTGAGAACGAGGCTGCTGGATGACATTACTAGGAGGAGGCCGAATGTTCTGATTGGCTGAGAACGAGGCTGCTGGATGACATTACTAGGAGGAGGCCGGATGTTCTGATTGGCTGAGAACAAGGCTGCTGGATGACATTACTAGGAGGAGGCCGGATGTTCTGATTGGCTGAGAACGAGGCTGCTGGATGACATTACGAAGAGGAGGCCGGATGTTCTGATTGGCTGAGAACGAGGCTGCTGGATGACATTACGAAGAGGAGGCCAGATGTTCTGATTGGCTGAGAACGAGGCTGCTGGATGACATTACTAGGAGGAGGCCGGATGTTCTGATTGGCTGAGAACGAGGCTGCTGGATGACATTACGAAGAGGAGGCCGGATGTTCTGATTGGCTGAGAACGAGGCTGCTGGATGACATTACTAGGAGGAGGCCGGATGTTCTGATTGGCTGAGAACGAGGCTGCTGGATGACATTACTAGGAGGAGGCCGAATGTTCTGATTGGCTGAGAACGAGGCAGCTGGATGACATTACTAGGAGGAGGCCGGATGTTCTGATTGGCTGAGAACAAGGCTGTTGGATGACATTACTAGGGGAAGGCCGGATGTTCTGATTGGCTGAGAACGAGGCTGCTGGATGACATTACTAGGAGGAGGCCGAATGTTCTGATTGGCTGAGAACGAGGCTGCTGGATGACATTACTAGGAGGAGGCCGAATGTTCTGATTGGCTGAGAACGAGGCTGCTGGATGACATTACTAGGAGGAGGCCGGATGTTCTGATTGGCTGAGAACAAGGCTGCTGGATGACATTACTAGGAGGAGGCCGGATGTTCTGATTGGCTGAGAACGAGGCTGCTGGATGACATTACGAAGAGGAGGCCGGATGTTCTGATTGGTTGAGAACGAGGCTGCTGGATGACATTACTAGGAGGAGGCCGAATGTTCTGATTGGCTGAGAACGAGGCAGCTGGATGACATTACTAGGAGGAGGCCGGATGTTCTGATTGGCTGAGAACAAGGCTGTTGGATGACATTACTAGGGGAAGGCCGGATGTTCTGATTGGCTGAGAACGAGGCTGCTGGATGACATTACTAGGAGGAGGCCGAATGTTCTGATTGGCTGAGAACGAGGCTGCTGGATGACATTACTAGGAGGAGGCCGGATGTTCTGATTGGCTGAGAACGAGGCTGCTGGATGACATTACGAAGAGGAGGCCGGATGTTCTGATTGGTTGAGAACGAGGCTGCTGGATGACATTACTAGGAGGAGGCCGAATGTTCTGATTGGCTGAGAACGAGGCAGCTGGATGACATTACTAGGAGGAGGCCGGATGTTCTGATTGGCTGAGAACAAGGCTGTTGGATGACATTACTAGGGGAAGGCCGGATGTTCTGATTGGCTGAGAACGAGGCTGCTGGATGACATTACTAGGAGGAGGCCGAATGTTCTGATTGGCTGAGAACGAGGCTGCTGGATGACATTACTAGGAGGAGGCCGAATGTTCTGATTGGCTGAGAACGAGGCTGCTGGATGACATTACTAGGAGGAGGCCGGATGTTCTGATTGGCTGAGAACAAGGCTGCTAGATGACATTACTAGGAGGAGGCCGGATGTTCTGATTGGCTGAGAACGAGGCTGCTGGATGACATTACGAAGAGGAGGCCGGATGTTCTGATTGGCTGAGAACGAGGCTGCTGGATGACATTACTAGGAGGAGGCCGGATGTTCTGATTGGCTGAGAACGAGGCTGCTGGATGACATTACGAAGAGGAGGCCGGATGTTCTGATTGGCTGAGAACGAGGCTGCTGGATGACATTACGAAGAGGAGGCCAGATGTTCTGATTGGCTGAGAACGAGACTGCTGGATGACATTACTAGGAGGAGGCCGGATGTTCTGATTGGCTGAGAACGAGGCTGCTGGATGACATTACGAAGAGGAGGCCGGATGTTCTGATTGGCTGAGAACGAGGCTGCTGGATGACATTACTAGGAGGAGGCCGGATGTTCTGATTGGCTGAGAACAAGGCTGCTGGATGACATTACTAGGAGGAGGCCGGATGTTCTGATTGGCTGAGAACGAGGCTGCTGGATGACATTACTAGGAGGAGGCCGGATGTTCTGATTGGCTGAGAACGAGGCTGCTGGATGACATTACTAGGAGGAGGCCGGATGTTCTGATTGGCTGAGAACGAGGCTGCTGGATGACATTACGAAGAGGAGGCCGGATGTTCTGATTGGCTGAGAACGAGGCTGCTGGATGACATTACTAGGAGGAGGCCGGATGTTCTGATTGGCTGAGAACAAGGCTGCTGGATGACATTACTAGGAGGAGGCCGGATGTTCTGATTGGCTGAGAACGAGGCTGCTGGATGACATTACTAGGAGGAGGCCGGATGTTCTGATTGGCTGAGAACGAGGCTGCTGGATGACACTGCTAGGAGGAGGTTGAGCACTTGATATCTGTAGCAGAGCGGCTGTTGTTTTATAGGATCCTGGCTGTGTTATGATATCTGTCACACCTGCTAGTGTGTCTTACTAGTGCTAAATCTGCTCAGGTCAGGAGTGATGTAAGGTTTCAGGTGGATTTGTCTGCAGAGCTAACAGTCTGAATGGGGCTATTGGATATGGAGTAATGTAATGACGTATCAGCTGTTACAGGTTCTCTATGAGGCGTGTCCAGCAATGAGTGATGTGAGGATGAACGTTAATCTCTATTGATTATCATTACATTATCATCATTATTATCTGTACACAACGTGCTATCCAGAAATAGTGATGGTTTTATTTTATCCTTTCATCTCTGGCAATATTTAGGACATATAATGAACTTACACGTTCAATACAATCTATTTTATTTTGTATAATTCTTAGTATCTGTTGTCATTCTGCACAGCGCCACTTCTCTTTCTCTGTATGATATGTGCAATCGCCTGTCTCTGCACTGAGAAAGAACAACAGAAGTGGTTGCTATTGTGCCTTGTCGGTACAATGCTCAGTGACTCTTGTTACTGCTTTTTGACACCTGCAAAGTACAACTTCCCCTGTCCTGCATACTGGTTGTCATTTGCAGTATCTGCACTTACTATGTATGTATGGGGAGCTGCACAGTGCTACTTCTCCTGTTCTGTGTCTCGTGTTGGAGTCTGGAGAGTCTGTTTGTGTGTTCGTGACACAATAAGACAGCCGGTGTGACAGCCCCCTCTAGTTTTGTCAATTTATTGATTATGTGGCTAATCCAGACTTTTGTGCCATACAATCCCCATCTCTCGTCTGACCTTAATCAATAGCGGAGACAGAATGAGCCTGTGTGATCGGGGGAGGGGACCCTCGCCTGTCGTGATAATATTTTATGTGTTCCATTAACACCTCACTGCCCCCATGTTCCTGCTTTCCATTGATGTCTGACTGCTGTGTCATTGTAAAGGAGACGACCGAACCCTCACAGTATTCTGTGTACCCACAGAGAGCTCCCTTCTACATGAGATAGAAGCGTTCTGCGTATTAAAGGGAAGCGGCTAAGAAAGACGTAGCTGTGATTTCAGGGAACGCTGGAAGGTTTGGAGGTTAGAGGAAAGTCTTGTTGTATGAGGGAGGGAATTACCCAGAATGGGTGCAGGCCGAAAAGTCCTGTAACCGGGAATGGGGGCAGGAAATGGGCAGCACAGTGGCTCATTCCCAACCATGGCTTTATCTATGTGTAGTTTGTATGTTCTCCTCGTGTTTGTGTGAGTTTCCTCCCACACTCCAGAAACATACTGGTAGATTTATGTGGTTGCTGACAAACCCTAGTGTGTGTGTGTGTTTGTGTGTGTGTGTGTTAGGGAAGTTAGACTGTAAGCTCCAATGGGGCAGGGACTGATGTGAGTGAGTTCTCTGTACAGCGCTGTGGAATTGGTGGCGCTATATAAATGGTGATGAGAGACGCAGAACTTGCGCAGAGCTGACTGGTCGGTGGGGGAGATATTAGAGACAAATGAGGAGATGTTTGTTGGTGCAGTGTTGTTGGAAACCTTGTATGTTAGTAGAAGTCTTTTATATTGGATTTGGTAATAAAGAGGCGACCAATGTAGAGGCTGACAGAGGGGCTCAGCAGAGGAAGAACAATTGCAAGGAAAATCAATCTAGTCGCTGCGTGCAAAATATATTGTAGGGGTTCGAGTCTGATTTGGGGAAGACCAGTAAGGAGGGAATTGCACTAGTCGATGCAGGAGATGATGAGTGCATGAATTATAGTTTTTGTAGTGTCTTGTGTAAGATATGTACGTATTCTGGAAATGTTAATCTTAGATGTAAGTAGCAGGATTTGGATACAGATCGGATGTGGGGAACAAAGGATAGTTGATGAGTCCAGGATCACACCTAGGCAGCGAGCTTGTGGGGTGGGATTTAGGGTCATGTTGTCTACAGAAATAGAAATGTCAGATAGGTAACGTCTGTTGGTGGGTGGGAATATAAGAATATTATTAGCTCTGTCTATGAAAAATTGAGTTTGAGTTGGCGTAAGGACATCCAAAAAGAGATGGCAGAAAGATAGTCAGCAACGTGGGCCAACACAGATGGTGAGAGATCCGGAGAGGATAGATAAATATGAGATGATGCTGAAATTCAAAGGAGCTTATTAGTTTTCCCGAGAGAAGTGGTGTAACTAGAGAATAGCAGAGGACCTAGGACAGAGCCTTGTGGTCTCCAACTGACAGAGGAAGTGGAGCAGAGGTGGATCCAGAGAAATTAACACTAAAAAAGCGCTTCTGATGAAAACCCGGATACGACAGTGTCTTGTAGACCTGGTGATTGTAGCGTCTGTATGAGAAGAGAGTGGTCACATTCAGCAGAGAGATCCAGGAGAATTAGAGGTCTGTAATGACCTTTAGATTTTGCAGTGATCAGAGTAATATATATATATATGGTCACATTCCGTTTATTGATCTATTGCTCACATAGCTGCTGACGGCTGTTTATCTCTCCACCCACATTCTCAGTAGTCTGATCCCAGGAGCTTGCACTCACGTCAGTGCTGTATACAACATTGGCAGCCTGTTGTGGAACTACAAGTCCCAGCACTATGTCAGAGTTAACTCTGCTGACTAAAAAGGTTGTTTTACGATTGTTTATAATGAGGTCTTCCATCTAGCACAGATCCAAAGACACTAATGAGAATAATAAATAATGAGACACATAATCCCCTCCCCCCCCCCCCCCCTCAGGACTAGATAGGATGTCCGAAGTCACCACAGGTTTGTGCTGAGTTATATGGGGTGCAGAGGGTCCAACAATGCTTTATTATTAATTACCTCCATTCATTGATGCAGAGAAGACCTTGCGGGGAGAGATCTGCTGATATAGGGAAACTTTCACTAAATAGTTCCCAGGTTTAATCCATAGTGACCACTAGTAAGCCGTGGGACGTCTGTTATCTCTAGATTGTAAGCTCTCAAGATCAGAGTCCTTATGTCATCCTGTGTAATATGTTATGGAATACGCTGGTACTGTGATAATATCCCCGTTTTTCCACACTTCTCCATTAAGCGTGATTGTCTGTTGTTTCTATTCAGTAATTTATTGAAATGAATTCTAAAACATTTTATGGGATTGTTGTACAATGTACAACGGTGGGTCACTCCATTCCCAAGATAAACGGGGGAGGAAAACGCTTTAGTGGATGTTTTAGCAGCTATAATAGTCTCATATTAATCTAGATAAGGTAATTTATATGCCACTTAAACCATTTATTCCAGATCCAATAGAGCCCATTCTGCACAATAGTCCATATATATCTATGTAATATTTTTCCGTACTTTCTGGAGAAGTAAGAGCCTCAGAAGTACTATACATGGGACCACCCCTTTTCCTTAAATATTACCCCATCATGTGATGTGTGGGCTCCATACCGTGTAGTTCTTGTATGATGGATCTATGTCTGGTCAGACCACTGTCACTCCCTGGGGACAGAGGATGTTACCCCTTCATGTGATGTGTGGGCTCCATACCGTGTAGTTCTTGTATGATGGATCTATGTCTGGTCAGACCACTGTCACTCCCCGAGGACAGAGGATGTTACCCCTTCATGTGATGTGTGGGCTCCATACCGTGTAGTTCTTGTATGATGGATCTATGTCTGGTCAGACCACTGTCACTCCCCGAGGACAGAGGATGTTACCCCTTCATGTGATGTGTGGGCTCCATACCGTGTAGTTCTTGTATGATGGATCTATGTCTGGTCAGACCACTGACACTCCCCGAGGACAGAGGATGTTACCCCATCATGTGATGTGTGGGCTCCATACCGTGTAGATCTTGTATGATGGATCTATGTCTGGTCAGACCACTGTCACTCCCCAGGGACAGAGGATGTGATGTGTGGGCTCCATACCGTGTAGTTCTTGTATGATGGATCTATGTCTGGTCAGACCACTGTCACTCCCCGAGGACAGAGGATGTTACCCCATCATGTGATGTGTGGGCTCCATACCGTGTAGATCTTATATGATGGATCTATGTCTGGTCAGACCACTGTCACTCCCCAGGGACAGAGGATGTTACCCCTTCATGTGATGTGTGGGCTCCATACCGTGTAGATCTTATATGATGGATCTATGTCTGGTCAGACCACTGTCACTCCCCAGGGACAGAGGATGTTACCCCTTCATGTGATGTGTGGGCTCCATACCGTGTAGATCTTATATGATGGATCTATGTCTGGTCAGACCACTGTCACTCCCTGGGGACAGAGGATGTGATGTGTGGGCTCCATACCGTGTAGTTCTTGTATGATGGATCTATGTCTGGTCAGACCACTGTCACTCCCCGAGGACAGAGGATGTTACCCCTTCATGTGATGTGTGGGCCCCATACCGTGTAGATCTTGTATGATGGATCTATGTCACTCCCCAGGGACAGAGGATGTTACCCCTTCATGTGATGTGTGGGCCCCATACCGTGTAGATCTTGTATGATGGATCTATGTCTGGTCAGACCACTGTCACTCCCCAGGGACAGAGGATGTTACCCCTTCATGTGATGTGTGGGCTCCATACCGTGTAGTTCTTGTATGATGGATCTATGTCTGGTCAGACCACTGTCACTCCCCAGGGACAGAGGATGTTACCCCTTCATGTGATGTGTGGGCTCCATACCGTGTAGTTCTTGTATGATGGATCTATGTCTGGTCAGACCACTGTCACTCCCCAGGGACAGAGGATGTTACCCCATCATGTGATGTGCAGGCTCCATACCGTGTAGATCTTGTATGATGGATCTATGTCACTCCCCAGGGACAGAGGATGTTACCTTATAATGTGATGTACGGACTCTGTACCGTGCAGATCTTGTGAGAGGTAAAGAGGAACATGTATGAATGATGTATGTGTTTCTAGCTAGACACAGGTTTAGCAGTACACTGGGAGGGGGTCTCAGAAGATACAATTAACGTTGGAGTAGAAAACACTACGTCTGCCTGTAACCCAGATTCGGAGACCGCTCCTGTCTCTTTTAGTCTTCCAGTAAAATAAGTTTATTTGAAGAGCAACGCATTCATCGCAGAGGGTGGGAAATAAGTGGCTCTGTATAAAAGAAGAGCCGGAGGGTCTGGCTTCATACTGAGGGGCACTGGGGGTTTGGCAGGGGTACCTGAGGCTTCTCACCTTGATAAGAGTTGTGTGTTAGTGATGAGCTTATCTATAATGTCTATGGGACCTAATAATATATCTGTGCACAACAATATAACCTGTTATTTATCTAAAAACCATATTCGGCAACCTGTGGCAGAGGGAATCCTGAAACTTGTAGTTCCACAGGTTGCCTATCTCCGAATCTCTAGACATTAATGCTTTACCTGTTTCCTCTTTTAGAAACTTTAATGGACTCAACCACAGCGACGGCAGAATTGCGCTGGACCGTACACCCGTCATCTGGGGTGAGTTTGACCTTGTGTGATTTCCCGCATCATTCTAGACACTGAGATACATGTGATGTCGGCGACATTGCGGTCACCTCGCTGATACAGTCTGATGGTTTAGTCAATGTGGGTTTTATTCTGATAAACGGGCAAGAAAATAACAGCAGAAAGTGAGGTGTGACATGGTCCATTCTACCCAAAAAATCTTATTGACAACACTTTAAACTGTGATCATAACTTTATAGATGATTGTAGTTACTAACATGTGATCACATCCGCTCCTCCTGGATGAGGGACCCTGGTGTGGCGGGTGAGTGAGGGACGCTGTGTGGCGGGTGAGCGAGGGACACTGAGGACCGGGTGAGTGAGGGACCCTGTGTGGCGGGTGAGTGAGGAACCCTGTGTGGCGGGTGAGCGAGGGACACTGAGGACCGGGTGAGTGAGGGACCCTGTGTGGCGAGTGAGTGAGGGACCCTGTGTGACGGGTGAGTGAGGGACGCTGTGTGGCGGGTGAGCGAGGGACACTGAGGACCGGGTGAGTGAGGGACCCTGTGTGGCGGGTGAGTGAGGGACCCTGTGTGACGGGTGAGCGAGGGACACTGAGGACCGGGTGAGTGAGGGACCCTGTGTGGCGAGTGAGTGAGGGACCCTGTGTGACGGGTGAGTGAGGGACGCTGTGTGGCGGGTGAGCGAGGGACACTGAGGACCGGGTGAGTGAGGGACACTGTGTGGTGGGTGAGTGAGGGACGCTGTGTGGTGGGTGAGTGAGGGACCCTGTGTGGCGGGTGAGTGAGGGACCCTGTGTGGCGGGTGAGTGAGGGACCCTGTGTGGTGGGTGAGTGAGGGACGCTGTGTGGTGGGTGAGTGAGGGACACTGTGTGGTGGGTGAGTGAGGGACGCTGTGTGGTGGGTGAGTGAGGGACCCTGTGTGGCGGGTGAGTGAGGGACCCTGTGTGGCGGGTGAGTGAGGGACCCTGTGTGGCAGGTGAGTGAGGGACCCTGTGTGGCGGGTGAGTGAGGGACGCTGTGTGGCGGGTGAGTGAGGGACACTGAGGACCGGGTGAGTGAGGGACGCTGTGTGGTGGGTGAGTGAGGGACGCTGAGTACCGGGTGAGTGAGGGACTGTGTGGGACAGTGCCCTGGAAGATTTCACAGTCTGCGGAATGGCCGGGTGTCGGAGGGACGCACTCATCGCAGACCGATAGAGGGAAGAAACACTTTATTCTTTCACTTCTGATCCTGAATAGGGGCCTGAAAAAGTGAAAAATGAAGATGTTTCTTTGAATTTCACACGCAGAGCCTGACAAGTCCGCTCCCCCAGCCCCCGCTGCGCCCCTGGACCCCGGCCAAACGCTCCTTTTGACACAATCGCTGAAACTTAGTTGGCATAAGAAAAGAATCTGTCAAGAAAGGAGAGATTAAAATCTGTCAGACAAAACACCAGCCCCCCCCTTACAGGGCCTAGTCTGACAACGGCTTCCAGCCTCAGTAGCCTGCTGAATTGTCAGCCGCCATAGGCTTCTATAGCCGCACTAGGCCTCACTCTTCTGGCTTTGATCAATGGAGAGCAGTTGTAAAAAATGATTGGTTCTCAAAGGCCGAGGTTATGGGGGCAACTTCTTTTTCCCACTTTTCTGTAGAAATCCCCCATATGCAGCCCCCCCATGTCGGCCATGTTGTTCTCCCTTTATCTCCCTCTCCGTATTTCACCTTTCTCTCTCCTCCCACCCAATCTGCTAATGAGGCCGCTGGGCCTGTTGTAAGCTGCCTGAATGTATTATTTTGCTTGTCTTCAGTTCTCGGCATGTTAATTAGAGGGGAAGGAGAAAGGCAGAGAGTCCTAATTAAGCTCTGGAGAAGCATGGGGCCTGTGACAAGGGGTGACTTTCTTGGCCTGGAAGCTTTTGAGTGTCACATTTTCAGGGATTAGCCGAGCTGCGATGCTTTTTGGTGTCAGAATCTGACAATAAAGGCTTTCCAGAAACGGGCTTCGCTCTCCCCCTCCCCTGCATGGCATAATTTCAGGTTATTTGGTAGCGCTGTTTGCACAGAAGGCCGGTTACCATGACAACAGGGCGGCCGTATAAAGGAGGATGAAGCCCCCCGGATCCCCCGGTCCACTAGGGACAGCAATTTACTTGTCTTTTTATTGAAGAAGACGCTGGATTTTATACCACAGAGGGACAGGCATGAAGGAAGCTCGCCAGCATCCGTGTTATTGTACTACATACGATACACACGTGTAGATATACAGGTATAAGATGCCACGATTCTTACCATACATCTGAGAAACAGATTAACCAGCATCTCGCTGCTCATTTCTCTGTACATTAGCGCCATTAACATACAGCGCCATTCTGTAAAGAGTCTCCCAAAGGCAGAATGGAATGAGATAACTGCCCCCAGTGCAGATTATAACCCGTGTACTGAGCATGGCAGCCATAATAATGCTGTAATTATAGACACGGACCTCTGTACTCCGCCCCGCCCGATGTGCTCTACTGCATGTGTGTGTATGGTCTGTGTGTGTGTGCTGCATTGCTGCATGTATGTGTGTGGTCTGTGTGTGCTGCATGTATGTGTGTGGTCTGTGTGTGCTGCATGTATGTGTATGGTCTGTGTGTGCTGCATGTATGTGTGTGGTCTGTGTGTGCTGCATGTATGGTGTGTGTGTGTGTGTGTGTGTGTGTGTGTGTGTGTGTGTGTGTGTGTGTGTGTGTGTGTGCTGCATGTATGTGTATGGTCTGTGTGTGCTATGTGCATGGTGTGTGTGTGTGTGCTGCATGTATGTGTATGTTCTGTGTGTGCTGCATGTATGTGTATGGTCTGTGTGTGCTGCGTGTATGTGTATGGTCTGTGTGTGCTGCGTGTATGTGTATGGTCTGTGTGTGCTGCGTGTATGTGTATGGTGTGTGTGTGTGTGTGTGTGTGTGCGCTGCATGTATGTGTGTGGTCTGTGTGTGGTCTGTGTGTGCTCTGTATGTATATGGTCTGTGTGTGCTGCATGTATGTGTATGGTGTGTGTGCTGCATGTATGTGTATGGTCTGTGTGTGCTGCATGTATGTGTATGGTGTGTGCTGCATGTATGTGTATGGTCTGTGTGTGCTGCATGTATGTGTATGGTCTGTGTGTGTGTGTGTGTGTGTGTGCTGCATGTATGTATATGGTCTGTGTGTGCTGCATGTATGTGTATGGTCTGTGTGTGCTGCGTGTATGTGTATGGTGTGTGTGCTGCATGTATGTGTATGGTCTGTGTGTGCTGCATGTATGGTCTGTGTGTGCTGCATGTGTGTGTATGGTCTGTGTGTGCTGCATGTATGTATATGGTCTGTGTGTGCTGCATGTATGTGTATGGTCTGTGTGTGCTGCGTGTATGTGTATGGTGTGTGTGTGTGCTGCATGTATGTGTATGGTCTGTGTGTGCTGCATGTATGTGTGTGTGTGTGCTGCATGTATGTGTATGTGTATGGTCTGTGTGTGCTGCATGTATGTGTATGTGTATGGTCTGTGTGTGCTGCGTGTATGTGTATGGTGTGTGTGTGCTGCATGTATGTGTATGGTCTGTGTGTGCTGCGTGTATGTGTATGGTGTGTGTGTGTGTGTGCGCGCTGCATGTATGTGTGTGGTCTGTGTGTGCTCTGTATGTATATGGTCTGTGTGTGATGCATGTATGTGTATGGTGTGTGTGCTGCATGTATGTGTATGGTCTGTGTGTGCTGCATGTATGGTCTGTGTGTGCTGCATGTATGTGTATGGTCTGTGTGTGCTGCGTGTATGTGTATGGTGTGTGTGTGTGTGTGTGCTGCATGTATGTGTGTGTGTGCTGCATGTATGTGTGTGTGCTGCATGTATGTGTATGGTCTGTGTGTGCTGCATGTATGTGTATGGTCTGTGTGTGCTGCATGTATGTGTATGGTCTGTGTGTGCTGCATGTATGTGTATGGTGTGTGTGTGTGTGCTGCATGCATAATATAATTGTATGACATATTGTGATGTATGTATATTGTATGTAGACTAATTAATGGGCAGCACAAGATTATAGTTATGTGTGTAGCTAGTATAACAGTTATTGTTCCCAAGTCATTAGCAGAGTATCTCTTTAACAATAGCTGAGTTTCATGTTTATAATTATTCCTGGTTTTCTATTTTGCTTTCTGTAGAGATGGAGGAGGGGGCACCTGACTTCGACCCCCCCCCCCCCCTCCCGCCCCCCTCCCCATCCATACACCCCCCTGCCCTGGGCTCCAGCATCTCCCTGCTCCTGCCATCTCTTGCTGCCTGGGGACTGGTCATCAAGCGGATAGACACAGCTGACCTTTACCTGAGCGGCCCCCGGGGTCCGGGATAAAGATTGTACATTGCCTGGTGTCCTAGCGTTCTGCTGTTGCTGCTGTTCTGTGTATCTTGTGCGTCTGATGCTCTAATTATCTTGATCTCATTCCTGTAAATTTCATTCTTCTGATTCTCACATTTGAGGTGTCGGACACCTTATCGTTAACCCCTTCATGCCCAGATCTCTCTGAATAGTGGTGTCTCTTACCCTTATTACAGGGGCGCTGGGTGTACTGCTAGAGCGTCTGACACCCCTCCCTCCCCCAGCCCTTTGGGAGATAGGAGATGAAAGGTGTGACAGGATGGTCCTAGCCACCCTGTCATGACTTGTCTTGCCACCATTCTCTTTCTTTATCCTAGTTGCGCCCCTCTAACCGCAGTAGGAGGGGTCTACTGCCACCACTAGGCTCCTTCACCGGCACCTAGAACCGCTTCCTTCTGGGTAACTCTCGCTGCGAGTGCACCCCCTTGCTGGTACACCTAGGCTGGTACTCCTGATCTCTTGCCTTCAGATCAGGGTTGCTGTGAATGGTTCCCCCTGGCACTGGCCAGAGCTGCAGGTCGCGGGCACAAGAGTTACAGCAGGTAAGTATGCGTCAAAGCATTATCCTGAAGCAGTGATGTTTATTGGTCAAAAAGGGTCCTTATAAGGACAGTTACATGCTAGTTTGTGGTACTAGTGAGCATCAGACGTACAGATCATATATTACCTTGAAATCCAAAATACAGCTCTTTCTATGCTCTTTTTGACACACATGTTGATAGGGGGTAATCCAGCCCCCTGATCCTAGCTGGCACCACAAAGTCCTAGATATAACCCCCGATGTTTAGCATCAGGATGTAATATATTCCTTAAACTTGGATTTAATGAGGGTTGAACTTAACAAAAATTACATCAATCAGTGATTTCCCAAATTAGTTGCTGTTACATTATTAATATAGGTTTCCTATTACTCTAAGACACAGGATGAAAGTTGAACATCCCCCTCCTGTGCATTCAGGTAAAAGGATGTATTGGTCACTCTCAGGTGAAAAGTCCCTAATTAGCATGGGAGTTCCTTTCTGCAGAACAGTTACAGAAACAAGTCTCCAAAATCTCATAGTAAATCAATGAAAATAAAAACATTTACACTCCGAGCTCTGGGACTTAACCCTCTATGGTGCTGCACACTTTCCAGAATATATCACTATGTAACTGTCAGGGGGTAGATGGGACAGAGCAATGTTCTGCAGATCTCTAGAGAGGTCAGTAATGTAATAATCTGCAGAATATATCACTATGTATCTGTCAGGAAGGAGATGGGACAGAGCAATGTTCTGCAGATCTCTAGAGAGGACACTAATGTAATAATCTGCAGAATATATCACTATGTATCTGTCAGGAGGTAGATGGAACAGAGCGATGTTCTGCAGATCTCTAGAGAGGCCAGTAATGTAATAATCTGCAGAATATATCACTATGTATCTGTCAGGGGGTAGATGGGACAGAGCAATGTTCTGCAGATCTCTAGAGAGGTCAGTAATGTAATAATCTGCAGAATATATCACTATGTAACTGTCAGGGGGTAGATGGGACAGAGCAATGTTCTGCAGATCTCTAGAGAGGTCAGTAATGTAATAATCTGCAGAATATATCACTATGTAACTGTCAGGGGTAGATGGGACAGAGTAATGTTCTGCAGATCTCTAGAGAGGTCAGTAATGTAATAATCTGCAGAATATATCACTATGTATCTGTCAGGAAGGAGATGGGACAGAGTAATGTTCTGCAGATCTCTAGAGAGGTCAGTAATGTAATAACCTGCAGAATATATCACTATGTATTTGTCAGGGGGTAGATGGAACAGAGCAATGTTCTGCAGATCTCTAGAGAGGTCAGTAATGTAATAATCTGCAGAATATATCACTATGTATTTGTCAGGGGGTAGATGGAACAGAGCGATGTTCTGCAGATCTTGGTATCGGTCTCCCTGTAAATCTGCATATTGCTGTATTATGGGAGCTGCATAGTGAATCTGGATTGTCCCTCTTTTTAACTCTTCCATTCCTGGATTGTGGAGTGTCCTTGAAGGAAGGTCAATAAATGAATCATTATTAGGGGTGCTCAGTATTAGAGGATCCTGATTCGTTCTTGCTCCCGGGGGGACTCCTGACTTGTAGAAGTTGCACTTTAGGTGGTGAATGTTGGGGAGTCAGTTTGCGCTGACCCTGTGCGGAGTCTGAGTCAGTCCTAGTTTATTTCCAGTATCTGAGAATACAGCAGGGACATATAGAACCTGTTATCTGTTAAATGAATACAATTTCTGGGCCTCTGACCAAGTTTCCCTCATGTTGTTCCCTGGCCAACACCATCTCCATTCTACAGCTCCGCGCTGTCTCCGATTAACCCTCACCTGACCACTAGTGTGGTTCCATGTCTGGCTGTTTGTGCCACCTGGTAGATTTTACCGAGAGTTTCTCCAATATAAACTACAAGTTAGATATAAAATTTCACTTCTTTTTTTCCTTATTGCGTCTCCTCATATAAACCCTGTCAGCAAATAAAGGGGGCGATGGTGTGATTTGTGGGAGGTCAGGGAAATGCTCTGCAGTGTGTGAAGGAAGAGATGTTCTGCAGTGTGTGAAGGAAGAGTGATGTTCTGCAGTGTGTGAAGGAAGAGTGATGTTCTGCAGTGTGTGAAGGAAGAGATGTTCTGCAGTGTGTGTGGGAAGAAGGAGCAATGCTCTGCAGTGTGTAAAGGAAGAGATGTTCTGCAATGTGTGAACGAAGAGTGATGTTCTGCAGTGTGTGAAGGAAGAGGGATGCTCTGCAGTGTGTGAAGGAAGAGGGATGCTCTGCAGTGTGTGAAGGAAGAGGGATGTTCTGCAGTGTGTGAAGGAAGAGGGATGTTCTGCAGTGTGTGAAGGAAGAGGGATGCTCTGCAGTGTGTGAAGGAAGAGGGATGTTCTGCAGTGTGTGAAGGAAGAGGGATGCTCTGCAGTGTGCGGAGTGTGTGTGGGAAGAAGGAGCAATGCTCTGCAGTGTGTGAAGGAAGAGTGATGTTCTGCAGTGTGTGAAGGAAGAGTGATGTTCTGCAGTGTGTGAAGGAAGAGGGATGCTCTGCAGTGTGTGAAGGAAGAGGGATGTTCTGCAGTCTGTGAAGGAAGAGGGATGTTCTGCAGTGTGTGAAGGAAGAGGGATGCTCTGCAGTGTGTGAAGGAAGAGGGATGTTCTGCAGTGTGTGAAGGAAGAGGGATGCTCTGCAGTGTGTGAAGGAAGAGGGATGTTCTGCAGTGTGTGAAGGAAGAGGGATGCTCTGCAGTGTGCGGAGTGTGTGTGGGAAGAAGGAGCAATGCTCTGCAGTGTGTGGTTCGTGTCACCAAGGAGCAATACTCTGCTACACAGAAGTTGCATCTCATACATAGCTATATACATACGATTTTGTACAACATCTGCAGTGTAGTTTAGCGTTATCGGCTTATTAAACACGTACTGCGCCCTGTGTGTTACACTTAATCTGGGTCTGGGGCACTCTGCACTTGCAGAGTTATCACTCCCTGTATAGCTGAGTAATGATTACATCAGGGAACTGGGCTCATACTCTGTAATCCACGTATTTGGGTGTGGATCACACTGCAATGACCTTGGTTTATTACCCCGGGGGTGATAGACAGGCTTGGGGCAGATTTGTGCGCATGCTGCGCGCAGGTTATTACCTCTATCTAATGTCTTCTCTTGAAAGCAGATGGGGTCTGCCTGATGTTTGTGTTTGGGGGTTATTGATAACTCGGATGAGCCCCATCCTGACGGCATCGAATGTTTCAAGGGAAATATCCGCTCTTTTTATATTTCATTTTCATTAACACTTTTTTCTTCTATAATTGTTCACTAAGTTATAAACATTTTCTGACCTTTATTGATAAGCCAAACTGTAATATAGTCATCAATGGGACAGAAAACTAGCCTAAAAAAGATGGGCTTATTGAGCAGCTTTGTAGTTGGTGATTGTTGTGTATAACTGGTGTTTCTTCTTGTTGGCGCAGTGGGAAGAGGTCAGCGGCTACGACGAGAACATGAATACCATCCGGACCTACCAGGTATGCAACGTCTTTGATTCCAGTCAGAACAACTGGCTGAGGACCCAGTACATTGAGCGACGGGGGGCACACAGGATCCATGTGGAGATGAAGTTCTCCGTCCGGGACTGTAGCAGTATTCCCAAGGTTCCCGGCTCCTGTAAGGAAACTTTTAACCTCTATTACTACGAGTCTGACTTTGATTCGGCCACAAAGACCTTTCCAAACTGGATGGAAAATCCTTGGTCCAAAGTGGACACGATCGCAGCCGACGAGAGCTTTTCCCAGGTGGATCTTGGAGGGCGGGTGATGAAGATTAACACTGAGGTGCGGAGCTTCGGACCAGTTTCTAAAAATGGCTTTTATTTAGCGTTCCAGGATTACGGGGGCTGCATGTCGCTTATCGCCGTGAGAGTTTATTATAGGAAGTGTCCTCGGATCATCCAGAATGGGGCGATATTCCAGGAGACGTTGTCGGGAGCAGAGAGCACCTCCCTAGTGGCTGCACGGGGCATCTGTATACCCCATGCTGAGGAAGTGGATGTGCCCATCAAACTGTACTGTAATGGGGATGGTGAATGGCTGGTTCCAATCGGCCGCTGTATGTGTAAAGCCGGGTACGAGTCTGTGGAGAACGGAACCGTCTGCAAAGGTAATAAGCTCATTTCTCTGTGTAATATATGTTCTGATGTCATGACTTATAATCGTTGAGTTCTGATGTCATCGCTTCAGGGCTCACTAGGAAAATGTGTGTATTATAGGGAATAAAACTGTAAATGAATATGGATATTAGAAGCCCCCTTAGATTTCTGTATAAAAGTCCTAAATCCACAGCCTTATTCTTCTGTACGGTTATAGAGCTCTGACTAATAATAGCTTTATACTATGAATTGCTTCATCCTGTATCTTCTGTTCTGCATGTGATATGAAACGTGTGTGATATATAGAGTTATCGTAGACCATTGATTCTCGGACCCCTCCTCTATAGAAGGACCGCAGTATCATCCCATCATATTGGATAGATGATTATTAGAACATCCTCATGGCTCCATCTATGTATCTGATCTGAATCATTAGTTATAAGGTTGGTTCACATAGTTCTGAGATCATCATGACTTGTATCTCATCACTGGGACGGCCAGAAGTCATTATCCGGCTCATGTTATTTATGTCTGGACTTCTCATTTTAAGGGGTGATATTTCCTGTTTATTTCAGATTTGTTTTCTTAAATGTTTTGTTAAAGATGTGGTAACAATCTGTTCTCCATGTTAGTTTATTACCATCAGTGTTATTGAATGATAAGAAATAATATTAAGACTTAGATAAAATGAGTAGAGGGTAATGGAACAGCGGCCGCCCTGGCCAAGTTATCCTAACATTGGTGGAAAGATACGAGACGACCAAACTATGTGAAATAATTGTGAGCGCTGCAGCCCCGCGAGAGTCAACTGAGAGGACTTTATATAGCGTCTGTCATTCCTTATATACAGTGTCTGCTATGTAATAATTCCCTATACAAGTATATATGATTGCAGTGATTAGCAGATGCATGGATTGTCTTCTATAACTTTATAGATGTATGTGCAAGTACGTATGACTGTGTGTATATACATTACTACACTATACCTTAGTAATATAAATGAAGCTCTAACCTGTTAAGCCTGTTTCCTTGGTCCACGCCTCCTGCGCAGAACCTGCTTTTAAATAACATTCACAAAGGAGGAAGTGACACAGTCCCCGCCCTATAAGCCCTCCACAGGTACACGCTCTCGCTTACAAATCATACCCCCAGATTCAGCATTAAACCCCACAAAAGATCTAGTTATGAAGAGTTTGAATGAATGAGAAAACTAAGAATGGCACTTGCTGGTGATTCAGTGCCCTCGCTCCCGGTTATCAGCATGACCCGGCATCATAGTGTAGGAGTAGTGCTATCGGCTAACCAGTGGCATTAGCAGCGGAAAGGAGGAGACGACCGCACAGCAGCTAAGTTATATGTGGCACCAGACGTGGCTCTGTATGTTAGTCTCAGCACTAGATATGGCTCTGTATGTTAGTCTCGGCACTAGATATGGCTCTGTATGTTAGTCTCAGCACTAGATATGGCTCTGTATGTTAGTCTCGGTACTAGATATGGCTCTGTATGTTAGTCTCGGCACTAGATATGGCTCTGTATGTTAGTCTCGGCACTAGATATGGCTCTGTATGTTAGTCTCGGTACTAGATATGGCTCTGTATGTTAGTCTCGGCACTAGATATGGCTCTGTATGTTAGTCTCGGCACTAGATATGGCTCTGTTAGTCTCGGCACTAGATATGGCTCTGTTAGTCTCGGCACTAGATATGGCTCTGTATGTTAGTCTCGGCACTAGATATGGCTCTGTATGTTAGTCTCGGTACTAGATATGGCTCTGTATGTTAGTCTCGGTACTAGATATGGCTCTGTATGTTAGTCTCGGCACTAGATATGGCTCTGTATGTTAGTCTCGGCACTAGATATGGCTCTGTATGTTAGTCTCGGCACTAGATATGGCTCTGTATGTTAGTCTGGGCACTAGATATGGCTCTGTATGTTAGTCTCGGCACTAGATATGGCTCTGTATGTTAGTCTCGGTACTAGATATGGCTCTGTAAGTTAGTCTCGGCACTAGATATGGCTCTGTATGTTAGTCTCGGCACTAGATATGGCTCTGTATGTTAGTTCTCGGTACTAGATATGGCTCTGTAAGTTAGTCTCGGAACTAGATATGGCTCTGTAAGTTAGTCTCGGCACTAGATATGGCTCTGTATGTTAGTCTCGGCACTAGATATGGCTCTGTATGTTAGTCTCGGTACTAGATATGGCTCTGTAAGTTAGTCTCGGAACTAGATATGGCTCTGTATATTATAATATTTTCTTAATACAGGGTAACACTTGTTGTGTACAGAAACTGTGGGGAAATGTACAGGACACATAATCTTCCGTGTTACAGTTTGGGGTGCAGTATTCTGAGCCTGGGGATCCGGCAGTGATGTGTATGTCATTAATCTGTTCTGTGCGAGGCTCAGTATAGAATAGGGTGCGGGTTTTAGGGGTTGGGATAAAGGAGGACGTTAGCACTGAAATGGATTGTGTGATCAGCTATAAGGGATTAATCCATTAAGTCGTTTTGTACAGCAAGGAAGGAGTTAAAGTAACGAATACAACCTTCAGAAGAAGTAGTAATTAGTTATTGGCCAATCTATAGAGCAGATGACGCATTGATCGCAGGTAAAGCTGGGTTAATTCTCTCTTTGTGCCGTGTGGAAGGAGTTAATGGGTGTCGGGAAAAGCTTGTAGCTCTGCTTAGGGGAGCGGATACTGTGGAGGGGAAGAGTTCCTGATTGTCTCTGGTATGGAAGGGGTTAATTCTTACACTGCTCTCTGGTATAATGAGGGTTAACCGCTGATCCTATCAGATTCCCTTGGAAGGAGAGGGGTTAATGACTACCCGCCAGTTCTGGTGTGTAATGGGTTAAATGTAGGTGACCAGAGCACGTCCGGACTGCTGTACGCATGTATGACTGCACTGTAACATACATGTTTAGAACATGATCTACATTTTCAGGAAATGAGTGCGGTAACAGAAGCTCGGCATTATTACTCTGGAACACATATGTCACTGAACATCTGTTTTAGCTGCTAAACGTTTGGGGGATGTAATAGGAATAGACGCAGATCTTTGGGGACAGCGGCTTCCCCCAGCCAATCAGCAGCTGGGACACAGAGCTTCTGGTGGTGATGTCACGGCCTGTGATTGGCTGCCGGATATCCTGGCAATGCCACACAATATCTGGTTGCAACACCTTGTTACAGCACATGTATAAATATGCCACCAGCTTCTCAGGTCCTGCCCCGCCGACATGGGAAACCCTGATGACTTGCTGACAATTTACAGCTTGTAATATCTGAAAAATATTATTGTGATTTGGTTACCACGGAGCCCAGACACAGCCTCAACCTCCTAACGCTGTCACCATGTCAGGCAGATGACATGTACTTCAGCGCTGATAAGTTATAGCCTGGTTGTGCTGCCGCCAACGCTGCGATAATAAATGCAGAGCTACAGCTTCTATTGTACTGTGCACACTGGGTCTGCGCATCTCGCTAGCCACGAATGTCCCAGTGCGCCTGACACAATGGCGGATATACTTTATGGAGCCGATTCCATAGATGCCATTGGCTGCTGATCTGTACAGCGTCCTGAATTCTCCATCCCCTGGCTTGGTCTGTAATAGATAAAGGGAGACAGAACGCTGTTAGATTTATCAGCATTACTACAACTGAGAAACAACAGCACCAGGATTCCCAAAGCTGAGCAAGAACAGTCCCGATATTTTCCAACGTGACGCGTTAAGGAAATATCTTATAGCCAGACGATGTACGTAGCGCACAGCGGCCAATTATCATCCGTATAGGAGCGGAGTCTGTTATATAAACATCGTCTGCAATTAACACATTAATTATAGAGCCGGCAGTCAGCCTGAAGATGTTTAGCATTGTACTCATGGTAATTACAGAGTTTATATATCAATATTGTACGCTGCAGGAATGATGAGATAAGTGAATACGATCAAACTCACATTTTACATTTTTCGAGCACCTGGGAAATTGGTGTAAAATCCGAGAAAGTGTAATATGAGAAAAAGTCTAAAAACAGAAGAATACGGAAAACCCAGAAGCAATTTGCACATTGTACAATCTGTTACAGCTCGTTCTACATGTAAAAAATAGTGTCAGACCGGGATGTGACTGTAACTGGTATTTATATTTGTACATCACAGAAGGCCTCGATGCTCCCTCTGTCGGAGTATTAACCTATCTCGCCATCTGCCAGTGTGGGAGCCATGATCACTCTCAGGCGTTGCGTTATCGAAGAACATGTATGAAGCTGCCTGGCAGGGAGGGAAGGACTCGACTCCGCAGCCTATTAGAAATACTTTAAAGGAAAATAAATTCAGGTGGCCAAGTACCCAGCCTGATGTAGCCCACTACGAGAGCGGCCCGGGGGGCAGATGCCCCCTGCTGCCTGTCACTGCTGACACGGGTTAAACATGTATTGAGTGCTTGGTTATAACAGCCATGTGTGTGAGTCCTAAGCGTTTCACCCATGTAACAAATCACCCAGAAAGTCCATGGTCAACTCATTTTGTTTTTAGATGTGTTTTGTTCCCTTGTGCCCCAGACACTGAAATTAGATTGTAAGCTTTCAGGATAAGGGAGACTTCTTTGTAGACCTCCCAACAGCAGCAGACACGGCAGGCTCCGTGTAGACAATGTGTGAGAGTTTGATGGGAATTTACACTCCTTGGTGGTCACTATTTCCTGGCGGATGATTTTATGGGTGAGTAAAAACTCCTTGTATTTGAGTGTTTTTCTGACCTGTGTCTCATTCATCTACTCGGTTTTTTTCACCTTTTTCTGTTTTGTTCCTTGGCCTCTTTTGCCTCCCCCGGTTTTTTTGGCAGCTCATCCCTCACTGTCCCCACGTCTGCCTTTATTCACAGCTGCAAAACCTCAGCCGCCAGCCTGTTTCCTCAGCTCACCCCCAGCAGAAGAGCTACTGATGTTCACCCTATTACTGCTCCAAGCTGGACGACATTAACCTCACTTGTCTGGGCCTCATGAATCTTCATCATTCCCATCACCATTGTCATCTGCTCAGCCTTGTGCTGGATGAACGGAGCCCTTGGGTCACAGAGAGCTTCCATCGGCCTTCACCTTTTAGTGTAGACAGCAAGTTTATCTACGGGAAGCTCTGAAGTGGTGGAGCTGCTCCCGGAGGACTATTTCTAGAAATGACTTCACCATGTAACAATAGTTTTGCCTCCTCTGTTACACCATCAAAATGAATGTACGTCTGTCCACCAACATGTGTGCTCCCTTTTCCCTCGTCCCCTGCGTTCCCCTTCCCCTGCGCTCCCCTTCCCCCCGTCCCCCTGCGCTCCCCTTCCCCCCCGTCCCCCTCGCTCCCCTTCCCCCATGCTCTCCTTCCCCCTACCCTCCCTCTATCATTAAATTAGGGTAATAAGGAGGAGATTAGGGTTCGTGGATAGGGTTGAGCTGCTGGGGATCAGTGTAAATAATCGGGGAGCTGATTATTAGTTTCTTGCCTGTTTCTATCATTGAGCTTCTTCATGTTTAATCAATTGCTTGCGTCCAATTGTCTGAAATTGTGTTATTACAGCTTTAAAATACATTTCATACTGATCTGAAAAAGGCGAAATGAGCCAAGTATTTTATTATTTTGTCTCTTTGTGATTTTTTACACGACTGGTAATTATTTTTGGCCTCGTTCACAGACCTCTCTGTTGGGAAGAAGCCGCAGAGGACAGTGATATGAATCACCGGGGAGGCTTAAAAGCTTTTCTGAAATTGGTTAAAAAAGGGAAAGTATTTGTAGGTTAGAGGAATGTATGGAAAGAGATGTGTAGATGGAGCCCAGACATTAAGGATGTTAAACAGATGCTCCCCCTCCCATATTTCATCTCCTCCAAACATTTCCTGGAAGAGATCCGAATTCTGAAACTTTTACTGTTTACTAGAGGTTAGCTATTCTCATGCATCATCTACGAGGTTCTTCTGAACCGCTGGGTGTGTCCGGGCAGAACCAGTGAAGAAGGCATCTCTCGTTGGGTGGAAATCGGTGCAGAATGAATCCAGATGACATAAGAAATGAAAGTAGTAGATTGCTTTGTCTGTTTACTCAGTTTCAGCCCTTCTACTCGTTGGGTTACCGCCATAATATCACATTAATCAAACTCTCTCCTGAGGGATTCATTCTCAGATCATAAATACGCAGATCAGGGTCTGGGGAGCAGGAACGGCAAGTAGGACTCTTCCTAAAGCAATGGCCAAGTGGCAGGTTCCTCTTACTGATGAGGGTACGACAAGTGGGATCCCGTCCATACCTGAAGCCTTTTATATTCTACTCTGTTCCAGTAAATAGCGGTACATGCCTTGGACCCAGACCATGGTAGCTCATCTCCTTCCCCATCCTTTGCTGGTGTCATCTCTGTGGAGTTATAGTGATAATTGCCGGTCACCAGAATGACTGACTGAGCCAAAATAAGGTGAGGTTAAGTAACAAACCTTTATGTTCATTAAACATTGTTTTATTTACATTTATATAGAATTTTCATGTTCGAACTCTTATCAGCAGAACTACAATATGACTATGGTGGGATCCATTTTGTTTGACCTCCGGTATCAGCTGATGTGCTTTGCAGTGTGGTTTAAGCAGAAAATACCAAGATGTCACAGAAGACTTCTGTTCTGTCATATGCCTCTGATTTGTCCACTCTGGGGGTCAAAGACAGACTACTGTCCAATATGGCAGCCTGCGAGATCGCCCATGGTCGTACAGTGGGATGAGGACAATAGATGGAGATAGCTGCTATCACCCCTCTTCATCACTGACATGACTGATCATAGTAGTTTTGGTACATCAGGCAATGTGTGACCTGCTTTACGTTTTATACTAAACCAGCTATTATTGAGGATGAACTGTGGTCTCTGTCTTTCCGTGATGTTATCACTAATATCACAAGATATGTAATAATGGTAAGAATGGTGTAACTGGAGATTCTCTGTCTGATATTCAACCCAACTGAAGAAGTGCATGTTCCTCCGTGAAATGGGACAAACGGCGGAACCTGGAAGATATTTGAGGAGCGTCAGTGCTGTCACTTTTCACTATCCTTACTGCGCTTTTATCTGGCAAGTGACGTCCTGCTATCTGCGTTGTGGTAACCTGGAGATCATTACCCTCAGTATTGGACTCAGGTGGGAAGAAGAGGTTCCCATACGCACCATGTTCTACAGAGGTCTTTAGGTGGAGCGATCACAGTTGGCTGCGGAGACCCTTTTATATGCAGGTCTCGGTCTGGAAGAAATTATTTCACTTCATGTTGCAGTTGTGGTTTGGAGACCTTAATTGCCCTTCCAGCTCAGGTATTACTGCTGCATCAGTGTCGGGTTTGGGGTATATAATGAAAGCCGCCTGGGACGTTTGTGTCTTCCCATCACACCCAGCATAGAGCTAACGCACGATTCTGGCCGGTACACTCTGGTGTTGGGACTATTTCCAAGGTGCTGCAACTAAAGTATTATCAGATGTTCTCTGAGATAGTGATTCTTCTGCTTAACTCCTGCCCTGCTGGACTGAGGCTGATTTCTGAGGACTGCTGGGATCTTCTAGGAATGGCTGAACCACTGAATGTTGGAATTGGTAGATCATCTTCATGTATATATGAGGGCATCATGGTGGCTCAGTGGTTATCACTTCTGCCTCACAGCACTGGGTCATGACTTCATTTCCTGATCATGGCCTTATCTGTGTGGAGTTTGTATGTTCTCCCCGAGTTTGCGTGGGTTCCCTCTGGGTGCTCTGGTTTCCTCAAACACTCCAAAAACATACTGGTAGGTTAATTGTCTGCTATTAAATATACCTTAGTCTCTGCCTGTCTGTGTGTGTGTGTATGTTAGAGAAAGTAGACTGTAAGCTCCATTAAGGCAGGGACTGATGTGAGGTCTCTGTACAGCGCTGCGGAATTAGTGGTGCTATATAAATAGCTGATGAAGATATATCACCTGTATCATACTTCATGTTCGCTTCTTCGGGCATCGAGCATCTTCTCCTCATACATCTGTAATCAGATAATCAGATCCCTGTGGCTCAGATCTGTGGGGATGTGAGCTGGTTACGTAGAGAGACATTCTATGAACCCCAGCTGTGAGGGGGTAAAGGTCAGTGATCTCAGTCACCCCAACATCTGCCCTTACAACAGTTGTTCGAGGTTTCCCCCCTTTGCACAGAAGGACCATTTATTGAGCTCTTCCTTAAGCTCCTCTAAGCTTACGGCTCCAGTCACACAGATGGATTTGTGTCCAGTACTCTCTCCAGGTTCCTACATCCTTATTCCTGCTCCCCAAGTGCCACACAGCTCACTGTTTCCAGCACTGGGGGCTCCCCGAGGCTCTATACACACAGTCCAGACAATTATATATTTCAAGGCTGTTTAAGGGGTCGTTATACTACGCTACATCTCAGAGGTTACGTTACCCATTAACGTAATAGCGTTGTTGCAATTGTAGCCAAATGTTTCCGAGCTGAAAAGTAAGACTCACATCTGCAGATGCTCGTAAATCCCACCGGCTGTCATCACGTATCTCTTGTAAATTCTCCTCAAAATGGACTTTTATGGTTAACTGGTTAACCTGCCTGTTTTACTGAGATCCGAAAACGCTCAGCTGGAGAATGTCTGAGCCGGAGTCTGCAGATCATTACTCCCTCCGTCTCTTATCCATTATCTCCTGCCTGGAGTCTGCAGATCATTGCTCCCTCCATCTTTTATCCATAATCTCCTGCCTGGAGTCTGCAGATCATTGCTCCCTCCATCTTTTATCCATAATCTCCTGCCTGGAGTCTGCAGATCATTGCTCTTTCCCCCTCTTGTCTAATTACTTATAGTGAATGTGAGTTGTGGTCTGTGCATCCTGAGGACCAGTGGGGACGTTGTGCGGTTGTATTAGCTGGAGACACATTACATTTTTTGTAAGTTATAAGACAGAAAGGACATTTGTGACGACCACTAATTTAGTAGTAAGGGGTAACTGTGACGGGATGGACCGCCTATGCCACCTTGTCTGTTGTTGCTGGAAACCGGCTGGGGCTCACTTTTCCACCGCTCCCTTTCATTATCCCAAATGCACTCTAACCGCAGTAGGAGGGGCTTACAATGCTGCCACCACTGGACTCCTTACCAGCATCCAGTACCGGGTTTCTACTGGGTAACTGGTGCTGCGAGTGTATCCCGTTACTGGTGTACCTGGGCTGGTACTTCTGACCTCTTACTATGGATGAGGGTTGCTGTGGATGGATCCCCCCTCGCCTATCACACTGGCCAGAGCTACTGGGTCAGGGGCAGGTTGGGCAGGGGGGCAGCGGGCCGCTGGGTCAGACGGCTATTAGGGCTGGGGGGTAGGCCGGCCGGCCGCCCTCCGGATGCAAAAAACATGACAGGGGATGCAGCCGCGTCATATGATGCGGCCGCCTGTGTGCCCCCCGGCCATCCCTCTCCCAGCCTGCGCCTGTACTGGGTAGTGGGCAGAGCGGTGGTACCGGAAAGCTTGCTCCAAATCTCAGAACAGCCGGGAACAGATTAGAGTTGGGTCTAATCTGTAGGTCACAGGGATAGAAAAGTTTCCAAGCAGGTCTTTGAAGCAAGTGATGTTTATTTGCTCACCCTGGTTGAAGGTATCGGGGTCAGATGAAATAGGGAGAACAGTTTTCAATACAGTGCTTTTTATACCGTTTTTGGACAAAACCTCATAAGGTAAGTCAGCCTACTGAGGTCTGAGATATTTTTAGAATCAAAGATGCAATGTGTTTACCCAAGCATGGATTTACATGCAATGCAAAACTAACAATATTTACACTTATATGTGATATCCTAAAACTTGCTGTGATTTCCTGCATCTTGTTTTAGACGTAGGAAATCTAACTGCAAGTCTAATTAACCCTTCTTGTGCCTTCAGTTGCAGGACCCTCACACATCAAAAGGTCTAATTAACATGAGATTAACATGGGTCCTTTCTTCAGACAGCTGCAGAATACACATTCCCAAAGAAAAGTTGCAAAACCCCAAACAAGTAATTTTCCTGCCAATATATATATGAAAGTATTTTGTCCCCATTGTAAGTGTAATTAGGTTAATGGATTTGTTTCCCGGTGAAGGCAAAACTGTAACTAGTTCTCATCTTTCCTCCTAACATGACTGAGGTGCCACAAAATTATGTGTAGCACAAATGGATTTGTCAAATGTTTATTGTGCATTAAATAGAAATATCTGCAATAACATAACGTGTATGTAGATCTAGGACATTCCCAGATTTTTGCTTCATAAGCTGAAAATCCAAGTATAGCAGATCCCCGACGAGGGGCGGACGGAGATGCGGGGGCTCCCCGACGAGGGGCGGACGGAGATGCGGGGGCTCCCCGACGAGGGGCGGACGGAGATGCGGGGGCTCCCCGACGAGGGGCGGACGGAGATGCGGGGGCTCCCCGACGATGGGGCGGACGGAGATGCGCGGGGGCTCCCCGACGATGGGGCGGACGGAGATGCGCGGGGGCTCCCCGACGAGGGGCGGACGGAGATGCGCGGGGGCTCCCCGACGAGGGGCGGACGGAGATGCGGGGGCTCCCCGACGAGGGGCGGACGGAGATGCGGGGGCTCCCCGACGAGGGGCGGACGAAGATGCGGGGGCTCCCCGACGAGGGGCGGACGAAGATGCGGTTGATCCCCGACGAGGGGCGGACAGAGATGCGGGGGCTCCCCGACGAGGGGCGGACGGAGATGCGGGGGTTCCCCGACGGGGGGCGGACGGAGATGCGGTTGATCCCCGACGAGGGGCGGACGGAGATGCGGGGGCTCCCCGACGAGGGGCGGATGGAGATGCGGTTGATCCCCGACGATGGGCGGACGGAGATGCGGTTGATCCCCGACGAGGGGCGGACGGAGATGCGGGGGCTCCCCGACGAGGGGTGGACGGAGATGCGCGGGGGCTCCCCGACGATGGGGCGGACGGAGATGCGCGGGGGCTCCCCAACGAGGGGCGGACGGAGATGCGCGGGGGCTCCCCGACGAGGGGTGGACGGAGATGCGGGGGCTCCCCGACGATGGGGCGGACGGAGATGCGCGAGGGCTCCCCGACGATGGGGCGGACGGAGATGCGCGGGGGCTCCCCAACGAGGGGCGGACGGAGATGCGCGGGGGCTCCCCGACGAGGGGTGGACGGAGATGCGGGGGCTCCCCGACCAGGGGCGGACGGAGATGCGGGGGCTACCCGACAAGGGGCGGACGGAGATGCGGGGGATCGCCGACGAGGGGCGGACGGAGGTTTGGGGGATCCCAGACGAGGCATGCAGGGAGTTTCGGGGTTCGCTGTCATGGGGTGCAGGGAGATTGGGATCAGCAGTGTGGTGTACAGCGTTTACCATGTTCCTGGGAAGACGGAGGATGAATTCACTGTTGTGAGATGAAGTGTCGGGCGGCTCTTGGCATGTCGGATACGTCTTTTGTCAAAGCTTTGGATGCCTCCAACCTTCTCTAATTAAAGACAATTACTGCTTTCAGCCTCCTTCACAGCTCCGCTCTGCTGTTTGCAAACACGCAGCTGCTGCGGCTTTTGTCATAGGCTTTCCCTCGGTATCTCCCCCTCCCGTCTCCTACCCAGAATCTGTCACACACAGGGTTAAACGTTTCTCGCACACCCTCTGTGCTGATACAGAGCACATGTATGTTACACGTGTGCATTGTTCTGCATGTTCCAACAACCCTTAATATTGTATGTTACACACGTAAGATTGTTCTAATGCAACATACAATGTGTCTGCCTCCTTGCTGCGCTATTCCACGTTATTTGCTTCTGTATTATACTTTGTGGGTCTGTCGTTAAGGAGAGTAAGTTGGACAAACCATGTTACAATATAAGGGCTGCTGGTTAGTTTATTATTTTGCACATAAGATAAATACTGTTTCTCATGTAGCACAAATACTTGATAGCTTTATTTTTACACTGAAATATAAAGTTGATCTAGGACATGTTCTACCACAAGTATAAATGTGTCATTAGATTTACCTCCCCCTCCAATGTAACATGGTTTTGCCAAGGTGCAAAGTTGCTCCTTTTTAATGCTTTGCTCCCCTTAATGACTCAGGCCCTGTGTGTGGATGGAATGAATACACTGGTTATAGGGAGGGGTGTTATACAGAGGCATAGTTCTACACCTGGGTAGAACATAATTGCGTACGGAAGATATTTTTGTGACAATGGCCGTATTTCTCAAGGCCGGAGAGACGGCACAGGAAGGGTCCTGGCTGAGGTGGGAGCTATGCCAAAAACACGGACAGTAACTTACCTCAGGCTCCCCCCAGCACCCATCCCTGGGGGCAGAAATCATTCTAGTGTCAACAGAACTAAATGTCTTCAACATGATCCAAAGATGGCAGCTAATGGCTTCACGTTGGTGTTTCTGTACTCGCTGGCACCTTCTAACGTGTGCCCAATACCTTGCTGTGTATTAATTGCCAATACATCACCCACAGCCCTTCCCTCATTTCCAAGGAAACAGCCTTTGCTGTCTGGAATCTCGTCCCTCGCCAAGCTCTGTGCCAACACTACGGCTGCCAGGTGTGCTGGTAACATGCCATGCTCCGCAGAACCGCCACACGTAACACTGGGGAGATTCAAGGTCACAATCAGTGCCCCTCACACTGAGCTAGTTCCAGTGGGTGCTAAACACACGGCAGCTGCTCCTTTGTGTGTCAGAGGACTGACGTGTACATACATGTACCATGAGACGTGTACATACATGCACGATGAGTAGTCGCTGTTTCTGCACGGGCGAGGGGCTTTGGCACTGAAAGGATTTAGTACGATGGTCGGCTGATAAGTGCAGCCTGATTACATATTGACACCTGGGGGAGGCAGCAATGAAAGAGTTAAGAGTGTGATTGACAGCAGGGGAGGAGCCTGCAGCAATGAGCTGGGATGAAAGGAATCTCAGAGTAACCCTGCAAAATCTCTTTATCTTACCAGCTTTGATGTTGACAAATGTACCCGGGAGGAGAGCACAGCGGCACTGTGTGTTTGTGTATGTTGTTGTGTGTGTGTGTGTATGTATATGTATATGTATATATATATGTATATATATATATATATATATATATATATATATATACACACACATATAATGTACTTGCAGTGCCAACCGTCAGTAATTTGCTGACAGTAAGCATTCGGTTTCTCCTCCTCCTGTCTATATAACACATCAGTGGTTCTCTCCCTCTATCAAGCTGCCATATTCAGCGTCAGTTCTCCCTCCTTAGAAGAACATATACACAGCTAGGAGAGTGACTGCTCCTCTTCTTGCCATCAGTGACCCGTAACATCTGTAGTTCCATTGAGGGAAGCAGGAACCATTTTAGTCAGTTCCTGATGAAGCACTAGCTGAATCTATGAATCTGGGGGTTTATGACATCACTGCAGTGACATCATCACTTTAGTTTTGGTGAGGAGTTGGGGGGTCTGACCCTGTCAGCCTGCTCAGTACTGGTACAGATATAGACCAGACACCGAGGGGGATTCCCCAGTGGTCATCAGACCTCTACAGATCTAGGTTACACTGAGCCTCTTGGTGCTGGGAGTACAGGACGTCTGTGTGAAACTTGGGGTTCATCTTTCTGGTATCTCTATACTGAGGGGAATTATCAGATTAAAGGTAAGCTGTGCAGAACCGTTCCCCTATATACCTCCTTCCATTATGTCACCGTATTAATCACAATTCCCCAGGCCGTAAATTCTGTCCAGAGATCCCCTGTTAATCATTATTAATGGACTAGCACATAGTAATGACACATAAACGTTACTCCCTATTACCAACAATGCTCTGAACCCCATTAGGCAACATACTGACGTTACCACTCTAAGCCGGATGATGTCAGGAGCCCAGGTCTGTGTCACAGTCCCACATGGGGTGATGTCTTCTAGTTTGCATCTGGGATAAGTATCTATTAATTAATGTCTCTTACTGGCTCTATGCTGGAGCAGCAGGAACAGAGATCCCATCGTGGAGACTAGTGGTAGCCACTCGATTCAGGAGGACCTTATAGATCTGTGTTTATGTGAGAGCGGCCGTCTGTGTCAGTGTATGTAGTGGCTACTAGTGTGAGCAATGCTTAGTGTCCTGCAGGAGACATCAGTAATAAAGGTCAGATAGACATAACGTAGTTGTATATATCTGTGTCTGTAGTTGGGGTGACTGTACGCCCACAAACGTCACCCGCTCCTTCCTCCATAAGGACCTCCCTTTATTTATACAGCACCATGAACGCTTCACAGAGAATGTTCACTCCCCCCCCCCCCCCCCCCCCCAGACCCTGACACCCTCCGATAAGTACAGTGTATGTTACCACCTCCTGACATAGTGACTGGAGTGTGCACAGGTCACCAGCTCCATCACACGTGTCCCGGTGTAATACCACAATGGAGATACTCTCATGACTGAGAGTACCTGACCCTTCACATGTTGCACGCAGCTATAAACATGCAAGTTCAGGGTTACATGTAGCTCTAGTTTCCATTTATTGTGTCAGGTTCCAGGAGGCCTAATCCTGGCATAGATTTTCTCTTTCCATACATGTAGAACTGTGGCTTTTGTTCTCTTAAAGAAGAACGATTACATTAAATATAGTGGAAATATTGTCATCATGATGTATTCTACTGGTATAATGTCTCTTCTCTGAGGTAGGACATACTGCCTAGGGTGCCTGCAGAAAGAGCCCCATAAATACTGACAGAGGAGTAATTATAAAATAAGCTGCAAAGTTCAGTAACAGAGAATGTTAAACACAGAAGAAATTCAGAACAATTGGAAACGGGGGAAGTATTAATGAATGAGTAGTAGATGCGGAGAACAGCCGCCCAGCGGACAGGAAAGGCCACATAATGATGACACCGCACTGTGATAAATAGATGGGATCTATCTGTGGTTGTAGGATCATCTTCCCTGTCTTGCTTTAAACTGTAAGCTCCCATGACGAGGGCTCCTTTTATTGTGAGTAAGTAATAGCATTTCTCCTTGTGACAGAATAATATATTACTATTGATCATCCAGCTCGGTTATATAATGATCCTACAGTCTCCACCTATATGAGAAAAGCAGTTTTATAGCATTAATGGAGGCATTGGTTGGACATGTTTGGTGCCTTTGACAGATAAAGTGAAATAAAGTTTATTCCATCAGAAATTATTCCTGTTCATAGCGGTTATGAGGGAATCCCAGCGATTCTAGTTTCCTTATGAACAGACTGTCTGCGTGAGAGACGCGCTGTGTTTGGGGCGAGGGAAGGATCTGCTCTATGGGCCGGGGTCACGAAGGAGAGCAAAGCAAAAAATAAAGGGGTAACTTTGCACCTTGGCAAAACCATGTTGCATTGGTGGAGGAGGTAAATTTAAAATGTGGGGACAGATTTATACTTGGGATAAGGCAGGTCCTAGATCAACTTTACATCTCAGTGTAAAAATAAAGCTATCAAGTATTTGTGTGTTACATGAAAAAACTGCCAGTATTCAACTTATGTGCAAAATAATAAACTAATTGGCACCCCTTGTATTGTAACATGGTTTGTCCCGGAGAATATTTACTCCTTTTTTTTTGCCTTACTCTCTTTAATGACTCAGGCCCTATATGTGTAAATAATTGTGAAGCGTTTCCTTTCCCGGATAATGATTGCAGCAGAAACCACTGTTGTCTCCTCAGTTCGTTCCTATATTTACCCTGTGACCTCTCGGTTGTCTTTCTTGCTGGAGAAATGGTTTAATGCCCAGAAAGTGCAGGAATTCCTCTTTTCCATCATTTGTCAGCTCGGCTGGATCAGGAAGTGTTTGGAAAAGCAAAATGCCAACAAAAACAATGTCAGCCTTGGGGAGGATTATAAAATAATTGTCCCTAACTATCACTCTCCACTTAATGACCCAGAATGATTTCATTTTAAGGGTCCACTTCCTGCATCTAATACATCCACCCGACTGGCGAAGAGTTAATAGGCAATGTATCCACACGGCACAATTTGGGATTTTGGAATGTTCTTGAAACCTAACACCTTCTGACGCCCCCATCCCCCTAAATCATTTGTACAAATCTGTTCCATACTCTGCGCTCAGAGGTAGGGACGGATTCTGATGGTAAATGCACATGTAATGCCCGGAAGTAAGAGGCCACAGACCCCGGCCTGGGGTGTATCCGACTATGTGCCCCATGCAGGGGATGTACGCAGAGAAAGTGGGGATTGTGGCCCCCTTGCCATGATGGCAATATTTATGGTCAGCGAGGGGCCAGATTCATAGTAAAGTTAGAGCAACTGGCAAAATATGTAAAATGTTGTAGGTGTTGTATTAATATTGTTGTATCTGTAAATACACAGCTTAATGTCTGATAACGTTCAGCATAAAATGACCCAGTATACTACACGTTATACTGCCGCATAGTACAGCAGCTTGTGGCCTCCACTGACTCCGAGGAACGATAATGTACATATTGCATAGAGGGCAGTCTGGATCTCGCACCTTTGTACCACACGTGTCTGGATCTAAATGTAAAATAAACATTCTATTTTTCTACATCAGAGTCAAAAGTTGTTCATAAAAACCTCAAATATGGCTCAATCATTTCATTATAATCAGCCAAGCCCACCAAGCACGAAAGATGGAAACATTATGCTACTTATTTGGGGTTTGGTGTTCCACCAGATCCATGAGATTCCCAGATGTATGCCGCGGTCCGGGGTGCCTGCAGTGGCTGTCCTCGCCCCTGCCCATTGTCTACAGGCTGTCTGTATAATAGCGCCACAGAGTGCGTAAAGTTTTCCGCCTTTGTAATACATTTATCATTGAATTCATTAAAGTGCCATAGAGGTGTGCAGAGAAATTAGCGGAGATTCCGTACCGTAATAGGCGACACCTTGCGCTGAATTGAATCTGCCCCATAGATGGCGATAACATGTCTATATATAATATTTCAGTGATAATGTTTATTTCACGGATCACATGTTCTGACAATTATATTATTGGGGAGGGGTCCGATCTGGTAATGACCACTGTGAGGGGCGATTGGCTTCTCGCTTGATAGTGTCCATCTTATAATTATATCACTGGTCAGGCAGTACAAATACATCTGAACACTATAGTCACACTACACACCCGTGACCTGACATGTCAAGTACATCATCAGTAACATGCTGTAGCCGTGGTTACTACCTGTGTTACCAGCTATGTACACAGGTAACCCCGTGTGCAGCTCTTTACGCGGGTGGCGACCCCTGGGTGCAGCTCACGTACGCGGGTGGCGACCCCTGGGTGCAGCTCACGTACGCGGGTGGCGACCCCCGGGTGTAGCTCACGTACGCGGGTGGCGACCCCCGGGTGCAGCTCACGTACGCGGGTGGCGACCCCTGGGTGCAGCTCACGTACGCGGGTGGCGACCCCCGGGTGTAGCTCACGTACGCGGGTGGCGACCCCTGGGTGCAGCTCACCTACGCGGGTGGCGACCCCTGGGTGCAGCTCACCTACGCGGGTGGCGACCCCTGGGTGTAGCTCACGTACGCGGGTGGCGACCCCCGGGTGTAGCTCACGTACGCGGGTGGCGACCCCCGGGTGTAGCTCACGTACGCGGGTGGCGACCCCCGGGTGCAGCTCACGTACGCGGGTGGCGACCCCCGGGTGCAGCTCACGTACGCGGGTGGCGACCCCCGGGTGTAGCTCACGTACGCGGGTGGCGACCTCCTGGTGCAGCTCACGTACGCGGGTGGCGACCCCTGGGTGCAGCTCACGTACACGGGTGGTGACCTCCTGGTGCAGCTCACCTACGCGGGTGGTGACCCCTGGGTGTAGCTCACGTACGCGGGTGGCGACCCCTGGGTGCAGCTCACCTACGCGGGTGGCGACCCCCGGGTGCAGCTCACGTACGCGGGTGGCGACCCCGGGTGTAGCTCACGTACGCGGGTGGCGACCCCTGGGTGCAGCTCACGTACGCGGGTGGCGACCTCCTGGTGCAGCTCACCTACGCGGGTGGTGACCCCTGGGTGTAGCTCACGTACGCGGGTGGCGACCCCTGGGTGCAGCTCACCTACGCGGGTGGCGACCCCCGGGTGCAGCTCACCTACGCGGGTGGCGACCCCCGGGTGCAGCTCACCTACGCGGGTGGCGACCCCCGGGTGCAGCTCACCTACGCGGGTGGCGACCCCCGGGTGCAGCTCACCTACGCGGGTGGTACATCTGTATTGCACGTTTGTGGTATGTTCGAGTAGAGGGAAATCATAGAATCAGTGTTCTGGGATATGTGTTTTCTGTCCTTTGAAGTGGGATTAGTGTCCACGTTTCAGTATAATAAGTGCTTCTGAGGTGGGTCCCCGACCAAGCTTCTAATTGCTCCCCTCACTTTACCCCTATAATCACAACAGATGTGGAGATGTTATCATCAGGGGGGGCTGTGGCCCCCTCCTCACTGCAGTTACTGTCACATATATCTAATCAATCAGCCTGATGCCTGTGGGGTCAGAGGTCGATGTGAACCTCAAAGGAGAATCTTTCCTTAATGGGTTTTTATTGTGATTGCTGGAGAGTGATTGGAGAGGGGGGGGGTGTGGAAGAGATGAGCAGCAGCTCTGCAGGTGTAATCCCCCCTGCTGCTCTCTGCATACAGATAGTCTACAATTCAGGGGTCCCAGTGACCGACAAATTCACTGACGCCCGCTGCCTGGGTCACTAAGCTATAGAGTGTAGACCTCTCAGTAAGTTTATTGTAACTTGCCGCCCCCCCACCCGATCCAAGGACATGCATTACTGTCCTGATAATGCACTCAGAAGCAAGTTGTCATCGTCTCAGCTTCATGTACCAAATATCTGCATCCGCCTGAGTCAGCTCGTTACGTGTAATGTTTATCATCTCCTAATAATCATTCAGCACAAACAGGACACGACCGCTCAATTCCTGAGACATAGAACTAATGCTGAATCTGAAATTCTCTTATATTGTCACGAGTCCTCCATGTTACTCTCCTTCCGCTCACTCCTCCACGTTACTCTCCTTCCGCTCACTCCTCCACGTTACGCTCCTTCCGCTCACTCCTCCACGTCATGCTCCTTCTGCTCACACATTACGCTCCTTCCCCTTAGTCCTCCTCGTTCCGCTCCGTCCTCCACGTTACTCTCCTTCCACTCACTCCTCCACGTCATGCTCCTTCTGCTCACTCCTCACATTACGCTACTTCCGCTAACTCCTCCACGTTCCGCTCGTTCCACTCCTTCCCCTTAGTCCTCCTCGTTCCGCTCCGTCCTCCACGTTACTCTCCTTCCGCTCACTCCTCCACGTCATGCTCCTTCTGCTCACTCCTCACATTACGCTACTTCCGCTCACTCCTCCACGTTCCGCTCGTTCCACTCCTTCCCCTTAGTCCTCCTCGTTCCGCTCCGTCCTCCACGTTACTCTCCTTCCGCTCACTCCTCCACGTCATGCTCCTTCTGCTCACTCCTCACATTACGCTACTTCCGCTCACTCCTCCACGTTCCGCTCGTTCCACTCCTTCCCCTTAGTCCTCCTCGTTCCGCTCCGTCCTCCACGTTACTCTCCTTCCGCTCACTCCTCCACGTCATGCTCCTTCTGCTCACTCCTCACATTACGCTACTTCCGCTCACTCCTCCACGTTCCGCTCGTTCCACTCCTTCCCCTTAGTCCTCCTCGTTCCGCTCCGTCCTCCACGTTACTCTCCTTCCGCTCACTCCTCCACGTTATGCTCCTTCCGCTCACCACTCCACATCATGCTCCTTCTGCTCACTCCTCACATTACGCTACTTCCGCTCACTCCTCCACGTTCCGCTCGTTCCACTCCTTCCCCTTAGTCCTTCTCGTTCCGCTCCGTCCTCCTCGTTGCTCTCCTTCCGCTCACTCTTCCACTTTACTCTTTCCCCTCAGCCCTCCACTTTACTCTCCGCTCAGTTCTCCACGTTACTGTCACGATAATGACTTTTAAGGATGCCATTGACTGATATTGGTGCAACTAAACAGGGAGGCGCGGAGTCTAACGCAGTCACAGTATTCACCAGGGACCGCCGCAAGGAGGTATGGGCTTGGCTGCGTGAAGTGCGCAGGTCACGGTTCTCCCAGTTAGTTATCAGTGCAGCGGGAGTGGACAGGAATGGTCGTACGGTCCAATTCATATACCCAACAATAGCGAAGTACACGAGGGTGATCCAAAGTCAGGAGTCAGGAACCAATGTAACAATAACAGGAGCAAGGGGGTAGGATATAGCACGCTGGAGTAGGTGTAACCAATACTCTGGCACCAGACAGATGGGAGGACGTGCCTAATATACCCTGATAGGTAGAGGATGATTTCGGCGTTCAGATGCACCTGACTGCCGATATGCCGGTAAAGAAGTGCCTAGCAATGGGACGCGGACCTTGAGCGCATGCGTGCGCAGCGCATTCAGAAGTGCATCCCGTTGCTAGACAACGAGACGTGATTTGGACCGAGAGACAGGCTTCCTTACCCAGCACTTATGCACAGTGCAGGGACGGCGCCTAACAGTACCCCCCTCCTCTCTCTCCGGACTTGAGGTCTCTTCTCTCAGAAACTGGACCAGAAGACGAGGAGAATGGAAATCCTTTTTGTTGACCCAGGATCTCTCTTCGGGACCGTAGCCCTTTCAGTGTGGTTTACCTCGGAGGATTCGCCTCTTTAGAATGCGTTCAACTTCAAACTCATCCCCAGACGTGGTCTTGACGGGAGGTGGAGGAGATGCTCTTTTGGAGAATTAATTGATAAGAGGTTTAAGAAGAGAAATATGAAAAGGGTTATGTACTCAGAGGGAAGTGGGTATCCAGAGTTTATAGATAACGGTGTTCAAAGCTTGAATAACAGGATAAGGTCCGATGTAACGGGGTGCATATTTCATGGATGGCACTTTGAGTTTAAGTAGAAAGCCACACTTTATCCCCAATGTGGAGTACAGGGATGTTCTTTCGATGGCGATCCGCAAAGTGTTTGTAATGATCCAGAGAGTGTTGTAACTGTTGTAATTTATTTTGCACCGGAGACCAGATTGAGGAACAGTTGTGAACCAAATCCTGAGCTGCCGTTATCTTACTTACCAGGTAAGTCCGAGAAGGTAGGAAGCATCGGGAGTCTCCCGTATAGAATAAAGAAAGAAGACATGCCTGTAGATACATGCAGGTGATTATTCTGCCCAAGGAAGAAACTTACTCCAAGTGGCTTGCTGTTCAGCACAAAAGCATTGAAATCTTGGTTGATCCACTCAGTTTGACCATTCGTCTGGGGATGGTATCCGGAGGAGAACTTTAAATTGATTCCCTGAAGTTTGCAGAAGGCCCTCCAAAAACTGGAAACAAACTGCACCCCACTGTCAGAGATGATCTCCCGAGGGCAACCATGCAGACGGAAAATGTGAAGAATAAACAAAGATGTCAAATCAGAAGCGGAGGGTAGATCCTTGAGGGGAACAAAATGAGTGAATTTTGAAAATCTGTCAACAACTACCCATATGCAGGTGTGACCAAGACTGCTAGGGAGATCAGTAATAAAGTCCATACTCATGTTAGACCAGGGATGTTTAGCAATGAGAAGCGGAAGCAGGAGTCCGGCAGGAGGTTGTCTAGAAGTTTTATGTCTGGCACATACTTTAGAGGCCTAGATAAATTTTTCGTACATCAGGAATCAAGGAGGGCCACCAGTAAGAATTGGAGAGAAGTGCCACCATTTTCTTAGTTCCAAAATTGCAGGACACTCTGGGCTTATGTGCCCAATTTAGCAATTTGCTGCGCAAACGGACATCAACCAAGGAATGTCTGGTAGGAGTAGTATTGATGGAGGATTAAGTCAACGCCAAAATTTTCTCAGGATTAATAATAGGTTTGGCAGGCATGGTCTTAGAGTCAGAGGGATCGAAGGACCGTGAGAGAGCATCCGCCTTGAAATTCTTGGAGCCGGGCCGGAAAGTCGAAATAAGCTGGAAACGACTGCATAATGGAGACCATTGAGCCTGCCGGGAATTTTGGCATTGAGCGGATTTTAAATAGACGAGGTGTTTATGATCAGTGAAAACGGGGACCGGAAAGTGAGCTCTCCCTCCAATAAATAGCGCCATTTAGCCAATGCGAGTTTAATAGCTAGGAGTTCCTTGTCTCCAATACCGTAGTTTGATTCAGTGGAAGAGAATATTTTAGAGAAAAAGCCACAGGATCTGAGGGTAACGGAGGAATTCTTCTGAGACAGGACAGCCCCCACACCTACAGAAGAAGCGTCAACCTCCAGGAAGAGGGATTTGAGTAGATCAGGCTGAATCAGGATAGGAGCCGAAGTGAAAGCTTTTTTGATAGCTTTAAATGCAAGAACTATTACATTAGACCAAGATTTGACTTGGCCTCCCTTACGTGTCAGAGAGGTAATGGGAGTAATAAGAGTGGAAAATCCCTGAATAAATTGCCGCTAGTAATTTGTGAAACCGATGAAGCGTTGAGTAGCTTTTAACCCTGCCGGCTCGGGCCAGTCAAGAATGGCCTTCACTTTATCTGGGTCCATTTGGAGGCTGGATCCGGAGACAATGTATCCCGGAAAGGGTACCTGGGGTTGATGAAAGAGGCATTTCTCCATTTTGCAATATAAGTGGTTCTCCCGTAAACGAAGAAGCACTTCTTTCACATGAGCATGGTGGGAAGAATGGTCCTGGGAAAATATCAGAATATCGTCTAAATAGACCACCACAGACTGATACAATAAATCTTGGAAGACCTCGTTGACAAATTCTTGGAATACAGCTGGGGCATCATATAGTCCAAAAGGCATTACAAGGTACTCGTAGTAGTCATCTCTGGTGTTAAACACTGTCTTCCATTTATCTATTTTCCTAATCCTGATTATATTGTAGGCGCCCCTGAGGTCTAATTTTGTGAAGATTTAAGCTCCACGGATACGATCGAACAGCTCGGGTATGAGAAGCAGAGGATACCGGCTTTTGACCATGATGGCATTGAGTTTGCGATAGTCAATGCATGGTCTAAGGGACCCATCTTTTTTCTTCACAAAGAAAAAACCTGCGCCATCGGGAGAAGATTATTTGCGAATAAGTCCTCGTTTGAGGTTCTCAAAGACTAATTCGGACTTAGCCTGGGTCTCGGGTATGGACAGAGGAAATACCCTGCCCCGAAGGATGCTCTTGGCTGGCACCAGATCAATAGGGCAGTCCCAAGGATGGGGGGTAGTGATTCCGCAGCCACTTTGCTAAAAACATCAAGGAATTCAGAGTAGACCTTTGGGAGGATACCACAGGAGGAAATAGCCCGACAGGAGATAGCTGGGTTACTGCGAATAACAGGTGCCAAACAACAAGACTTACAAGAAGAGCTCCAGGAGGTAACCTGAGCGTGATGCCAATCAAATTGAGGAAAATGTGTCCTTAGCCAGGGTAGACCCAAAATAATAGGGTTAATGAATTACGGGAGAACCAGGAATTTAATCCATTCTGAATGGAGAGCTCCTACCATCAGCCAAACAGGAACGGTAATACAGGTGATAGAGCCAGTAGAGACTCTGTTGCCATCTATTGCGGTGAGTGTCAGTGGCTGAGGCAACGGTGTAGTTCCCAAACTGAAGGATATGAAGTTCCCCATGGATCCCGAGTCCACAAAGACAGATAGAAGTTGAGGGCCATTAGAGTAAAAAAGAACAATAGGCATGAGAAATTCGGATTCTTTTCGGGAACAGAGAGAAGACGACTGGGCGTCTATCTCTTTCTTCAGGTGATAGTCGTGAACGACCAATTTCCATGGGTTCTTCCATGGGGAGAGCAGGAGATTGAAATTGAGGTGCAAGAAAGGATCAGCGTCCAAGTTCCCCTTCCTGTGTGCGTTCTTGGTGGCGAATATCCACTTTGATACACAAGGAAATTAAATAATCCAATTTAGAAGGCAGATCCTGTGACGCTAAGTCATCCTTTATCCTGTCATTCAACCCTTGCCAGAGGGTAGCGATAAGAGCCTCGAAGCTCAGATGCTAGTGTCCAGAATTGAACCGCATACTGACCAGCAGAGAGAGTTCCACGACGGCGGTTTAAGAGACCAGTGGACGCATAGGACACGCGACTAGGCCCGTCAAACATTCTGCGGAAGCTTTCAATGAAGGTCACAGAATTCCGAAGCAAAGAATTGTCATGTTGCCGTAATGGGCTTGGCCTGAAAGGGGAGAGATTATATAGGCCACCTGAATTCTGTCTGAAGAAAAGTTTTCAGGAGCGTGTTCAAACTGTATGGCGCACCGATTAAAAAACCTGCGGCACTTCTTAGGATCTCCGTTATATTTCTCTGGAGATGGTATGCGCAACCCTTGGGGGCTTGTGGAACTGGAAGAGTTAGTGGAGGCGGAGGCAGCAGTAGTAGTTTCTAATCCAGAAGGGACCACAGGGCCTACAGGTAATGACCCTTGATCGGTGTCCAGGTGGGAGAGTACACCCTGAATGCACTGTAGAAGTTGAGCCTGATTGCCGTCTTGCTGGTCCACACGTTGAGCCAAGTGCAAAAGAAGATCTTGGGCTGAAGGTTCATCCTGGTTACTCATGGCCAGAGTATACTGTCACGATAATGACTTTTGAGGATGCCACTGACTGCTATTGGCACAGCTAAACAGGGAGGCACAGAGTCTAACGCACCCCCAGTATTCACCAGGAACCCCCTCAAGGAGGTATGGGCTTGGCTGCGTGAAGTGCGCAGGTCGCAGTTCTCCCAGTTAGTTTTCAGTGCAGCGGGAGAGGACAGTAATGGTCGTACGGTCCAGGTCAGATACCCAACGATAGCTAAGTACACAAGGGTGATCCAAAGGTAAGGTCAGAAGCAAACCAGAGGTCAGAATCCAGGTAACAAAAGAGCCAAATCGCAGGACAGAGAGAGGTCAGGAACAAGCCAGGAGTCAGGAACCAATGTAAAATTAACAGGAGCAAGGGGGCAGGATAAAGCACGCTGGAGTATGTGAAACCAATACTCTGTCACCAGACAGATGGGAGGAGGTGCCTAATATACGCTAACATGGTCCCTGATAGGCAGAGGATAATTTTGGTGGTCAGATGCACCTGACCACCGATATGCCGGATAAAGAAGCGTCCCATTGCCTAGCAACGGGACGCGGACCTTCTGTGCATGCGCGCCATGCATAACCAGAAGTGCATCCCATTGCTAGGCATCAGGACGCGATTTGGAACGAGAGACAGGCACCTGTCCCCAGCACTTATGCACAGTGTGGGGACGGCGCCTTACAGTTACTCTCCTTCACGTCAGTCCTCCGCGTTACTCTCCTTCCGCCCAGTCCTCCACGTTACTCTCCTTCCGCCCAGTCCTCCACGTTACTCTCTTTCCGCCCAGTCCTCCATGTTACTCTCCTTCCCCTCAGTCCCCCACCTTACTCTCCTTCCGCTCAGTCCTTCACGTTACTCGCCTTCCGCTCAGTCCTTCACGTTACTCTCCTTCCGCTCTGTCCTTCATGTTACTCGCCTTCCGCTCAGTCCTTCATGTTACTCGCCTACCGCTCAGTCCTTCACGTTACTCTCCTTCCGCTCAGTCCTTCACGTTACTCTCCTTCCGCTCAGTCCTTCACGTTACTCTACTTCCACTCAGTCCTCCATGTAATATTTCATAGCTGTGATGTGATTAGCGGCTGGTACCGTCCGCTGTGCACATCTGTGCCTGGCCTCCCCAAGTCCCTGTGCTTTGAAGTTCATTTTCTGTAATTTGGGGGGGGAGGGAGTCGCTCACCTTGAAGCAGTGATCGTTAAAATGCAACAATGATAACATGCTGACAGTAACGACTTTAATGTAGATTAATGTTTGACTTGTTTTGCATGTACTATGAGCCGACTCGGTGTTACCATCTGCTGCCGAAATCTGGGGTCTCCGCTGACAGCTTGACTTTGTCTGTATTGGCCCTTCCTCTCCTGCCCCTGGGTGAGAGAGGGATGAAGAGGAAAGCTGCCTCCACTCATTAGCTGCAAAAGTGAAATAATTCCAATTTGGCTTTACTCGAGGTTGCGTGATTCATACTCTTTGACAGGCCAGAGAAATGAAGAAGGATAAAATGAAAATGTTTTCCATACCAGACGGATTATTATATGAAATAGATTCTGCACCCTTTTGGCAGGATGAGAAAACGCAGACTCACCCGGAGAGCTGGAGAGAGACTAGTGAATGTTGAAGATTTAGTGGAGATGTCCTTAACATGTACAAGCAGCAGTAAGTTCGTTCGCCAGCTTGCACGTCTTTCGGTAAATCTTTTTCTGAGATTCTGCAGACTTCTGGTCACGACGATCGGCTTTCTGTTGTTTGTCTGACGGACGAAAGAACCTTCAATGTTTCCTGGGTCACACTTGGAGATATTGTTTGTATGGTGGTCGGCAGAGCAGTGCCCTCTCCATCCGATAGAAACGTGACTTGTCCTCCAGATTCAGGCAGTGGAATCGGCAGACCGCATTTGTGTTCCATTTTATGGCCGTCATTGGGGAAAGGTCCGGGGTGGTGACTCCAGACTTTGTTTATTTCTGAACTGAGAGAGCTGACATTAGTAAACTAATTAACATCTCAGAGTGTGATGGTTCCAGTGTCAATGTCTCTAATTAGTCTTGCACTGATCCTCTTTAATTAACTGCCCCCTACCAAAGATTTAATTTAATTTCCATCTCCCTGACTAGAGATGGTCACCTTCTAAGACCCTGAGTCCCTGGGAACGAGGGTAAGTCGGGCGCTAACTGGAATTATGATGAGTAATTGGACGTTGACGTGAAGCACATAAATCACAAGGTTGATCTCCTATGTGAGTCTGGGCTGTGACTAGTGCGTATTCGGCCAGTAATACACACAAGAGGATGCTGCAGTGTCTGATATGGTGAAACCACAGAACAATGTAACAATGATTGTACGGCAGGGTAGAAGAGGGATTGCAGTATCCAGTTATTACCACATAAACCATTATTGGAAAAATTCAGCTATAAAACTGCGCCCCTCCTGCTCTGTTATAAATGGGCGGTACATTATATCCTGTGACACTGAGATCATGTGATCAGTCAGAGCCAATGTGCTGTAAGCTGCAGGTTGATGATGTCACACCGAGCATTCTCCTGCCTATACATGGACGGGTCACTCTCGTTAATACTCATGAATATTCATAGTTGCGCAGAAGATGGCGGACTTCATGCTGATATATAGCAACGGGGCTATAGAAGAAGCTATATGGCTGTAACACACAGTACATACAACATGTGTAGTTATGTGTTGTATGATTAATGTGTAGAGCACAGTTGCTGACATGTTGTAGTATTTTCCAGGGACTACTGGTGCACCTTGGAGCACTACAATCCCCATCATGTCATGTTTACTAAGTCTGATAATGCAATATCCCTATTGAAATCCTTTGTTTCAGTAAATATTTATTTCTAAGTCTTGGAGAATTAGGACAGATGGTAGAAAATAGGGATATTATTGTGCATTTGACCTAGTCTGAAAAATAAACTTTCCCTGCACATAATCTTCCAAACAAAATAGTGAAACTACAATAAATGATATTGGAAGAGAATTATGATATAGTGGATATAACCGAGACTTTGCTAGATGGAAGTCATGACTTGGAGGTGAATACACACGTCCTGATATACTCTGTGCTGCTGGGGACCCTGCTCCTTACACTATATAACTCTCAGTCTGTGGCTTCCTGCTGCCTCCATTCCCCTCCTCACATCATGTCACTGCCCCTGTCACATGCAGCCCTGTCCTCACTAACACATCACTCATCTCCTGATATACTCTGTGCTGCTGGGGGACCCTGCTCCTTCCACTATATAACTCTCAGTCTGTGGCTTCCTGCTGTCTCCATTCTCCTCCTCACATCATGTCACTGCCCCTGTCACATGCAGCCCTGTCCTCACTAACACATCACTCATCTCCTGATATACTCTGTGCTGCTGGGGGACCCTGCTCCTTCCACTATATAACTCTCAGTCTGTGGCTTCCTGCTGCCTCCATTCTCCTCCTCACATCATGTCACTGCCCCTGTCACATGCAGCCCTGTCCTCACTAACACATCACTCATCTCCTGATATACTCTGTGCTGCTGGGGGACCCTGCTCCTTCCACTATATAACTCTCAGTCTGTGGCTTCCTGCTGCCTCCATTCCCCTCCTCACATCATGTCACTGCCCCTGTCACATACAGCCCTGTCCTCACTATCACATCACTCATCTCCTGATATACTCTGTGCTGCTTGGGACATTTCTATGATGTGATTGACCAATAAACGGTACATATGGGGGAGCAGGAGGTGAAGAGTGAATATGACAACCTGCTTAGATGCTTCTTAGATGCATATTCAAGATGGATTGTAGCCCTTGTTCCAGGAAATATCTGCAGCTGTAATCGGCAGAACATTATAGGGTGATTGATCCAGGGAACGTATTGTTGTTTTTGGGGTCATATTGCATTTTTCTCTCCTGTTTTATAGCACGTTATAATTTTAGTCTTCTGACCAGTTGTGGTCTCCTAAAATGAAAATGATCAGAGAAGTAACATACATTAATAATTAGAATAACACGGTGTAAAATGAATATAAAGGTTCCTCTTATGGTCTAGTGACAGACATTGTAATTTGCTGTATAAAGATAATTTTGTCTCAGTTGTGAGTTAGAGATATTCAGCTTTTATTTCCCCCTCTCAGTCCGCTCTCACCTGAGCTCTCCGTCCCTATTTCTTCTTGTTTTTTGTCTGCACACAAATTGGAACCCAGATTTCCGTCAGTTGGGGGAGTGAGTGGATCGTCGCACACGTTGTACAGCTGCGTTTCCACAGGACTGGAGTGAGAATGGCAGAACGTCAGACACTCAGTGTCTGCTGTCATCACACTTCATTCACAGCTCCCAGGAATGTAAGGTGTGACTGTGATAATTATCATAAAATAATATGCACATCCTGGACGTTAGATCCGTCACATGGGTCCAGTTACACGACCATACTTCCAATATCCCAAATTGTGCCTCTTATACATGAGGTGAGCACAGGACAACTGCGCCTCATCTGGTGCACAGACGGTCCTAGGACAACGTTCACATTTCTAGACCCGGACAGTAAAGCTTTGTTAATAATCCTTTCTTAGGATTAGTAAAGAGAGGTTAAAAGTTTGGACAGGATCATTTCTATCAATGTTGAATAATGTTTATTGATGCTCTGTGCTTTGCTTCCTCTTCACGTCATATTGTCGTCTTGACAAACTGTAATAAGGAGCCTGTATGTCATAGCTTGTATGATGTGTGGTACATACCGCTAACGGTGATGCTTATCTCAGTACCGTAGAGCTGTAACTGCGAGTATGATGAACATTTCAGCTATATAGAGTCTGGTTATGTTTAATGTCAACAGATTGTTATATATATTGGTGGAATACACAGTCGGGGTGTTCTAGTATACAATATGGGGATCTAGCAGGGTGGAGACGTTCTAGTATACAATATGGGGATCTAGCAGGGTGGAGACGTTCTAGTATACTATATGGGGATCTAGCAGGGTGGAGACGTTCTAGTATACAATATGGGGATCTAGCAGGGTGGAGACGTTCTAGTATACAATATGGGGATCTAGCAGGGTGGAGACGTTCTAGTATACAATATGGGGATCTAGCAGGGTGGAGACGTTCTAGTATACAATATGGAGATCTAGCAGGGTGGAGACGTTCTAGTATACAATATGGGGATCTAGCAGGGTGGAGACGTTCTAGTATACAATATGGGGATCTAGCAGGGTGGGGACATTCTTGTATACAATATGGAGATCTAGCAGGATGGAGACGTTCTAGTATACTATATGGAGATCTAGCAGGGTGGGGACATTCTTGTATACAATATGGAGATCTAGCAGGATGGAGACGTTCTAGTATACTATATGGAGATCTAGCAGGGTGGAGACGTTCTAGTATACAATATGGGGATCTAGCAGGGTGGAGACGTTCTAGTATACAATATGGGGATCTAGCAGGGTGGAGACGTTCTAGTATACTATATGGAGATCTAGCAGGGTGGGGACATTCTTGTATACAATATGGAGATCTAGCAGGATGGAGACGTTCTAGTATACTATATGGAGATCTAGCAGGGTAGAGACGTTCTAGTATACAATATGGGGATCTAGCAGGGTGGAGACGTTCTAGTATACAATATGGGGATCTAGCAGGGTGGAGACGTTCTAGTATACTATATGGAGATCTAGCAGGGTGGGGACATTCTTGTATACAATATGGAGATCTAGCAGGATGGAGACGTTCTAGTAGACGATATAGGGATCTAGCAGGGTGGAGACATTCTAGTATACGATGTGGGGATCTAGCAGGGTGGAGACGTTCTAGTAAACAAATATAGGGATCTAGCAGGGTGGAGACGTTCTAGTATACGATGTGGGGATCTAGCAGGGTGGGGACGTTCTAGTAGACGATGTGGGGATCTAGCAGGGTGGAGACGTTCTAGTATACTATATGGGGATCTAGCAGGATGGAGACATTCTAGTATACAATATGGGGATCTAGCAGGGTGGAGACGTTCTAGTATACAATATGGGGATCTAGCAGGGTGGAGACGTTCTAGTATACAATATGGGGATCTAGCAGGGTGGAGACGTTCTAGTATACAATATGGGGATCTAGCAGGGTGGAGACGTTCTAGTATACAATATGGGGATCTAGCAGGGTGGAGACGTTCTAGTATACTATATGGAGATCTAGCAGGGTGGGGACGTTCTAGTATACTATATGGGGATCTAGCAGGGTGGAGACGTTCTAGTATACTATATGGGGATCTAGCAGGGTGGAGACGTTCTAGTATACAATATGGGGATCTAGCAGGGTGGAGACGTTCTAGTAGACGATGTGGGGATCTAGCAGGATGGAGACGTTCTAGTATACAATATGGGGATCTAGCAGGGTGGAGACGTTCTAGTATACAATATGGAGATCTAGCAGGGTGGGGACGTTCTAGTATACTATATGGAGATCTAGCAGGGTGGGGACGTTCTAGTATACAATATGGGGATCTAGCAGGGTGGAGACGTTCTAGTATACAATATGGGGATCTAGCAGGGTGGAGACGTTCTAGTATACAATATGGGGATCTAGCAGGGTGGAGACGTTCTAGTATACAATATGGGGATCTAGCAGGGTGGGGACATTCTTGTATACAATATGGAGATCTAGCAGGATGGAGACGTTCTAGTAGACGATATGGGGATCTAGCAGGATGGAGACGTTCTAGTATACTATATGGAGATCTAGCAGGGTGGGGACATTCTTGTATACAATATGGAGATCTAGCAGGATGGAGACGTTCTAGTAGACGATATGGGGATCTAGCAGGATGGAGACGTTCTAGTATACAATGTGGGGATCTAGCAGGGTGGGGACGTTCTAGTATACAATATGGGGATCTAGCAGGGTGGGGACGTTTTAGTATACTATATGGAGATCTAGCAGGGTGGGGACATTCTAGTATACAATATGGGGATCTAGCAGGGTGGAGACGTTCTAGTAAACAAATATAGGGATCTAGCAGGGTGGAGACGTTCTAGTATACGATGTGGGGATCTAGCAGGGTGGGGACGTTCTAGTATACAATATGGGGATCTAGCAGGGTGGAGACGTTCTAGTAAACAAATATAGGGATCTAGCAGGGTGGAGACGTTCTAGTATACGATGTGGGGATCTAGCAGGGTGGAGACATTCTAGTATACTATGTGGGGATCTAGCAGGGTGGAGACGTTCTAGTATACAATATGGGTATCTAGCAGGGTGGAGACGTTCTAGTATACTATATGGAGATCTAGCAGGATGGGGACATTCTTGTATACAATATGGAGATCTAGCAGGATGGAGACGTTCTAGTATACAATATGGGGATCTAGCAGGGTGGAGACGTTCTAGTATACAATATGGGGATCTAGCAGGGTGGAGACGTTCTAGTATACAATATGGGGATCTAGCAGGGTGGAGACGTTCTAGTATACAATATGGGGATCTAGCAGGGTGGAGACGTTCTAGTAGACGATGTGGGGATCTAGCAGGATGGAGACGTTCTAGTAGACGATATGGGGATCTAGCAGGATGGAGACGTTCTAGTATACAATATGGGGATCTAGCAGGGTGGAGACGTTCTAGTATACAATATGGGGATCTAGCAGGGTGGAGACGTTCTAGTATACAATATGGGGATCTAGCAGGGTGGAGACGTTCTAGTATACAATATGGGGATCTAGCAGGGTGGGGACATTCTTGTATACAATATGGAGATCTAGCAGGATGGAGACGTTCTAGTAGACGATATGGGGATCTAGCAGGATGGAGACGTTCTAGTATACTATATGGAGATCTAGCAGGGTGGGGACATTCTTGTATACAATATGGAGATCTAGCAGGATGGAGACGTTCTAGTAGACGATATGGGGATCTAGCAGGATGGAGACGTTCTAGTATACAATGTGGGGATCTAGCAGGGTGGGGACGTTCTAGTATACAATATGGGGATCTAGCAGGGTGGGGACGTTCTAGTATACTATATGGAGATCTAGCAGGGTGGGGACATTCTAGTATACAATATGGGGATCTAGCAGGGTGGAGACGTTCTAGTAAACAAATATAGGGATCTAGCAGGGTGGAGACGTTCTAGTATACGATGTGGGGATCTAGCAGGGTGGGGACGTTCTAGTATGCAATATGGGGATCTAGCAGGGTGGAGACGTTCTAGTAAACAAATATAGGGATCTAGCAGGGTGGAGACGTTCTAGTATACGATGTGGGGATCTAGCAGGGTGGAGACATTCTAGTATACGATGTGGGGATCTAGCAGGGTGGAGACGTTCTAGTATACTATATGGAGATCTAGCAGGATGGGGACATTCTTGTATACAATATGGAGATCTAGCAGGATGGAGACGTTCTAGTATACAATATGGGGATCTAGCAGGGTGGAGACGTTCTAGTATACAATATGGGGATCTAGCAGGGTGGAGACGTTCTAGTATACTATATGGAGATCTAGCAGGGTGGGGACATTCTTGTATACAATATAGGGATCTAGCAGGATGGAGACATTCTAGTATACGATGTGGGGATCTAGCAGGATGGAGACGTTCTAGTAGACGATATGGGGATCTAGCAGGATGGAGACGTTCTAGTATACGATGTGGGGATCTAGCAGGATGGAGACGTTCTAGTAGACGATATGGGGATCTAGCAGGATGGAGACGTTCTAGTAAACAAATATAGGGATCTAGCAGGGTGGAGACGTTCTAGTATACAATGTGGGGATCTAGCAGGGTGGAGACGTTCTAGTATACAATGTGGGGATCTAGCAGGGTGGGGACGTTCTAGTAAACAAATATAGGGATCTAGCAGGGTGGAGATGTTCTAGTATACGATGTGGGGATCTAGCAGGGTGGGGACGTTCTAGTATACAATATGGGGATCTAGCAGGGTGGAGACGTTCTAGTATACTATATGGAGATATAGCAGGATGGAGACATTCTAGTATACGATGTGGGGATCTAGCAGGGTGGAGACGTTCTAGTATACGATGTGGGGATCTAGCAGGGTGGGGACGTTCTAGTATACGATGTGGGGATCTAGCAGGGTGGAGACGTTCTAGTATACAATATGGGGATCTAGCAGGGTGGAGACGTTCTAGTATACTATATGGAGATCTAGCAGGATGGGGACATTCTTGTATACAATATGGAGATCTAGCAGGATGGAGACGTTCTAGTATACAATATGGGGATCTAGCAGGGTGGAGACGTTCTAGTATACAATATGGGGATCTAGCAGGGTGGAGACGTTCTAGTATACAATATGGGGATCTAGCAGGGTGGAGACGTTCTAGTATACTATATGGAGATCTAGCAGGGTGGGGACATTCTTGTATACAATATAGGGATCTAGCAGGATGGAGACATTCTAGTATACGATGTGGGGATCTAGCAGGATGGAGACGTTCTAGTATACGATGTGGGGATCTAGCAGGATGGAGACGTTCTAGTAGACGATATGGGGATCTAGCAGGATGGAGACGTTCTAGTAAACAAATATAGGGATCTAGCAGGGTGGAGACGTTCTAGTATACAATGTGGGGATCTAGCAGGGTGGAGACGTTCTAGTATACAATGTGGGGATCTAGCAGGGTGGGGACGTTCTAGTAAACAAATATAGGGATCTAGCAGGGTGGAGACGTTCTAGTATACGATGTGGGGATCTAGCAGGGTGGGGACGTTCTAGTATACAATATGGGGATCTAGCAGGGTGGAGACGTTCTAGTATACTATATGGAGATATAGCAGGATGGAGACATTCTAGTATACGATGTGGGGATCTAGCAGGGTGGAGACGTTCTAGTATACGATGTGGGGATCTAGCAGGGTGGAGACGTTCTAGTATACGATGTGGGGATCTAGCAGGATGGAGACGTTCTAGTATACGATGTGGGGATCTAGCAGGGTGGGGACGTTCTAGTAGACGATATGGGGATCTAGCAGGATGGAGACGTTCTAGTATACGATGTGGGGATCTAGCAGGATGGAGACGTTCTAGTAGACGATATGGGGATCTAGCAGGATGGAGACGTTCTAGTAAACAAATATAGGGATCTAGCAGGGTGGAGACGTTCTAGTATACAATGTGGGGATCTAGCAGGGTGGAGACGTTCTAGTATACAATGTGGGGATCTAGCAGGGTGGGGACGTTCTAGTAAACAAATATAGGGATCTAGCAGGGTGGAGACGTTCTAGTATACGATGTGGGGATCTAGCAGGGTGGGGACGTTCTAGTATACAATATGGGGATCTAGCAGGGTGGAGACGTTCTAGTATACTATATGGAGATATAGCAGGATGGAGACATTCTAGTATACGATGTGGGGATCTAGCAGGGTGGAGACGTTCTAGTATACGATGTGGGGATCTAGCAGGGTGGGGACGTTCTAGTATACGATGTGGGGATCTAGCAGGGTGGAGACGTTCTAGTATACGATGTGGGGATCTAGCAGGGTGGGGACGTTCTAGTATACGATGTGGGGATCTAGCAGGGTGGAGACGTTTTAGTAGATGATGTGGGGATCTAGCAGGATGGAGACGTTCTAGTAGACGATATGGGGATCTAGCAGGATGGAGACATTCTAGTATACGATGTGGGGATCTAGCAGGGTGGAGACGTTCTAGTAGACGATATGGGGATCTAGCAGGATGGAGACATTCTAGTATACGATGTGGGGATCTAGCAGGGTGGAGACGTTCTAGTAGACGATATGGGGATCTAGCAGGGTGGGGATGTTCTAGTAAACAAATATAGGGATCTAGCAGGGTGGAGACGTTCTAGTATACGATGTGGGGATCTAGCAGGATGGAGACGTTCTAGTATACAATGTGGGGATCTAGCAGGGTGGGGATGTTCTAGTATACTATATGGGGATCTAGCAGGGTGGAGACGTTCTAGTAGACGATGTGGGAATCTAGCAGGATGGAGACGTTCTAGTAGACGATGTGGGGATCTAGCAGGATGGAGACGTTCTAGTATACTATATGGGGATCTAGCAGGGTGGAGACGTTCTAGTAGACGATGTGGGGATCTAGCAGGATGGAGACGTTCTAGTAGACGATATGGGGATCTAGCAGGGTGGGGACGTTCTAGTATACGATGTGGGGATCTAGCAGGGTGGAGACTATCTAGTAGACGATATGGGGATCTAGCAGGGTGGGGACGTTCTAGTAAACAAATATAGGGATCTAGCTGGGTGGAGACATTCTAGTATACGATGTGGGGATCTAGCAGGGTGGGGACGTTCTAGTATACGATGTGGGGATCTAGCAGGGTGGGGACGTTCTAGTATACGATGTGGGGATCTAGCAGGGTGGGGACGTTCTAGTATACTATATGGAGATCTAGCAGGGTGGAGACGTTCTAGTAGACGATATGGGGATCTAGCAGGGTGGAGACGTTCTAGTAGACGATATGGGAATCTAGCAGGGTGGAGACGTTCTAGTAGACAATATGGGGATCTAGCAGGGTGGAAACATTCTAGTACACGATGTGGGGATCTAGCAAGGTGGAGACGTTCTAGTATACGATATGGGGATCTAGCTGGGTGGGGACGTTCTAGTAGACAATATTGGGATCTAGCAGGGTGGAGACTATCTAGTAGACGATATGGGGATCTAGCAGGGTGAGGACGTTCTAGTAAACAAATATAGGGATCTAGCAGGGTGGAGACTATCTAGTAGACGATATGGGGATCTAGCAGGGTGTGGACGTTCTAGTAAACAAATATAGGGATCTAGCAGGGTGGAGACGTTCTAGTAGACGATATGGGAATCTAGCAGGGTGGAGACATTCTAGTATACGATGTGGGGATCTAGCAGGGTGGGGACGTTCTAGTATACGATATGGGGATCTGGCAGGGTGGGGACGTTCTAGTATACGACATGGGGATCTGGCAGGGTGGAGACGTTCTAGTATACGATATGGGGATCTAGCTGGGTGGGGACGTTCTAGTAGACAATATTGGGATCTAGCAGGGTGGAGACATTCTAGTATACGATGTGGGGATCTAGCAGGGTGGGGACGTTCTAGTATACGATATGGGGATCTGGCAGGGTGGAGACATTCTAGTATACAATATGGGGATCTGGCAGGGTGGAGACGTTCTAGTATACGATATGGGGATCTGACAGGGTGGGGACGTTCTAGTATACGACATGGGGATCTGGCAGGGTGGAGACGTTCTAGTATACGATATGGGGATCTAGTAGGGTGGGGACGTTCTAGTATACGATATGGGGATCTGGCAGGGTGGAGACGTTCTAGTATACGATATGGGGATCTGGCAGGGTGGAGACGTTCTCCAGGTGGCACAGTGGTTAGCGTCGGTGCCCCATGAGTTTGATTCTGAGAAGGGCTCTATCTTTGTTGAAATGTATGCTCAAACTTGCAGAATGGAGGCAGTCTACTTGTTTATTAATGGTCTAGAGCAGTGGAGATGTACATTGCGAGGTGAAGAGAGTCAGGTACATGATTTTGGGAAGCATTTGGTACTGGAGCGGCCGAGGGTCAGACAAACGGACAAGTAGGGAGTGATAGCTGGTGATCGGAGAGCTCTGAATGTAAAACACTTGTGATGATGACGTGTGCTTCTAATGATCACAGTAGAGTGATCCTCTCTTCAGTGTAAGGGTCCTCTCTCCTAATGTTCCATACACAATTTTGTTTATTCATTTTGTCACTTTTGTGCTTATATTATTTTGTTGTATGTTCTTACACTCTATGTACGTTGCTGCGGAACCCTTATTGCATCTCATAAATAGAAGATAATATAATCGTTAACCTCAGGAAAGACAGAGCCACCAGCAGAGGTTTATTCCTGGCTGTGAAGTGGTTACAGCGCTTCAGACAGATAACGAGGGCAATAACGAGAGATCTCCAGGACAGGAGGAGGAAGGGTCTACTTGTCCTGGTCTTTTCCTCCTTGTGTCTTCAGGATTCCACCTCTCTGATCACCTCTGGGGAATAAGTCCTGTTTGTCAAGTTTATAGCTCCTGTTAGAAAGGCTTTTAGGGGGTCACTAGGCTCCTTTTTATGGCCCAGAGATGGACAGATAAGATTATCTCGGGTTTAACAGCAATTAAAGTGAGAGGAATTGGAGGAGAACTTGTTGCGGCCTTTGATCTGCTCTTCACTTTCCTCTCCTTGCTGGATAAGTGAACAAAATGTATCCAAAACTAAGAACTTTATTGATTTTAGGATTGAGGGTCCTTGGGGAGCCCCTTTTCCCACCCGCTCTTACTAGACCCTGTGATCTATTTAATGTCTGCTCTCCCGCTACATGTTACACACCTATATGTGATTGACACACAGAGCTGGGGATTAGTTTTGTGGGATGAACTGATGGTTGTGAGAATGCGGCCAATCAGGTCATCACTGTTATTGTGTAGGGGACGAGGATACAATTTACACCATGGGGCGGGGGGCATAGGGAGAACACCCCGATTTCATCCCTCATTACACTACAGGTCCCAACAATAACATGAATGTTAACCTATGAAATGTAGAGGAGAAAATTCGGTGTAAGAGTTACATCTTACATGCAGAAAAGCAGGGACTGTATTGTGCTGTTGGGTACTATGAAAAATAGGGACATTTTACAGTAAAAAATCTTTTACACCAGGGTAAGTAGGGATAGTTAGTAGCGAGCACCGGACTCTGTATAGTTAATATCTGATGTTTGTGCAGCATTTTAGGAACACGTTATTGTATTTGTGCAGATTGCGTTGTGCCTGCAGGAATGCATTGTGTTGTGTGTTTGAGGTTCCAACCTCTGGTGATAAGACAGTTTGTCCATAAAAAGCATTTGTTTGATCAGTGAGTGATTTAGACCCATAATGGGACATTTGTTTGTTTAACCTGACTCATCTGCAAAGCAGATTCCTGGGGGTCATTGAGAGCTCAGACGTGGTGACCAGTGTCCACTCCTCATCTCCTGTGCGGATATATTATTATTTACATGGGTCCATGGCACCGTACATGGAGCATGTGTTACCTACATTATTCTGCTCAGCGAGAGGGTCGGGAACGTGTTTGGGATCATTTGGATACTGTTGGGAATTATCCTGGGAACTAAATCCGGCAGTATGCAAAGCTCCAGTATGACTAGTTTGTGACCTTTGGTCCTGAATAATAGTTTGTTACTTCCTACTAATTGTATGTTTATTAGAGGTGACCGATCATTCACACATACACACTGTATCACGTACCTTGAGGTTAGCTCAGGATAGGGGAAAATCGGTGATATTGGTAAATGTTTGGACCTCAGGATAAAATGTTTTGGGTAAATTATATGGCTAATGGCGTCATTTTACACTTTGTGGAATGCCTGGAACCCCAGTGATATACATCTTATGGGCGGCTGTAAGATGGACAACGGATGTGGTGTGACGACAGGTTCAGCGTGTGTGGAATCATCATGTGACTGTGCTAATAGAGCTCAGTCAGATAGATGTACAGAGGTCCAGACACTCCATGTTCGTGCTGAAGAGCGATAGAGCGATGGGATGATGGCCACACAGGCAGATACGGTCATCATCCAACCACTACCGTCAGTTTTAGTGTCTCAGGCTGAGAACATTGCTGCTGATGCGATATCGTTAACGATTTTACCAACAACTAAGTCCCGATCATTATGTCTACTCCAGTGTACACACTATACACGATTTACATCCATGTGTCTTAACCATCTGCTGAAAAGATCCTGACTCTGTAACCTCTATGGAGATCTATGGACACTGCCGGTCCTGAGTGCGTACACACTGCAGAAATGGAACCACATTGTTTCATCGTTGATTTTTAGTCCGGTTATAAAATCAAATAAAAAAATATGATGTGCTTTGGTATGATAAAACGTGATCGTTGTGTGTACACAGTAATGTGATAGTTGTTTATCATATAATCGGCCCAATAGTTGGGTGAAAACCTTTAGTGTGTACCCAGCGTCACCCCAGAACACTCCATGCAGAGCTTAAGCAGATAAATGAGATGTGAGAAAGCGACATTATTACTAAATCTGCTACTTTACAGAGTTTTTATTCCATTCTTCTTGGTGTCCGATTATTAAATGTGTTTTAATGTGATTTTGGTGCTCAGTCTGAATGTGCATCGGCCGAGCAGCAGTAACTGAAGATCTGTCCTCGTCTGTGTCTGCAAAAAGGTGATGGGGAATATGTAGAAACTGATTGTACAAGTAGAAAGTCCAATGCAGTGTAATTGTGTGTATGTATAGTGTGTGTGTGTATACAGTGTATAGTGTGTGTATGTATAGTATGTTGTGTGTATACAGTGTGTGTTTGTGTGTTTATATGTGTATACAGTTTGTGTGTATGTATAGTGTGTGTGTGTGTATACAGTGTATATATGTCTGTGTGTATGTATAAATGTATACTGTGTGTATATGTGTATAGAGTGTGTGTGTTTATATGTGTATACAGTTTGTGTGTATGTATAGTGTGTGTGTGTGTGTGTATACAGTGTATATATGTCTGTGTGTATGTATAAATGTATACTGTGTGTATATGTGTATAGAGTGTGTGTGTTTATATGTGTATACAGTTTGTGTGTATGTATAGTATGTTGTGTGTATACAGTGTATGTGTCTGTGTGTGTATATAGTGAGTGTATACTGTGTGTATGTACCGTATGTTGTGTGTGTATACAGTGTATATGTGTTTGTGTATATAGTGTGTGTTTGAGCATAGGATGTTGTGTGCAGGGCCATCTTTTCCATTGGGTACGATGGGCAGGTGCCCGGGGGCCCCACGGGCAAGGGGGCCCCATAGGCACGGCTCTTAATTAGAATAAATAATCCGACAAAAGAAAAAACCTGCAAAAAAAACCTTCAAGGGTCACTGAGCTGGGAAACATCTATCTATCTCTATATATCTATATCTGTATCTCTATACATACACACACATATATATATATATGGGCCCCAGTGCATTGCTTTGCCCAAGGGCCCATAATGTTGGGCCCTGGTTGTGTGTGTATGCATATACAGTGTATGTATGTATGTATAAATGTATAGTGTGTATGTATATTATGTTGTGAGTGTATACAGTGTATATGTGTTTGTGTATATAGTGTTTGTTTGAGCATAGTATGCTGTGTGTGTATACAGTGTATGTGTCTGTATGTATGTATAAATGTATAGTATGTATGTGTATGTATAGTATGTTGTGAGTGTTTGTGTGTATATAATTAATGTATGTATAGTATGTGTGTGTGTGTGTGTGTATATCAGCCACTGTAAACACAGACCTTCCAGCAAGCTGTGACACGGATGTGATGAATGGGATTAATGACTTATGTGAGGGTAAAGTGAAGCCCGGAGGGGGGGGGGGATGTGATGAAAAGTTCAGTGTTTGCCGAGCACAGGCCCTGAGGTGTTCTGTCCGGGGGTCCTGTGGCTGGACGATGGGTGTATGACCTTGTCTGGGTCTCACATTCACGCTGTGCGATATACTCACCTGGACACCGCGTTATCCCCATCTGCCGGTGACCCTCATCCTGATTTATGTGGGAACAATAAGGACGTTTGTTAGAGACATCACTGGCTCCCCTTCCCCTGCAGAATCCTTTTCAAGCTCCTCACTCTGACTTACAAGGCCCTCGCCAACTCCACTGCTCCCTACATCTCCAACCTTATCTCTATTCACACTCCCTCCCGCCCACTGCGATCGTCGCCTCTCTTCCCCTCTGATTACCTCCTCTCACGCACGTATCCAAGACTTCTCCCGCGCCGCTCCCCTCCATTGGAACAAGCTCCCCCGCTCCATCAGAACTTCCCCTAATCTGTCCTCTTTCAAACGAACATTAAAAACCCACCTTTTCCTTAAAGCCTTCCAATCTCATGCCTAAACTCCCACTGGTCGGCTACCTCTCTTTCTCATCCCTTCTTCCCTTCTCCCTCTTCCTCGACTCCGTCTCCGTCTCTCCGTCTCATCCATGTGTCTGTCTGTCTTCCCCTCCCTTTAGATTGTACGCTCCTTTGAGCAGGGCTCTCCTACCTTCTGTTTCCATCACTTTTAACTGTGCTCTCCAGCTACTCAGCTCACCTCCTCTCAGTCCCTCTGCCCTCTGTCTCCTCTCGCTTCTCTCCGCTCCCCTCAGTGACTCTCAACCTGTCATCCGTGCCCACCCTCTTGGCCCATAGTTACCTGCCTGTACTCACTTTTCCCCTCCCTTCCTCCTGTTTCATGCTGTGCCTGAGCCCCCAGAGTTATAGTGCTTACTGTTACTTGTACTGTGCTGTTTCACCTTGTACTGTGCCATTGTTTGTCCTTGTACGGCGCTACGGATACTTTGTGGCGCCCTATAAATAAAAATTAATAATAATCACTGACCATATGATGAAATTTGTGTCTCGCTCAGTACTGGCTTCACGCGGTTTTCTCCTGTGGCTCCAGATAGTAGAGACCCTCAGTGACCTGGACAGATATTATCCAGCTGCCATGTGGGGGGGAGCACAATTACTGCTGAACGAATAGAGAAATAGTTAGGGAAGGATTAGGAAGGAAACAGGTATGTGCCGGCCGATGGGTCGACACACTCACGTGTCTCTGCCAGGCGCATGGGACCGACACATTCACGTGTCTCTGCCAGGCACATGGGACCGACACATTCACGTGTCTCTGCCGGGCCGGTGGGACCAACACACACACGTGTCTCTGCCAGGCCGGTGGGACCGACACACTCGCGTGTCTCTGCCAGGCCGGTGGGACCGACACACTCGCGTGTCTCTGCCAGGCCGGTGGGACCGACACACTCGCGTGTCTCTGCCAGGCCGGTGGGACCGACACACTCGCGTGTCTCTGCCAGGCCGGTGGGACCGACACTCGCGTGTCTCTGCCAGGCCGGTGGGACCGTCACACTTACGTTCTCTGCCAGGCCGGTGGAACAGTCACACTTACGTTCTCTGCCAGGCCGGTGGAACAGTCACACTCACGTTCTCTGCCAGGCAGGTGGGACCGACACACTCGCGTGTCTCTGCCAGGCCGGTGGGACCGACACACTCGCGTGTCTCTGCCAGGCCGGTGGGACCGACACACTCGCGTGTCTCTGCCAGGCCGGTGGGACCGACACACTCGCGTGTCTCTGCCAGGCCGGTGGGACCGACACACTCGCGTGTCTCTGCCAGGCCGGTGGGACCGACACACTCGCGTGTCTCTGCCAGGCCGGTGGGACCGACACACTCGCGTGTCTCTGCCAGGCCGGTGGGACCGACACTCGCGTGTCTCTGCCAGGCCGGTGGGACCGACACTCGCGTGTCTCTGCCAGGCCGGTGGGACCGACACTCGCGTGTCTCTGCCAGGCCGGTGGGACCGACACACTCGCGTGTCTCTGCCAGGCCGGTGGGACCAACACTCGCGTGTCTCTGCCAGGCCGGTGGGATCGACACACTCGCGTGTCTCTGCCAGGCCGGTGGGATCGACACACTTACGTGTCTCTGCCAGGCCGGTGGGACTGACACACTCGCGTGTCTCTGCCAGGCCGGTGGAACCGTCACACTCACGTGTCTCTGCCAGGCCGGTGGGACTGACACACTCGCGTGTCTCTGCCAGGCCGGTGGGACCGACACACTCGCGTGTCTCTGCCAGGCCGGTGGGACCGACACACTCGCGTGTCTCTGCCAGGCCGGTGGGACCGACACACTCGCGTGTCTCTGCCAGGCCGGTGGGACCGACACACTCGCGTGTCTCTGCCAGGCCGGTGGGACAGACACACTCGCGTGTCTCTGCCAGGCCGGTGGGACTAACACACTCGCGTGTCTCTGCCAGGCCGGTGGGACTGACACACTCGCGTGTCTCTGCCAGTAATGAATAAACATATATCCGCAGAACATGCGATCCGGCTGCGGAACTCTGTAGCTTTTGGATCAAAATCTTTGAGGCCTTATTCACTGGTATAAGTAGGTTGTTGCCCTAGCATTCTAGAACTGTGTACCTGTAACGTGCTGTGCAGGAGGAGCAGGGTGTGTGGTGGCGGGAGGAGGAGCAAGGGGTGTGTGGTTGCGGGAGGAGGAGCAAGGGGTGTGTGGTTGCGGGAGGAGAAGCAAGGGGTGTGTGGTGGCGGGAGGAGGAGCTGGGTGTGGGGCGGGAGGAGGAGCTGGGTGTGGGGCAGGAGGAGCAGGGGGAGCAGCAGGGTGTGTGGTGGCGGGAGGAGGAGCAGGGTGTGCGGTGGCGGGAGGAGGAGCAGGGTGTGCGGTGGCGGGAGGAGGAGCAGGGTGTGCGGTGGCGGGAGGAGGAGCAAGGGGTGAGTGGTTGCGGGAGGAGGAGCAAGGGGTGTGCGGTTGCGGGAGGAGGAGCAGGGTGTGCGGTGGCGGGAGAAGGAGCAGGGTGTGCGGTGGCGGGAGGAGGATCAGGGTGTGGTGTGGCGCGAGGAGGAGCAGGGTGTGGTGTGGCGGGAGGAGGAGCAGGGTGCGTGGCGGCGGGAGGAGTAGCAGGGTGTGTGGCGGCAGGAGGAGCAGAGTGTGTGGTAGTGGAAGGAGGAGTAGGGTGTGTGGTGGCAGGAGGAGGAACAGGGTGCGGGGCAGGAGGAGGAACAGGGTGTGGGGCAGGAGGAACAGCAAGGTGTGCGGGGGCGGGGGGAGCAGGGTAGAATGATGAAACATAAGGCATAAGTAGAGAATCAGTGGCAATTTCTTACTAGCCCAAGTGAATATGTCGGGATATAGCACATCATGGAATCCCCTCCGTTGCTATAAACTGTACTCCACCTGCACATGGTACCTGTAATCTTGCTGTGTACCACGACTGATGTTAGTCAATGTGGCCACGGTCTGCGTAGGTGATTAATTTTGTGGGTTTGCCAATAAACACATTGGGTGACATCAATTGTAATGTCTTCTGTGGCCACTGACAAATTTAGGTACCTTGGCACCACCTTGAGGAAAAGAATGGGGCAGTTCTACAGGTTGTGTGTATGGGGCTGATTAGACCACACTGTATTCTCCACCCCTAGCTTCCTATACCCCACCATATATTCCAGGACACAGGAGCAGGTATCCGTGTTCAAATATCATTAAGCAAATGTCCTATTAAGTCAAATATGCATTAATGAATAAATAATAGTAGGTCGTATAGGGCATATACCTCCCGCCTGACAGTGCTGCATTGGGTATTACACCCATTGGGTAATGATTCAGCAACATGACACAGACTTTCATACCATATACTTTGAATGTTGATAATTGAACAATTCTTGTGGATAACACATCTGAGATTTTGCTCTTTTATATTTGCATAGAATATTCTAAAATCATATTTACCTTTTACGCTATTGAATGTTGTAATTATCTTTTCATTAATCCTCTCCGAGCTATGTGTGCTACTATGCTGACTGCTGAATCTCTCTCTCTTTCCTTCCACTATAAATGTTTATCCAGTATTCAGAAAATGTGTGATTGCTGTTAGACAGAGACTGGCCATACACAGGCCGGTCTGGCTGGATGTCCGCCCAGTGTGACCATAAACACGTAAATAAGCTGACAAATTGCCCGACTCCCTCCAATTGGTGTACAGTGTCACCTGGCCGACATCACCGCGTGCCTGATAATGTATTGCACCCGGCTTCATTAACAGGGTGGGGATCTGCAATGTGTGTGGCTCAGTATATATCGTCATGTACACTGTGCGCAGATTATCCGACCCATTAAGTGTCTGGTATGTGTGTCACATTCTTCACTGGTTCCTGTCCCATCCTGTCCCTCAGCTGGTGACGAGCATGTAACCTCTCAGGTTCATCATACCGAAAGAATGTCACCGAATGATTAATGTACAGTCTACATAGTAATGTGGATGTTTGGATTACAGTCTTGTGTAGATTGAGGGTTTGTGTATAAATCTACAGAGTTGTTGATAATGAAATCTGATTACTGCTTTGTAGTTCTGTAATGCGTGGGCCCATTTACTTACACTGACCTTTGGTGTGGGACTGGACGTTCTAGCAGAGACGGTCGGGCTCTTAATGTCAGAGAAGTCTCTGAGACGCTTGTCTTTCAGTAATCGTTTCCTAATTATTTATGTAAATGTGCAGCCTATTAACTATTGTTTATCAAATTAATGATAGAATATTGGGTAACCACCCAGATAGAAAATGGTGGTATTACAATAACAGATCACATATCTCCCTGTAAGTAACAGACGGCCACCAGAGAGGGGCCCTGGGGCCAACAGGAAATATCAATCCACCAGAGAGGCAGAGTGTAGGACAAGATGGAGCAACATAGGAGAACAGACTGCATCCTGTCTATTCACGTTCCACACTGGAGTAATGAGTAGAGTACCTGACCTCCGCCCAGCCTCCGTCACCTGGCACTAGACCTGACCGTCGCCCAGCCTCTGTCACCTGCACTAGACCTGACCTCCGCCCAGCCTCCGTCACCTGCACTAGACCTGACATCCGCCCAGCCTCCGTCACCTGCACTAGACCTGACTTCCACCCAGCCTCTGTCACCTGGCACTAGACCTGACCGTCGCCCAGCCTCTGTCACCTGCACTAGACCTGACCTCCGCCCAGCCTCTGTCACCTGCACTAGACCTGACATCCGCCCAGCCTCCGTCACCTGCACTAGACCTGACCTCTGCCCAGCCTCTGTCACCTGGACTAGACCTGACTTCCGCCCAGCCTCCGTCACCTGCACTAGACCTGACTTCCACCCAGCCTCTGTCACCTGGCACTAGACCTGACCGTCGCCCAGCCTCTGTCACCTGGCACTAGACCTGACCGTCGCCCAGCCTCTGTCACCTGCACTAGACCTGACCTCCGCCCAGCCTCTGTCACCTGCACTAGACCTGACATCCGCCCAGCCTCCGTCACCTGCACTAGACCTGACTTCCGCCCAGCCTCCGTCACCTGCACTAGACCTGACTTCCACCCAGCCTCTGTCACCTGGCACTAGACCTGACCGTCGCCCAGCCTCTGTCACCTGCACTAGACCTGACCTCCGCCCAGCCTCTGTCACCTGCACTAGACCTGACATCCGCCCAGCCTCCGTCACCTGCACTAGACCTGACCTCTGCCCAGCCTCTGTCACCTGGACTAGACCTGACTTCCGCCCAGCCTCCGTCACCTGCACTAGACCTGACTTCCACCCAGCCTCTGTCACCTGGCACTAGACCTGACCGTCGCCCAGCCTCTGTCACCTGGCACTAGACCTGACCGTCGCCCAGCCTCTGTCACCTGCACTAGACCTGACCTCCGCCCAGCCTCTGTCACCTGCACTAGACCTGACATCCGCCCAGCCTCCGTCACCTGCACTAGACCTGACCTCTGCCCAGCCTCTGTCACCTGGACTAGACCTGACTTCCGCCCAGCCTCTGTCACCTGGCACTAGACCTGACTTCCGCCCAGCCTCCGTCACCTGGCACTAGACCTGACCTCCGCCCAGCCTCTGTCACCTGCACTAGACCTGACCTCCGCCCAGCCTCCGTCACCTGGCACTAGACCTGACTTCCGCCCAGCCTCTGTCACCTGGCACTAGACCTGACTTCCGCCCAGCCTCCGTCACCTGCACTAGACCTGATCTCCGCCCAGCCTCCGTCACCTGGACTAGAGCTGACCTCCGCCCAGCCTCCGTCACCTGGACTAGACCTGACCTCCGCCCAGCCTCTGTCACCTGCACTAGACCTGACCTCTGCCCAGCCTCCGTCACCTGGCACTAGATCTTGACATTCTTTCCCTACAGTAGTATTCTGTACTGTAACAAGGGCAGATGATCAGAATCTCCTTTTCTTGACTTGCCATCAACTCTCTGTATGTATACCTAGGGTCTGCTATGTATTAAAGAGATTCTACAAGTATGGTACCAAAGAAAGACCACAGATCTCTCCTGTATAGGCAGTATAATATTTATGATCTGTGGCGTATGTGGGTATACACCCAGCTGCCTCTACCGGAAGATGATCATTGATACCACTTGTTTGTGCTACCACAGCAATCTGGTAAAAGCTTTGAGCGTGTGCCATACCAGGGATCATATAGATCGTATACAGATAGGCGATTGATATGTATTGGTACAGTGCCTGGTAATATGGTGGCGCTATATAAACCGTAATAATAAATAATTGGTAGGACGGGACACACAGATGTTACTGATTGTGCATAGTACCGTATCACTCCGTGTGCTCCGAGGTTTGTACTAGGAAGCAGAGTACCAGGAAATATTGCTGCTGGTTGTAGGGATACATTGAGGTTCCACTGAAAGAATCTTCTCCAACTGCCATCACTGTGTAATAATAATAATTGTCTGTAGCTTCCTACTCGGTGTATAAATGTCTTTTGTCTCGTTTTAGGATGTCCGTCGGGAATGTTTAAGCCGGACCAGGGGGATGAGAACTGTATACACTGTCCCTTCAACAGCCGCACCACCTCTGAAGGGGCTACCAACTGTGTGTGCCGGACGGGCTACTATCGTTTGGACTCGGACCCTCTACACATGCCGTGTACCAGTAAGTAGATGGTAACTGTTACATGTACACAGTGTTCTCAACACCGCAGAGCACATTGCTGGCCAATATGGAGGAGCTGAGAGGATCCTAATGACTATGTCACACATAGTAGATGAGCAATCACAGACTAGAGCCATGCGCTAGTTTCCTGTGTTGTCAATAATTCCTTCCTCCAGAAAATGTCCTAAAATAATGATCTCTAGAATCAGAAGTAACATTCCAGCACTGACTGTTTTTCTGGACCCTTTTTCCACACGTTAAGCAGCAACGTAATTCCTCTCAATGCAGGAAATGTCTTATGAACTGGGAAGACAGTTCCTCATGGGAGGGTCCGTGCCACCTCTTGGTGACCTTACACATAGTCGGGGTCAGTGCCGCCTCTTGGTGACCTCACACATAGAGGGGGATCCGTGCCGCCTCTTGGTGACCTCATACATGGGGGGGTCAGAGCTGCCTCTTGGTGACCTCACACATAGGAGGGATCCGTGCCACCTCTTGGTGACCTCATACATGGGGGGGTCAGTGCTGCCTCTTGGTGACCTCATACATGGGGGGGGATCCGTGCCGCCTCTTGGTGACCTCATACATGGGGGGGGTCAGTGCTGCCTCTTGGTGACCTCACACATAGGGGGGGGGGGGGTCCGTGCCACCTCTTGGTGACCTCACACATAGGAGGGATCCGTGCCATCTCTTGGTGACCTCACACATAGGGGAGGATCCGTGCCGCCTCTTGGTGACCTCATACATGGGGGGGATCCGTGCCGCCTCTTGGTGACCTCATACATGGGGGGGATCCGTGCCGCCTCTTGGTGACCTCATACATGGCGGGGGTCAGTGCTGCCTCTTGGTGGCCTCACACATAGAGGGGGGGTCAGTGCTGCCTCTTGGTGACCTCACACATAGAGGGGGGTCTGTGCCATCTCTTGGTGACCTCACACATAGGGGAGGATCCGTGCCGCCTCTTGGTGACCTCATACATGGGGGGGGGGTCAGTGCCGCCTCTTGGTGACCTCATACATGGGGGGGGTCAGTGCTGCCTCTTGGTGACCTCACACATAGGGGGGGGGGGTCCGTGCCACCTCTTGGTGACCTCATACATAGGGGAGGATCCGTGCCGCCTCTTGGTGACCTCATACATGAGGGGGGGGGGATCAGTGCTGCCTCTTGGTGACCTCATACATGGGGGGGGGGGGGTCAGTGCCGCCTCTTGGTGACCTCATACATGGGGGGGGGTCAGTGCTGCCTCTTGGTGAGGACAGGCTCCTCTTCCATCTACCGGACAGCTAACAGTTACAAGTGCTGCAATATTTGTACTAAATGTAAGATCTCATGCTGGAGGGTCATGAAATCTGACACCAGCTACTAAGGGCAAGATGACAAGATTAGGGGGGTGGGGGGGATATATGCGGAGAAGGGATGGCAGAATCAATCAGGGTCTTGCCAAAATAAAGAGGAAAGCAATTCCCAGTGAGGTCCTTAGTGAGATTAAATACTATCCACAGAGGAGAGAACATTATCCGACTGAGAACGTGGCCGGAGCTGTTGATTATTCCTAACTCATAGTGCCCTGAATACGCTGTGAGACGCTGATTATTCTTAGTACGTCATGATTTTAGAATTATAATCTAACCCAACTTCAAAATAGCCAAAAAATCCTGATTGACGCATTGTTGCAATCTGTCTACTGTGGTAACTGATGTGTGTCTGTTATCTATATCACTATACCCTGATATATCTCCTCCTTCTCCTCCTCAGCCACACCGTCCTCTCCCCAGAATGTTATCTCCAGCGTCAACGAGACCTCCCTCATGTTAGAGTGGTCTCATCCCAGGGACTCCGGAGGGCGCGAGGATCTTGTATACAACATCATCTGTAAAAGCTGCGGCTCGGGGCGAGGAGCTTGTACACGTTGCGGAGATAATGTGCAGTTTGCCCCTCGTCAGCTGGGTCTGGCAGAACCCCGGGTTTACATCAGCGACCTGCTGGCTCACACTCAGTACACGTTCGAGATCCAGGCTGTGAATGGAGTCACTGACCAGAGCCCGTACTCCCCACAGTTTGCGTCCGTCAATATCACCACCAATCAGGCAGGTGAGTGTTTTATCTGGAGCTGCGACCCTGCGAAAGACACGCAATGCGTTTCCCTATTGCATAGTAACGCCATGGATGCAGCGTGCAGATGACTTGTTGCTGGGTGTTTTATTGTGTCCTCTGTGCAGTATATAACCGGTTACATCTTGTCCAGACCTGGGGTCTTTAAATTAGGGTTTTGTCCCCGACAAAATGTGTCCTAAAGTGTTCTGTTTTTCAAAAAGAATTATGTTAATAATCTATTGAATGCAACTGCGATGTATGTTATTACTAGCGACATTAAGCAGCAACAAGTCTAAGGTAATTTATAGGAAACACCTGACCCCCACAGTAACCTGGGTCCGCCCCCAGCGCTATATGGCGTTCATACATTACCCCCTCCCCCAAATGTTACTCTTACTAGCACTCGTTGCCAGCCTGGGCTGGTGGCACTACAGCAGAGAACCCCATTGCAGCTGACACAAAGATATGCATCTGGGTAGACACACCAGGAGGGGTAAAATCTAGGTAGACTAGAGGAATGGTCAAGAGAGTGGTAACTACAGTTTAATGCCAAAAAATGCAGCATCATGCACCTGGGTCTCAAACACCCAAAGGCTAAATATAGTATTAACGGCACTATAATGGGAACTACTGAGGATGAAAGGGATCTAGGAGTCACTATTTCAGGTGACTTATAGGCAGGTAAGTAATGTAACAAAGCAATGAGAAAGGCAGATGATTGGTTGTATAGGGAGAGGAATCAGTAGATAGAAAGAAGTAATAATACCACTGTATAGGTCATTGGTACGGCCTCATCTATACTGTGTTCAGTTCTGGAGGCCGTATGTCCAGAAGGATATAACTACATTACAGACTGTACAAAGAAGGGCAAGTAAAATGGCGCATGGCCTACAGCACAAAACTTACCTGTAGAGACTAAAAGATCTTATATGTATAGCTTGGAGCAGAGAAGGGAACGGGGGACATGAAAGAAACGTTCAAATATATGAAGGGTTATAACAAGGTGCAGGAGGGAAACATTCTACAAAGGAAGAGAAGTATTAGAACACGAGGACATGTACTGACACTGAGGGGAAGAGAAGTATTAGAACACGAGGACATGCACTGACACTGGGGGGAAGAGAAGTATTAGAACACGAGGACATGTACTGACACTGGGGGGAGGAGAAGTATTAGAACACGAGGACATGTACTGACACTGGGGGGAAGAGAAGTATTAGAACACAAGGACATGTACTGACACTGGGGGGAAGAGAAGTATTAGAACACGAGGACATGTACTGACACTGGAGGGAAGAGAAGTATTAGAACACGAGGACATGTACTGACACTGGGGGGAAGAGAAGTATTAGAACACGAGGACATGTACTGACATTGGGGGGGGAGACAAGTATTAGAACACGAGGACATGTACTGACACTGGGGGGAAGAGAAGTATTAGAACACGAGGACATGTACTGACACTGGGGGGAAGAGAAGTATTAGGACACGAGGACATGTACTGACACTGGAGGGAAGAGAAGTATTAGACCACGAGGACATGTACTGACACTGGGGGGAAGAGAAGTATTAGAACACGAGGACATGTACTGACACTGGGGGGAAGAGAAGTATTAGGACACGAGGACATGCACTGACACTGGGGGGAAGAGAAGTATTAGAACATGAGGACATGTACTGACACTGGGGGGAAGAGAAGTATTAGACCACGAGGACATGTACTGACACTGGGGGGAAGAGAAGTATTAGAACACGAGGACATGTACTGACACTGGGGGGAAGAGAAGTATTAGAACACGAGGACATGTACTGACACTGGGGGGAAGAGAAGTATTAGACCACGAGGACATGTACTGACACTGGGGGGAAGAGAAGTATTAGAACACGAGGACATGTACTGACACTGGGGGGAAGAGAAGTATTAGGACACGAGGACATGCACTGACACTGGGGGGAAGAGAAGTATTAGACCACGAGGACATGTACTGACACTGGGGGGAAGAGAAGTATTAGAACACGAGGACATGTACTGACACTGGGGGGAAGAGAAGTATTAGAACACGAGGACATGTACTGACACTGGGGGGAAGAGAAGTATTAGACCACGAGGACATGTACTGACACTGGGGGGAAGAGAAGTATTAGAACACGAGGACATGTACTGACACTGGGGGGAAGAGAAGTATTAGGACACGAGGACATGCACTGACACTGGGGGGAAGAGAAGTATTAGAACACGAGGACATGTACTGACACTGGGGGGAAGAGAAGTATTAGAACACGAGGACATGTACTGACACTGGGGGAAGAGAAGTATTAGAACACGAGGACATGCACTGACACTGGGGGGGAAGAGAAGTACTAGAACACGAGGACATGTACTGACACTGGGGGGAAGAGAAGTATTAGAACACGAGGACATGTACTGACACTGGGGGGAAGAGAAGTATTAGAACACGAGGACATGTACTGACACTGGGGGGGAAGAGAAGTATTAGAACACGAGGACATGTACTGACACTGGAGGGAAGAGAAGTATTAGAACACGAGGACATGTACTGACACTGGGGGGAAGAGAAGTATTAGAACACGAGGACATGTACTGACACTGGAGGGAAGAGAAGTATTAGAACACGAGGACATGTACTGACACTGGGGGGAAGAGAAGTACTAGAACACGAGGACATGTACTGACACTGGGGGGAAGAGAAGTATTAGAACACGAGGACATGTACTGACACTGGGAGGAAGAGAAGTATTAGAACACGAGGACATGTACTGACACTGGGGGGAAGAGAAGTACTAGAACACGAGGACATGTACTGACACTGGGGGGAAGAGAAGTATTAGAACACGAGGACATGTACTGACACTGGGAGGAAGAGAAGTATTAGAACACGAGGACATGTACTGACACTGGAGGGAAGAGAAGTATTAGAACACGAGGACATGTACTGACACTGGGGGGAAGAGAAGTATTAGAACACGAGGACATGTACTGACACTGGAGGGAAGAGAAGTATTAGAACACGAGGACATGTACTGACACTGGGAGGAAGAGAAGTATTAGAACACGAGGACATGTACTGACACTGGGGGGAGGAGAAGTATTAGAACACGAGGACATGCACTGACACTGGGGGGAAGAGAAGTATTAGAACACGAGGACATGTACTGACACTGGGGGGAAGAGAAGTACTAGAACACGAGGACATGTACTGACACTGAGGGGAAGAGAAGTATTAGAACACGAGGACATGTACTGGCACTGAGGGGAAGAGAAGTATTAGAACACGAGGACATGTACTGACACTGGGGGGAAGAGAAGTATTAGAACACGAGGACATGTACTGACACTGAGGGGAAGAGAAGTATTAGAACACAAGGACATGTACTGACACTGGGGGTAAGAGAAGTATTAGAACACGAGGACATGTACTGACACTGGGGGTAAGAGAAGTATTAGAACACGAGGACATGTACTGACACTGAGGGGAAGAGAAGTATTAGGACATGAGGACATGTACTGACACTGGAGGGAAGAGAAGTATTAGAACATGAGGACATGTACTGACACTGGGGGGAAGAGAAGTATTAGAACACGAGGACATGTACTGACACTGGAGGGAAGAGAAGTACTAGAACACGAGGACATGTACTGACACTGGAGGGAAGAGAAGTATTAGGACATGAGGACATGCACTGACACTGGGGGGAAGAGAAGTATTAGAACACGAGGACATGTACTGACACTGGAGGGAAGAGAAGTATTAGAACACGAGGACATGTACTGACACTGGGGGGGAAGAGAAGTATTAGAACACGAGGACATGTACTGACACTGGGGGGAAGAGAAGTATTAGAACACGAGGACATGTACTGACACTGGGGGGAAGAGAAGTATTAGAACACGATGACATGTACTGACACTGGGGGGGAGAGAAGTATTAGAACACGAGGACATGTACTGACACTGGGGGGAAGAGAAGTATTAGAACACGAGGACATATACTGACACTGGGGGGAAGAGAAGTATTAGAACATGAGGACATGTACTGACACTGGGGGGAAGAGAAGTATTAGAACACGAGGACATGTACTGACACTGGGGGGAAGAGAAGTATTAGAACACGAGGACATATACTGACACTGGGGGGAAGAGAAGTATTAGAACATGAGGACATGTACTGACACTGGGGGGAAGAGAAGTATTAGAACACGAGGACATGCACTGACACTGGGGGGAAGAGAAGTATTAGGACACGAGGACATGCACTGACACTGGGGGGGAAGAGAAGTATTAGAACACGAGGACATATACTGACACTGGGGGGAAGAGAAGTATTAGAACATGAGGACATGCACTGACACTGGGGGGAAGTAGGTTCAGAGGAAATGTGAGGATAAACTACGTCACATAAAGGGTAGTGGATAAGTGGAATAGCCTCCATCAGAGGTGGTAGAGGATAATACAGTAGAGCAATGTAGACATGCTTGGGATAGACATAAGGATATTCTTACAAAGAACGAAGGATCAAATAGGGTTGGAGGCAACCATAGGTTAAAAAATGGGCAGATTAGATGGCCCATGTGGTTCTTATCTGCCGTCATATTCTATGTTTCTGTATTTTATATTTAAATCTATAAGATGATGGAGACGGTGCCTGGGTGTATAGAATATTTACATTGTTGTATGACAGAACTTTCCATTAGTGTTTGATATTTAATGGTTAGATCATACAAGCGCACACACAGCTATTGGCGATCAGATTATAGGAGAGGTATCCATACATTATATAATCTATAGTATCTTGATATAGACACCTCGGCTGGAAATGGTGGATTTATTTTTCTTCTATCTGAGGCTGTCTGTGATTTCAGATAACCGATTCCTGGGGTTATTTACCGGCTTAATACACTGACAAACTGACTAAGTGTCTCCATACAGATGCAGCATATAGATTGGTTTATAGATCAATATATGGAGAACATCTCTATATATGATGATGGTTTGTAGATCAGTATATGGGGGCACGGGTTCAGATCTCTATATGATGATGGTTTGTAGATCAGTATATGGGGGCACGGGTTCAGATCTCTATATGATGATGGTTTGTAGATCAGTATATGGGGGCACGGGTTCAGATCTCTATATGACTATGGTTTGTAGATCAGTATATGGGGGCATGGGTTCAGATCTCTATATGACTATGGTTTGTAGATCAGTATATGGGGGCATGGGTTCAGATCTCTATATGATGATGGTTTGTAGATCAGTATATGGGGGCACGGGTTCAGATCTCTATATGACTATGGTTTGTAGATCAGTATATGGGGGCACGAGTTCAGATCTCTATATGATGATGGTTTGTAGATCAGTATATGGGGCACGGGTTCAGATCTCTATATGATGATGGTTTGTAGATCAGTATATGGGGGCACGGGTTCAGATCTCTATATGATGATGGTTTGTAGATCAGTATATGGGGGCACGGGTTCAGATCTCTATATGACTATGGTTTGTAGATCAGTATATGGGGGCACGGGGGAGATCCCTGTTGAGCTGTCGGTCCTACCGGTTCCCGCACAGACAGTATATGTTTGGGTTTGAATACACCAGGAATACAGTGCAGCCATGTTACATAGATGTATCTTATGTAAGAAACATGCTAAAGGGCATATATACAGGGCATGATGCACATATGTTATCCCTGTACCGTTGTCTGGTATAGAGTCCGTACGTCAGGCACAGTACAGAATATTCTTACTGTTGTGGAGAGAGTCACCAGCCCCCTGTCTGCAGCACCACTGCAGACTGTCAGCTCACTGGCCGGGTAGAGATCATGTGACATGTATGTCCTCATTACACGTACAGCCAAACCTTTCACTGGCGAGTATTTTTCTGGTCATTTAAAAGGGATTAGCAAGGGCTGAGAGGCTGGAGGGAGAGGCCGGCAATTCATTGTCCTCGGAGCTAATCCCAATCCATTTTCTTCATGTATCACAATGGAAACATATAACCAGCCAGCTGATATTATAGTAATTACAGCTGAATGTACAGTGTCGGCTTGTATTGTGTTATATACATGGTAGATTTAAACAGCCTCCTTTATAAAAGCCAAAGTATTTAGATTATAAGCTCTTGTGATCAGGGAACCTTAGCCCTTTCAGCAATAGGCAGCTTTCCTGTGAATCGATGTCTGTGGACATTGGATTATTTAGGTCATCACGTTTACCCCTGTGACAGCCATGCCGTGGCCCTGTCTCTCATCGCCAGGCCCTGTATTTGTGTTTTTTCACCCCCCAAAGTGGGGCAACTCACCCTGCCCTCTTTACCACTCCGCACGGACATGCGCATCCCCCCAACATTGGGCAGGCCCCTTATACAGGCCCGCCTGCTCCCCCTCGTCATGGGCCGGTGCATGCCCGTTCCCCCCTGGTACAGGCCTGTGTGCTGGCGCTCTGCCACCATTTGCCCCCTTGCCACAGGCATGTGCATTTCTCCTCTGCCCCCCTCCCCAGCTAGCCCGGGGGCTTCTCCTCTGACCCATCCCCCCCCCCCCCCCCCCCCCCCCCCCCCCCGAGTGGCTGGTATTAGGCCTTCATCTCCCAGGTTAGTAACATGACACCCGAGGGACGCAGATCTCCTCAAAGGGGATCTCAAGAAGAGGCTGAGGAGCCTTCAGCTGTTCCCTTACTTTCATTTCAGCTGGTGATGATGAGAGAAAGGCAGGGGGGGGGGGGGGGGTGACTGGCTGATGTACTCAGCTGCCGCTGTGTCCTGACTTGTAGCTGCGGGGGGGTCTCCATCACTCCTTGGGCCCTAAAACTAACATTTCCTCAGTTAGCTTTCACTCTAAATAAACGAGTAACGTCCCCAATACACTGCTGCGCAGGGGAGAATATATATTATTATTGGGTCATTATTCCATACACCTCACTTGTGGAAAGTAGTTTCCAGGCAAATGGGGTAAAACTAAACAGAATGATTGAAAGGAGATGAAAACTAGACAAAATATCTGCTAACAAAGAACAACTATTAAAAGTCCAACGTCACAATGTTCATAGAACCATCTGAGTACAATCTTGTTCCCATTCAAGGGTGAAACACAATCCCCATTGGAAGGTTCTAAGTGATGGACGTACTGGTATGTGCTCATAGTCATCAACGCAGAATGTACCAGGAACGTACGGCTCTCTTCCCAATATCTCTCCGTTATAGAGTAGTATAGAGTAATTATACAAAGCCGTATTATACTCAGGTTTATCACCCCGACACCCAGTATCTCTCTCCATTATAGAGTATTATTATTCATGCTGATCCATGTTTTACTCAGGTGTATCACCCCGTCACTCTCTCGGTTATAGAGTAATGTTACTCGTTGTTCCCGAGTTTCTCTCACAGACAGATTAGCTCAGACGGGCAGGAATTTACGCAACAGATGGGCAGACATCTTGGTCAGTCATGTGACAGTCACAGTTATCTCCCGCTATGTATGTGCAGACATAAACACAATCTGGTTTCTGTTCGGAAATCTTCACTTATTAACCCACAGATCGGGGAAGTATAAAGTAATACAAAAGGCCATAGTTTTATGTAGGTCTTGGGACACAGAGCATGGAAGACAATGGCACGGGGTGGGGGGACTTGGGGTCATGTTAAATCTACACTCAGAAAGTGGTGTTATTACACAACGCAGACAGAGAGGATCTTGGGAGAAAGCTGAGAAAGTGTAGTGGCTGGTCCCATTTCTGGGGCTTTGTAGGAGCTTTAAGATGGAGCAGATAAGGTGTAATAATTATGTATTTTGTGACTTTGCTGGATGAAGTTGTTGACGTTCCCTGGGAAGTTGTGCGGTGTGAATTCATTAGACACGAGACGGAGCGATGCTTCCCGTATGAGAGGGAGATGTGTCATTGACATGCAGAAAACATCTTCTCCCTCTCGGTCCTTCTAGCAATAATGACAGACAGGCAGGTGCAGGTTCAGCCCAGGGGCCTGAGTGACAGGTCGTGTCTGCAGACCTGGCCTCAGGCTGAATGCAGTAATTCCCCATCACTCAGTCGGAGCGATGTGCGGGACACAGAACCTCAGGTACCGGCCTGTAGACAGGAACACGTGTTACATGTATCTAAGTGTCCCATCGTGCTGGTCGTATCCATCCACTGACCCTGTGTATAGGTGGCGCTTACTTCAACATAACATTACTCTGACTGTTTAGTATGTGGAATTGTGTCATACAGGGAATAGAATGTATCTATAGATTGGAGCGGCCATAACAATCCAATCTAACAGCGCCCCCAGGTGGTCACATTTATAATGGTAAATACTCTATTAGCTTTACAAAGAGATGACGTTTGAGTAAGGCCTCTCAGAGATTTACCAATTGTTTATTCAGACTTTATAACCACATACTGGACTATAAGTAATTTTTCAGCGTGATTTCCCTTTAATAGGACATTGTGTTGGTATTCTCATCACTCAGGGGCATTTATGTATGAAGGTATTCCCATGTTTCAGGGGCATCTATTTAAGACAGTCTTTTCCTGAGGGTGCTCCCATCTGTCAGAGAGGTGAGAACCTGGAGAAATGGACGTCTCTGAGACATACTCCCCTCTCTGGGACATCCATTTCTGAGGGTACTCCCATCTCTTAGAAAAGTGATTGCTCTGTAGAGAGGTAGCTGGTTTTCAAGAGTTTTTTCTCCTTTTATATGAATGAAACGATATAAAGGGTTGGACAATTTCAGGAGCTGGTTCTAGCCAGGGCAGGTAGTTGTTACAGGAAACAGCCTCCCAGGAGAAGACTATCTAGAAATATTTGCCATAAGTGAAAGTTTCAGAAATCTAAGCTGTAAAATAAAGAAGAATTTGGGCTCTTAATTCCTCAGATCTAAAATGAGGTGATATTCAGTGCGTGCAGTGTCCAGGCCTGCCTGTAGGGGGAGTACAGTAATCACTGTGCTGGAATTGATTGGACCATGGCGCCGGGGACTTAGAACGATTTTCCGGGTTTGATGCACTGTGAGTTCCTCATATTGCCATCACACAAGCAGAACAAAGGCATTTTCCACACTCCATCCCTGGGAATGGCTTGGACTGAGATCACAGTGCAGGACGGGTGATGGCAGACCGCTTATCTGTCATAGCTGTCACATAATCCCCCTCTATGAGCGGGAGCCTCCTCTGCCTGGCTGGTTAACCCTTTACTAAATTGTGTTCTATTCACCCTTCACCCAGCCTGTACTATAATAGCACATGATATAACACAGACTATATCTTAAGTTATTTTCTGTATAATAATAATAAATAATTCTTCAATCCTGTTATTTTCATCCTTCCTATCATCCTTTCTCCACCAGCTACCCTCCAGTTCCATGTCCTCCATCCCAGCCTTCAGTCCCATGTCCTCCGGCCTCCATCCCATCCTCCAGTCCCATGTCCTCCTGCCTCCCTCCCAGCCTCTAGTCCCATGTCCTCTGGCCTCCCTCCCAGCCTCCAGTCCCATGTCCTCCTGCCTCCCTCCCAGCCTCCAGTCCCATGTCCTCCTGCCTCCCTCCCAGCCTCCAGTCCCATGTCCTCCGGCCTCCATCCCAGCCTCCAGTCCAATGTCCTCCTGCCTCCCTTCCAGCCTCCAGTCCCATGTCCTCCTGCCTCCCTCCCAGCCTCCAGTCCCATGTCCTCCTGCCTCCATCTCAGCCTCCAGTCCCATGTCCTCCGGCCTCCATCCCAGCCTCCAGTCCCATGTCCTCCGGCCTCCATCCCAGCCTCCAGTCTCATGTCCTCCGGCCTCCATCCCAGCCTCCAGTCTCATGTCCTCCGGCCTCCATCCCAGCCTCCAGTCCCATGTCCTCCTGCCTCCATCCCAGCCTCCAGTCTCATGTCCTCCGGCCTCCATCCCATCCCAGCCTCCAGTCCCATGTCCTCTGGCCTCCATCCCAGCCTCCAGTCTCATGTAAGCGTCTTAGTAACAGAATTATCTCTGCAACAAAAGATTTTCCTCCTGAACAATAGTTGAACTGAAGAGCCAGCAGGTGCCCCCCGTTTGTCATGGTAAAATGTTGCCATACTCATTAGGTTACATACTGTTTGCCCCAGAGCCCCAATGCTATATTTCATGTCCAGACTGTTTAAGAAACGCTAATTGTTAGATGCCACATATGTAGAATTTACAGAGCGGTTTGATGCTAATTACAAAACATACATCTCCCTGGCGGAGAAGTGTGAAGCTCTGTAAAAGATATCTCTCCGGGCTCCATGTAAATAAACAGCAGTAATGTGCGCTATAACTCACTGGCTATTTACAAAGATGTGCGCAGCCTGGAGTTAGACGCCGTGAATCCGCCCCACCTCTGATCTCCGTTCTGAAGGTGTGGAATGGAGAGAAAGTATGTGAGATATGTAGCTGTAGATTAACAAAGACAAGTGCAATTTCAAAAAGGTCTGATCTAATATATAAATGCTTAGTGGCGTCTGTCTGTGTGTGTGTACACTGACCTACTAAATTCTTAGTGTGTGTGGGAAAAAAAATTCAAAAAGGGCTGAAATTTGGTAGGGCTCAAACTCATTTTCGTGAGGTAATTTTACCTCATGAACACACATGTGTAGAGGCGTGCGTTAGTGTGTGTGTGTGGAAAAAACTATTTTCTCAGAAAGGGCTCATCCAATTGACCTGAAATTTGGTATACTGACATTTGACAAAAAAATTAGAATAGTCAAGTCAGTTAACTTCCATCATCCCCCCTTCCCCCCGTGGGAGGGGTAGAAAAGGCTAAATTTACAAGTTGAGGGGTCAAACTCATTTTCGTGAGGTAATTTTACCTCATGAACACACATTAAAAAGGCCGCTTGCGTCGGGAAGTAACGATCTTCCCCTGAGGAGGCCTGGGCTAGGTCCAAATGCATGACAAGACCTTAAGTAGCTTGATTTGACTAGAATGCATGAGTATCATGCACGGGTTAACTTGTAGTAATATATGGACGTACATCATTATCCTGTACCAATATGAGTGTTAGCTCTGCTGCCGACCCTTTGGTGATTTAAAATACTAGATTATTAGTAGACTTTAAAGGAACAGTGCCCCCAGTGAGCAAATGATTATGAAAACTGGTTAAATATCTGCGTATAGCAAGCAGTCATCGGCCAGACCTGGGGTAAGCTATAGAGGATGGAAGTAGTCTGTGAAGGGATGTGAAGAGTTTACAAGCTGACTTATTGCTGTATCTCCAACCATGAAAGAAGTGGGTAATAGTACTGTGAATGTTCCACGTACAATAAACGATTTGACCACAGCTAAAGCAATGGAGGTGCCACCTATCTCTGGCCCATGAGTGGGACTGTAGTCTTGAGGTCGCAGAGTATCCTCCAAGTCGGAGCTGGTACAGAGCTGTATGCATATTATTGCACAGTAAGGAGATAGCAGGTCACAGTCCGGATGCTGCACTGCTCGACCTAGCAAATAGGCCAAATGCTGAAATTAAAACTGACAGCTCCTGACTGCAGAGCTGGAGACAGGACTGTCAGGGGCCATCACTGGGAGAGGTGAACTTTCCGCTCCAGTAACCGCCAGAAAATGCATCAGCCTATTTCTGAGTGTTCCTGTCAGTGGAGCGTCTATTTATTATATCATCTGTTTCTTGTTTATCTTCCAGCTCCGTCCAGTGTCTCAATAATGCACCAGGTGAGCCGTTCCGTGGACAGTATTACACTGTCATGGTCACAGCCAGACCAGCCCAATGGGGTCATCCTGGACTATGAGCTCCTGTACTATGAAAAGGTGGGTAACCAGCCAAATACATGGTTTCAGTGTCATGCTGATCATAGGGGAACACTGGTCCCCGGCCCCTACCCTACACTGAGAGAACAATTACCCCCTTTCTGACTACAGCACATGGGAGCGAGAAGGCAGGAACACCCAGAAGTAGAACACTGTAGTGAGGAATGGGATATACACCCAGAAGTAGAACACTGTAGTGAGGAATGGGATATACACCCAGAAGTAGAACGCTGTAGTGAGGAATGGGATATACACCCAGAAGTAGAACACTGTAGTGAGGAATGGGATATACACCCAGAAGTAGAACGCTGTAGTGAGGAATGGGATATACACCCAGAAGTAGAACGCTGTAGTGAGGAATGGGATATACACCCAGAAGTAGAACACTGTAGTGAGGAATGGGATATACACCCAGAAGTAGAACGCTGTAGTGAGGAATGGGATATACACCCAGAAGTAGAACACTGTAGTGAGGAATGGGATATACACCCAGAAGTAGAACACTGTAGTGAGGAATGGGATATACACCCAGAAGTAGAACACTGTAGTGAGGAATGGGATATACACCCAGAAGTAGAACACTGTAGTGAGGAATGGGATATACACCCAGAAGTAGAACACTGTAGTGAGGAATGGGATATACACCCAGAAGTAAAACACTGTAGTGAGGAATGGGATATACACCCAGAAGTAGAACACTGTAGTGAGGAATGGGATATACACCCAGAAGTAGAACACTGTAGTGAGGAATGGGATATACACCCAGAAGTAGAACACTGTAGTGAGGAATGGGATATACACCCAGAAGTAAAACACTGTAGTGAGGAATGGGATATACACCCAGAAGTAGAACACTGTAGTGAGGAATGGGATATACACCCAGAAGTAGAACACTGTAGTGAGGAATGGGATATACACCCAGAAGTAGAACACTGTAGTGAGGAATGGGATATACACCCAGAAGTAGAACGCAGGAGCTAGAGAGGGTAGAACCACACAGAAGTGGAACAATATGAAAGGGGTTATTTGCTAATGTTAGTATTAGTAATATTAATATAGCCAGTATTGTTTATAGGGGTAGGGAAGGAGATCGACAGATCTGTAATTGTCAACAAAGAAGCAGAACACAATTAATTTCACACAGGAAGTAGGTCACACTTGCACAATCGAACAAATGCTGAATTTAAATGTATTTGTGTCCAAAAATTGCACCAGGTTTCCGTCAGGTGTACATCAGATGTGTGCTGCTCTGCACCAGGTTTCCGTCAGGTGTACATCAGATGTGTGCTGCTCTGCACCAGGTTTCCGTCAGGTGTACATCAGATGTGTGCTGCTCTGCACCAGGTTTCCGTCAGGTGTACATCAGATGTGTGCTGCTCTGCACCAGGTTTCCGTCAGGTGTACATCAGATGTGTGCTGCTCTGCACCAGGTTTCCGTCAGGTGTACATCAGATGTGTGCTGCTCTGCACCAGGTTTCCGTCAGGTGTACATCAGATGTGTGCTGCTCTGCACCAGGTTTCCGTCAGGTGTACATCAGATGTGTGCTGCTCTGCACCAGGTTTCCGTCAGGTGTACATCAGATGTGTGCTGCTCTGCACCAGGTTTCCGTCAGGTGTACATCAGATGTGTGCTGCTCTGCACCAGGTTTCCGTCAGGTGTACATCAGATGTGTGCTGCTCTGCACCAGGTTTCCGTCAGGTGTACATCAGATGTGTGCTGCTCTGCACCAGGTTTCCGTCAGGTGTACATCAGATGTGTGCTGCTCTGCACCAGGTTTCCGTCAGGTGTACATCAGATGTGTGCTGCTCTGCACCAGGTTTCCGTCAGGTGTACATCAGTTGTGTGCTGCTCTGCACCAGGTTTCCGTCAGGTGTACATCAGATGTGTGCTTCTCTGCACCAGGTTTCCGTCAGGTGTACATCAGATGTGTGCTGCTCTGCACCAGGTTTCCGTCAGGTGTACATCAGATACGTTCACACCCAATCTTATAAACGTTTCTTTTGATAACTAAATACCTATGTGCTGGTTGCTTGGATTGAAATGAAGCAAAATCCCCAGCAAGTATAACTTTCTTTTCGTGTGCAAGTAAAATAAATAAAATCTAGATAAAATGTGCTCACAGAATCATAATATATACATAAGCAATAAAGAAAGCACCTATCAGCATCTGAGGTGAGCAGCGATCATTAGCAACGTGCATACTCCGTTAATACTGACAGACATATTTGCGTTTCCATGTGGGTCTGCGTCTGTACGCAGTTACACAGACACCCGGTGTGGATCAGACCTCCCCGTCTCTCTCCAGTCGCAGGCAACAAGCAAATCTGCGTATGTGCGCGGCTTGTTCTGTGGGCATGCGCACAGTATGCGTATTTTACGGTATGCAATCTGGCGTATGTCTAGCTCAGCGTCAGCCCCAATAGGGTTTTCTTCACAGTATTTGGGACGTAGAGCCAAGTTATAGACTGATATATTCCCCATGACCGAGCGATACACAAAATAACTAAACTGTTCCCTATTACCAGAAAATTCCCAGCAATGGTTAATCATTCTATACTGCCTACAAGGGCACATCAATAATTAACCCCTTCCCGTCTACCAGGGCACGTACACTACTGATTAATGGTGAATTCACAGGTGCCAGGTCATTAATGATGAACCACTTCTCATCTATCAGAGATTATCTAGGTCACTAATACTAAGACATTAACAGTAATGATTAAGCCAGGTGTGCCGAGTACAACCAGCTCTGTGTTACCTGGCATCTGAAGATAGACAATCTGAGCAACACAAGGACATACAGATTGTGTTCTGTTCTATTCCAACCATCACTGTGGTTGTGCCTGGCCTGAAAGCTGGTACTATATACGTCTTCCAGGTCAGGGCGCGGACGGTGGCCGGCTACGGCAGGTACAGCGGCAAGATGTACTTCCAGACCATGACGGAAGGTGAGCGCCCACGAGTTACCTGTTAGAAGCGTCACTACTGGGAAACTGATTCACTTTATACACTTCACTCAATCCAGTGCTTAAGCACAAATGTGCTCTGTGGCCCTTTGACAGCCCAGGGCCCACTTGTGAGGTATTTTGCCCACCACTGGTCTATGGTCTGTTCAGTGTGTTCCAGAAAATGGGCCATCAGCATAGAAAGGATTTATCAAGGTATAGAAACCTTTATATATGTATATCAGGCAACGCAAGGACATACAGATTGTGTCCCGTCCAGTTCCTCCCCTCTCCCAGGCTTTTTATCTAAGAAGAGATGACCTAAGAATCATCACAAAAGTCACGGCCATACATATGTGAACAAGGCATGACCACGCATCGCTGCGGTCGCATTGGGGAATCGCTGCATTGATTTAATGTTCTCGGCGCCTTGCAGTAGAGATGGCGCTGGCAGCCGTGACCTGGAGGCTGCTCCGTGCTGCTTTCCTGTCGTAACCAATGTAACGTGAAGGTGTTTGTCTCCGTATTCTGTAACCTGCGCAGGAGAATGTGCACATCTACTGGGCGATGACCCGGACTTATCCCATGCCAAATAGAGTGACCCAACACAGCCCGCTTTCTATAGAAAGAAACCCCTGGATACAAGTTTGAGATCATCAATTCCCAATTCATTCCAGTCCAACTAACAAGCGCGATTCCGAATTGTGTCCGATGGTGAAGGCTTATCTGTGTTAGTTTTATATCAATGTATTATCCGTTTCCTCCTCTCATTGTTATATATTTATAAATCACGTTCTGCTGCCTCGCACGTCATTACGTCTGTAGCAATGACCAGTTATTAATTATTAATATGGGAACTGTAAGGCACGATGTGTACACTGACCCCCACCCTGACATTTTCGCCCACTCGCCCTATCTATATATTTACTGAAATACAGAAATTCAATTAAAACCATTTTATCCTTAAACAACATTAATACTAATTATAATAAAGAAAGACAATTTTTTGTTAGAGAAAATATGATTGGTGGCTGTTCCCTGTCTCTTCTAATCAGTGTATCAGCTGACCTGACCCTCAGACGACTTTCTCACCCAGAGGAAGGAATGTTCCGCACCCACCTGATGCCCCGGGGTGTTGCCGACCTGTTCTTACAGACCCATGTTTTCCGCATGACTTCCCAGACACCTGTTTAAATATTATTCTAAAGGATTTAGTTGGGGAAAGGTGCTTTTCTCATTGTCACCTTGTACGGCGTGTCACCTGGCACTACAGGGGTTAATAAGCCTTATTTTCATGCCTTCCCCGCGCCTGTTTCATGTTTTTCATAAACACGCATGTAGAAAGACTTTCTGTGCCAAGAATGATCAATAAGTGCAGGACTATGAGAGTATATATATATTATATATATATATCGGACCCATTACCAGAGGTGTATAACATCCAGCACCAGCCATGCAGTCTCCATTTAGAAATATTTGTGATACAAAATGGGTTGTTCTGAAGAGCTCAGTGACACCAAGCGTGGTACTGTGATAGGATGTGTGGTACTGTGATAGGATGTGTGGTACTGTGATAGGATGTGTGGTACTGTGATAGGATGTGTGGTACTGTGATAGGATGTGTGGTACTGTGATAGGATGTGCGGTACTGTGATAGGATGTGCGGTACTGTGATAGGATGTGCGGTACTGTGATAGGATGTGCGGTACTGTGATAGGATGGGCGGTACTGTGATAGGATGCGCGGTACTGTGATAGGATGCGCGGTACTGTGATAGGATGCGCGGTACTGTGATAGGATGCGCGGCACTGTGATAGGATGCGCGGCACTGTGATAGGATGCGCGGCACTGTGATAGGATGCGCGGCACTGTGATAGGATGCGCGGCACTGTGATAGGATGCGCGGTACTGTGATAGGATGTGCGGTACTGTGATAGGATGTGCGGTACTGTGATAGGATGTGCGGTACTGTGATAGGATGTGTGGTACTGTGATAGGATGTGTGGTACTGTGATACTGTGATAGGATGTGTGGCACTGTGATAGGATGTGTGGTACTGTGATACTGTGATAGGATGTGTGGCACTGTGATAGGATGTGTGGTACTGTGATAGGATGTGTGGTACTGTGATAGGATGTGCGATACTGTGATAGGATGTGCGATACTGTGGTAGGATGTGTGATACTGTGATAGGATGTGTGGTACTGTGATAGGATGTGCGATACTGTGATAGGATGTGTGGTACTGTGATAGGATGTGTGGTACTGTGATACTGTGATAGGATGTGTGGCACTGTGATAGGATGTGTGGTACTGTGATACTGTGATAGGATGTGTGGCACTGTGATAGGATGTGTGGTACTGTGATAGGATGTGTGGTACTGTGATAGGATGTGCGATACTGTGATAGGATGTGTGATACTGTGATAGGATGTGCGGTACTGTGATAGGATGTGTGGTACTGTGATAGGATGTGTGGTACTGTGATACTGTGATAGGATGTGTGGCACTGTGATAGGATGTGTGGTACTGTGATACTGTGATAGGATGTGTGGCACTGTGATAGGATGTGTGGTACTGTGATAGGATGTGTGGTACTGTGATAGGATGTGCGATACTGTGATAGGATGTGCGATACTGTGGTAGGATGTGTGATACTGTGATAGGATGTGTGGTACTGTGATAGGATGTGCGATACTGTGATAGGATGTGTGGTACTGTGATAGGATGTGTGGTACTGTGATACTGTGATAGGATGTGTGGCACTGTGATAGGATGTGTGGTACTGTGATACTGTGATAGGATGTGTGGCACTGTGATAGGATGTGTGGTACTGTGATAGGATGTGTGGTACTGTGATAGGATGTGCGATACTGTGATAGGATGTGTGATACTGTGATAGGATGTGTGGTACTGTGATAGGATGTGCGATACTGTGATAGGATGTGTGATACTGTGATAGGATGTGCGGTACTGTGATAGGATGTGCGATACTGTGATAGGATGTGCGGTACTGTGATAGGATGTGCGGTACTGTGATAGGATGTGCGGTACTGTGATAGGATGTGTGATACTGTGATAGGATGTGTGGTACTGTGATAGGATGTGTGGCACTGTGATAGGATGTGTGGTACTGTGATAGGATGTGTGGTACTGTGATAGGATGTGTGATACTGTGATAGGATGTGCGGTACTGTGATAGGATGTGTGATACTGTGATAGGATGTGTGATACTGTGATAGGATGTGTGGTACTGTGATAGGATGTGTGGTACTGTGATAGGATGTGTGGTACTGTGATAGGATGTGTGGTACTGTGATAGGATGTGTGGTACTGTGATAGGATGTGTGGTACTGTGATAGGATGTGCGGTACTGTGATAGGATGTGTGGTACTGTGATAGGATGTGTGGTACTGTGATAGGATGTGCGGTACTGTGATAGGATGTGCGGTACTGTGATAGGATGTGCGGTACTGTGATAGGATGACACCTTTACAATAAGACGGTTCGTGAAATGTCATCCCTGCTGGATATTCCTCGGTCAACTGTAAGTGATATTATTAGAAAGTGGAAGCGTTTAGGAACAACAGCAACTCAGCCACGAAGCAGAAGACCACGTAAAATCACAGAGCGGGGTCACATGGTGTGTAAAAGTCGCCAACGTTCTGCTGATTCCATAGCTGAAGAGTTCTGAACTTCCACTGGCATTAATGCAGCACAAAAACTGTGCGGCGGAAGCTTAATGGATGGGTTTCTCTGGCCGAGCAGCTGCATGCAGCCTCATATCACCAAGACCAATGCCAAGCGTCAGATGGAGTGGTGTAAAGCACACCGACACTGGACTGTGGAGCAGTGGAAACGTGTTCTGTGGAGTGACGAATCACGTTTCTGTGTTTGGCAGTGAGATGGGCGAGTCTGGGTTTGGTGGATGTCAGGAGAACGTTACCTGTCTGACTGCATTATGCCAACTGTGAAGTTTGGTGGAGGAGGGATAATGGTATAGGGCTGTTTTTCAGGGTTTGGGCTAGGCCCCTTATCTCCAGTGATGGGCAATCTTACTGCTTCAGCATACCAAGTCATTTTGGACAATGCTATGCTTCCAACTTTGTGACACCAGTTTGGGGAAGGCCCTTTTCTATTCCAACATGACTGTGCCCCAGTGCACAAAGCAAGGACTCAAGGACATGGTTTGATGAGTTCGGTAAGGAATAATTTGACTGGCCCCCACAGAGCCCTGACCTCAACCTCATTGAACACCTTTGGGATGGACTGGAACGGAGATTGTGAGCCAGGTCTTCTCGTCCTACATCAGTGCCTGACCTTATAAATGCTCTACAGAATGAACAGATATATAGATGTATTCAGTAGATGGAGGAAAGAAACTTTGAACAGATTCATGTCCGAATGCTACTTGCATGCAAGTTGTTTAAAAAGAATGCGGAACTTGAGAGTAGTTCTACACCCAATCTGGGTGTAATGCGCTCTTCATAAACGTTACTTGCCGTATATGGACAGACAGAATAGAGTGCAGGATACACGCGTGTGTATGTACAATATAAGGTCACATCAGAACGCATTAAACTTTTATTTGATCATGAAATAATGTGTTTTTTTTTACATTAATTACATAAATGAAAATGCTTTCAATGCGTAGTGTACATACAATGGTTGTATATAGCTGTTCTGTGGTAGCTCCTGACACGTATTCATGTAACAATTGTGATGTGTCCGTCAACACTTACACTGCCCTGTAGTGGGTGCAAATGATACGGCTGAAAACAAGTGTAATTACAGCAAACACAGGACTCACATACAGAGAGAGAGAAATATATTCATGTCGGGGTGATGTAAATTAAGTCTCAGTGAATTCTTCTGGTTACATTTTTATATGTTATATTCTTTACATTTAATGTTCTGCGTCTGACGCCCGCTGGAAGGCGTCTAAATCTCTCCATCTTCTACATTTACAGGACCTGACGGAACATAACTCATCCGTGGTAAAAAGTCAGACAAACACTGTGGTTGTGCCTGGCCTGAAAGCTGGTACTATATACGTCTTCCAGGTCAGGGCGCGGACGGTGGCCGGCTACGGCAGGTACAGCGGCAAGATGTACTTCCAGACCATGACGGAAGGTGAGCGCCCACGAGTTACCTGTTAGAAGCGTCACTACTGGGAAACTGATTCACTTTATACACTTCACTCAATCCAGTGCTTAAGCACAAATGTGCTCTGTGGCCCTTTGACGGCCCAGGGCCCACTTGTGAGGTATTTTGCCCACCACTGGTCTATGGTCTGTTCAGTGTGTTCCAGAAAATGGGCATCAGCACAGAAAGGATTTATCAAGGTATAGAAACCTTTATATATGTATATCAGGCCATCAGAGAACACTGATAAGTATATAGGAGAAGACTTTGCCGGGTTCTGCAGTCTCTACCCGGCTGGTCAGAAGAAAGGTTCGGTCACCCTGCAGCGGGCGCTATGTGTCTAGTAACGGTGCAGATGTCCCATGTGACACAAGACGCGGGATGATAAATATTTGTTCTCTGTCTCCTTACAGCTGAATATCAGAGCAGTTTCCAGGAGAAGCTCCCGCTAATTATCGGCTCCTCAGCCGCTGGTCTCGTCTTCCTCATCGCCCTGGTGGTCATTATCATCGTCTGCAACAGGTAGTGTAGCGCGGAGCGGTCACTGTGGCTGACTATTAATATAGGGATGGAAAGTATCTGATCCCCCAAATACTCCTAAATTCTACCATTTGTGAAAATATCCCTCAACATTATTAATCTGTATACCGAGCTAAAGTATTCCTTAGCGCTGGACATAATCACTAAACACGTAGATTTACTTACTTAATTTATTGTCTCTTGTGATAGACTGATTAATGTATGATGTGTAATATCCTAAACGAGTTACAGATCGTCTAATAATCAGATAAAGACATTCGGAATATTCACATTTTCTGTTGGTTTTTATTTTAAGATAAAAATGCAACTTGGACCGTTAAAATGTCAGTTCTTTGCCGATGTCATTGTCTGCTGGGTGGAGTAGATGTTGATACCCAGGTTAAGTGCTGTTTGTATTCTTTCTAGAAGACGAGGCTTTGAAAGGGCCGACTCTGAGTACACCGACAAACTGCAGCATTATACCAGTGGTCACAGTACGTACCGCCTGCCTTCACCAGTTCTGGGGGCTCGTTCTCTCGTTGGTTTGTTGGTTAATTTGTTCCCTTAAAGTTGTAATGTATTCACAAAGCCATAAAACCATCCGTCGCCTGAAATGTCCGCATTCCTCCATCCTTTATAATATACCCTCCCCAGACAGCAATTACTGTTCTACAAATATTATGTGACAAATTCCCCATATAACATATGTTCTACCTTTACAGTTCTTTTATCAGATAGACAAAGTAATTGTGTTTCTAAAAGCTCCATGATTGGTAATAAGATAACTCAGAAAGTAGAACACATTTGTCTATAGAATTTTTTCTACCTAGTTATCAATGCAACCATCATATCTAAGCGATGGTTTCCATCAATATTGATAGCCTTGATTAGTCAGATCAGTAGACCCCCCCCCCCCACCCCCATTGCCCAAGCCTTCATTATTGTGCCATTCATTCTTACACCAGTTCCGATAATTTCCCTTCATCCTTCTCTTCTATTCTTTGTGTTCTCATCAACCCTCCACCTCTTTTTAGTTTCCTTATTGGTCACCCCGTCTCCTCCGTTTCCTAATTTGTCATTCACTCTCCTCCTCCGTTTCCTTCTTGCGCGTCTAATTTCGGAGTTTCTCAGTTCTTCTTTTCCCGCCGCAGTGACACCAGGGATGAAAATTTACATAGATCCTTTTACTTATGAGGATCCCAATGAGGCCGTACGAGAATTTGCCAAAGAAATTGACATTTCCTGTGTGAAAATTGAGCAGGTGATTGGTGCAGGTAAGAACCGACTTGTATGTGTTATACACTTGTAAGATGAATGAGATTCAAAGGAGTGTAGGTGGGGGATGTTCTCCTACTTAATTCATTCCTCGCTAGTAGTGGGAGATTATTGGACATGTTTGTGGTCCATAGGCAGAAGGTGGTCGGTGGAACTCGAGACTTCTAGAACTCTATCTTCACTTTGTTTTCCATAGGGGAATTTGGTGAAGTTTGCAGTGGGCATTTGAAGCTTCCAGGCAAAAGAGAGATGTTTGTGGCAATTAAGACCTTAAAGTCGGGGTATACAGAGAAGCAGAGGAGAGACTTCCTCAGTGAGGCCAGCATCATGGGACAGTTTGATCACCCCAATGTCATCCATCTGGAAGGAGTGGTTACCAAGAGCTCACCTGTGATGATCATTACAGAGTTCATGGAAAATGGGTCATTGGACTCCTTCCTACGGGTACGAGACTGAAAGATGTTTGTTTAGAGACACTTTTGCAAGGTATTAAATAAGTATCTAGTTCCAATAATAAAATCAACGTAGCTTTCGCAGAGCATTGCACCTGGTTCCAGTGAGCAAACTCAAGATCAAAAGCAGTGTAACTGGTCCCAGTAAGTACAGCCGTGATCACTCAGATAGCACAGAGTAATCAGTCCCAGTAAGTACAATGTAACTGGTCCCAGTAAGTACAGCCGAGATCACTCAGACAGCAAAGTGTAACTGGTCCTAGTAAGTACAGCCGTGATCACTCAGATAGCACAATGGAACTTGTCCCAGTAAGTACAGTGTAACTGGTCCCAGTAAGTACAGTGGAGATCACTCAGATAGCACAGTGTAACCAGTCCCAGTAAGTACAATATAACCAGTCCCAGTAAGTACAGTGTATCCGGTCCCAGTAAGTACAGTGTAACCCGGTCCCAGTAAGTACAGTGTAACCGGTCCCAGTAAGTACAGTGTAACCGGTCCCAGTAAGTACAGTGTATCCGGTCCCAGTAAGTACAGTGTAACCGGTCCCAGTAAGTACAGTGGAGATCACTCAGATAGCACAGTGTAACCAGTCCCAGTAAGTACAAAGTAACCAGTCCCAGTAAGTACAGTGTAACTGGTCCCAGTAAGTACAGTGGAGATCACTCAGATAGCACAGTGTAACTGGTCCCAGTAAGTACAGTGGAGATCACTCAGATAGCACAGTGTAACCAGTCCCAGTAAGTACAAAGTAACCAGTCCCAGTAAGTACAGTGTAACTGGTCCCAGTAAGTACAGTGGAGATCACTCAGATAGCACAGTGTAACTGGTCCCAGTAAGTACAGTGGAGATCACATAGATAGCACAGTGTAACCAGTCCCAGTAAGTACAGTGTATCCGGTCCCAGTAAGTACAGTGTAACCCGGTCCCAGTAAGTACAGTGTATCCGGTCCCAGTAAGTACAGTGTAACCGGTCCCAGTAAGTACAGTGGAGATCACTCAGATAGCACAGTGTAACTGGTCCCAGTAAGTACAGTGGAGATCACTCAGATAGCACAGTGTAACCAGTCCCAGTAAGTACAATGTAACCAGTCCCAGTAAGTACAGTGTATCCGGTCCCAGTAAGTACAGTGTAACCCGGTCCCAGTAAGTACAGCCGTGATCACTCAGATAGCACAATGTAACTGGTCCCAGTAAGTACAGTGGAGATCACTCAGATAGCACAGTGTAACTGGTCCCAGTAAGTACAGTGGAGATCACTCAGATAGCACAGTGTAACCAGTCCCAGTAAGTACAAAGTAACCAGTCCCAGTAAGTACAGTGTAACTGGTCCCAGTAAGTACAGTGGAGATCACTCAGATAGCACAGTGTAACTGGTCCCAGTAAGTACAGTGGAGATCACTCAGATAGCACAGTGTAACCAGTCCCAGTAAGTACAAAGTAACCAGTCCCAGTAAGTACAGTGTAACTGGTCCCAGTAAGTACAGTGGAGATCACTCAGATAGCACAGTGTAACTGGTCCCAGTAAGTACAGTGGAGATCACTCAGATAGCACAGTGTAACCAGTCCCAGTAAGTACAGTGTATCCGGTCCCAGTAAGTACAGTGTAACCCGGTCCCAGTAAGTACAGTGTATCCGGTCCCAGTAAGTACAGTGTAACCGGTCCCAGTAAGTACAGTGGAGATCACTCAGATAGCACAGTGTAACCAGTCCCAGTAAGTACAATGTAACCAGTCCCAGTAAGTACAGTGTATCCGGTCCCAGTAAGTACAGTGTAACCCGGTCCCAGTAAGTACAGCCGTGATCACTCAGATAGCACAATGTAACTGGTCCCAGTAAGTACAGTGGAGATCACTCAGATAGCACAGTGTAACTGGTCCCAGTAAGTACAGTGGAGATCACTCAGATAGCACAGTGTAACCAGTCCCAGTAAGTACAGTGTATCCGGTCCCAGTAAGTACAGTGTAACCCGGTCCCAGTAAGTACAGTGTAACTGGTCCCAGTAAGTACAGTGTATCCGGTCCCAGTAAGTACAGTGTAACCGGTCCCAGTAAGTACAATGTAACCAGTCCCAGTAAGTACAGTGTATCCGGTCCCAGTAAGTACAGTGTAACCCGGTCCCAGTAAGTACAGTGTAACCAGTCCCAGTAAGTACAGTGTAACCGGTCCCAGTAAGTATAGCGGAGATCATTCCGCGATAGCTCAGTGTAACAGGTATACAATGGTGGTTGTATATGCACCATTGTCAGTCCTTTTTGTCTCGCTCACAAAGTAAAACTCCTTTCTCTGCAGCAAAACGATGGGCAGTTTACCGTCATCCAGTTGGTGGGTATGCTGAGGGGCATCGCTGCGGGAATGAAATACTTAGCAGATATGAACTATGTCCACCGGGACTTAGCCGCTCGTAACATCCTGGTGAACAGTAATCTGGTGTGTAAAGTGTCTGATTTCGGCCTGTCCCGCTTCCTGGAGGATGATACATCAGACCCCACCTACACCAGCGCTCTGGTGAGTATTAAACCCCTTATTCCATACAGGATTCACCTGTAATAAAGTTTATGGTCCATTCTGGAATGCAGATACAGAGATATTCATCAGCACGCACCGGGAGGGTCTCTGTATATTGTCATGTGCAGTGCCCAGTGCGTGTACATGAATTATCTTTATTAACAAATAAGATCTCATCCTCTGTTCACATGCCATTAACTGCCAACATCTCGGTAACACAGAGCGATATAAGCAGTGACATTCCAGGAGAAATCTGACCCTGGGTTATGTTCCTGGAGTGTGAGGAAACTCCAAGTCTTGTGTCTCCACAGCTTGTTCAACTTCCCTGGCTGTCGGCTAAATTCCAGATTAACCTTCCTGCAGCCGTTACAACGGAGCCCCAGCTCCTGCCTGGCGCTGGGATTGGCACAGAGTAAACTGCCCCATTTGTCCTGTCTGACTCCCATATAACACAATACACAGATCAAATTTTATGCATTAGTATCCATTTCCTTTCTAGATTGTAAGCTCTTCAGGCCACATTTCTGCCCTCCAGTTGTCTTGGCCTATGCAGTATATGTATATGACTGTATAATAAGCCTGTGGATCACCCTGCTCTGCTCCCCATCTAATAAAGCAGAGGGCCTCCTATAACACGGTGACCTGTGATATTTCAGTAATCCACGGACATCTCTCCATCGAGAACATCTATGAATAGATGAAAGGAATTCCACATACTTTACTGATGACTCCCGGCTCCACCTTCCCCATTCACCTAGTTCATGTCTGAAGTGGCAGCTCCTGTAGGGAACTCTGTGTCTCCCTCTATGAAGGGACCCCCTCACCCCTCCCCTCAAACCCAGAGGATTTTCATTTCTCCGCGAGTTTGAGCCTCTCTGTCATCGCAATGTAATTGTGTCTCTAATTAATCAGCGTCTGAGGACGGAGCGTCAGTGTATGTTGGTTCCCCATAAGGTATTGGGCAGTCACAGAGAGTCAGTGTATGTTGGTTCCCCATAAGGTATTGGGCAGTCACAGAGAGTCAGTGTATGTTGGTTCCCCATAAGGTATTGGGCAGTCACAGAGAGTTAGTGTATGTTGGTTCCCCATAAGGTATTGGGCAGTCACAGAGAGTTATTGGGGTCTTAGCCCAACACAGCTGCTGTTCTACAAGCGCTGATTCTGTGTGCAAGTCTCTCAGACTATTTTCTCCGGACGTCCACTCTGTGCCGTGGAATCGCAGAGCGAGGACGGCCTTTCATTTAGAGCTGTGACTATGGATATTAGGTGAAATGTTGAACTGTTAAATTGTTGGTTGAGAGTGAAAAAGAAACGCGCATTATATGTACTTTATGTCACGTCTCTTTATTACAGGGCGGAAAGATTCCCATCCGTTGGACCGCGCCAGAAGCAATCCAGTACAGAAAGTTTACCTCTGCCAGTGACGTCTGGAGCTACGGCATTGTAATGTGGGAGGTGATGTCTTATGGAGAGAGACCCTACTGGGACATGACTAACCAAGATGTAAGTGGGTACTCCAGCAGCTGGACCTCATACCGTTAGTACGCAGATTAGGGGAGCGTTGGTGGGGGTGGTGGTGTTATAGCAAAACTATTATACCGGGGACTGAACCATAAAAGATTAGGATCAATTTAATTTGGACAGTAGTTGTATTAATTGCCCTTTGGTGATTTAATTAAACTCTATCTGTGTCTGTTCCCCTCAAATTAAATAATACAGCATTGATCTTGGTCCATTCATCGCTAATTAACATGATGACCTTGAGGTGTCAGGTACATAGAAAGCCTGAATAATAGGAAGAGGTCCATGTACCTCCTGCCGAGTCCTCCTAATGATCTTATTGTTCACAAATTAAAACCTACCAAAGACTGAAAATCCTATTAAACGGATTGTCAGTCTTACAAATGGCAGCGCGGGCTGCAATCAGACTGATCCGCTGACCTGTGATACGCGTTATAATAAGAAGAGCAGCTGTAATTATCCCATGACGTTTAGTCCTTTATATAATAGTAATATAACACCAGACGTCTCCAGGCCACAAGCCTGCTCTGACTGCTGCGTAAATGTTGTGACACAGAGACTGGATGAAATGCGCTTCAGCCGCCATCTTGTTATTAAAATGTCTGTTATGTTCCAGGTTATAAACGCCATTGAACAGGATTATCGCCTTCCCCCACCAATGGATTGCCCCAACGCGCTCCACCAACTAATGCTGGACTGTTGGCAAAAGGATCGAAATCACCGGCCTAAATTTGGGCAAATAGTTAACACTTTGGACAAGATGATCCGTAACCCCAACAGTTTGAAAGCTGTGGCCCCGCTCTTGTCTGGGTACGTGGAGCTTTGTACACAGATCCAGAGAGTCACGTCTGCTGTGTGAACCTGGGTCACTGGTTAACTTATGTGAATATGTATTTAGTATGGTATACATGATGTAGTGCAGGGTATACTCGTGTAGTAGAACATGGTGTAGGTTATATGCGTGTAGTGGGAGCGGTATAGGCGGGAGCGGTATAGGCGGGAGCAGGGGAGGTGTGAGGACGTATCGGCTTGAGCGATGCAGGGGGGGTTAGAGGACGTATCGGCATGAGTGGTATAGGCGGGAGCAGGGGAGGTGTGAGGACGTATCGGCTTGAGCGGTACAGGCGGGAGCAGGGGGGGAGGGAGGACGTATCGGCATGAGTGGTATAGGCGGGAGGACGTATCGGCATGAGCGGTATAGGCGGGAGCAGGGGAGGTGTGAGGACGTATCGGCATGAGCGATACAGGCGGGAGCAGGGGAGGGTGTAGCGGTGGGAGCGGTACAGACGGGAGCAGGGGAGGTGTGAGGACGTATCGGCATGAGTGGTATAGGCGGGAGCAGGGGAGGTGTGAGGACATATCGGCATGAGTGGTATAGGTGGGAGCAGGGGGGGTGTGAGGACGTATCGGCATGAGTGGTATAGGCGGGAGCAGGGGGGGTGGGAGGACGTATCGGCATGAGTGGTACAGGCGGGAGCAGGGGGGGAGGGAGGACGTATCGGCATGAGTGGTATAGGCGGGAGAACGTATTGGCATGAGTGGTATAGGCGGGAGCAGGGGGGGTGGGAGGACGTATCGGCATGAGTGGTATAGGCGGGAGCAGGGGGGGTGGGAGGACGTATCGGCATGAGTGGTATAGGCGGGAGCAGCGGGGGTGTGAGGACGTATCGGCATGAGTGGTATAGGCGGGAGCAGGGGGGGTTGGAGGACGTATCGGCATGAGTGGTATAGGCGGGAGGACGTATTGGCATGAGTGGTATAGGTGGGAGCAGGGGGGGTGGGAGGACGTATTAGCATGAGTGGTATAGGCGGGAGCAGGGGGGGTGGGAGGACGTATCGGCATGAGTGGTATAGGCGGGAGCAGCGGGGGTGTGAAGACGTATCGGCATGAGTGGTATAGGCGGGAGCAGGGGGGGTTGGAGGACGTATCGGCATGAGTGGTATAGGCGGGAGGACGTATTGGCATGAGTGGTATAGGCGGGAGCAGGGGGGGTGGGAGGATGTATTGGCATGAGTGGTATAGGCGGGAGCAGGGGGGGTGGGAGGACGTATTGGCATGAGTGGTATAGGCGGGAGCAGGGGGGGTGGGAGGACGTATTGGCATGAGTGGTATAGGCGGGAGCAGGGGGGGTGGGAGGACGTATTGGCATGAGTGGTATAGGCGGGAGCAGGAGGGGTGGGAGGGCGTACCGGCTTGAGTGGTATAAGCGGGAGCAGGGGGGGTGGGAGGGCCTTATGGCTTGAGTGGTATAGGCGGGAGCAGGGGGGGGTGGGAGGACGTATTGGCATGAGTGGTATAGGCGGGAGCAGGGGGGGGGGGAGGGCGTACCGGCTTGAGTGGTATAGGCGGGAGCAGGGGGGGTGGGAGGACGTATCGGCATGAGTGGTATAGGCGGGAGCAGCGGGGGTGTGAGGACGTATCGGCATGAGTGGTATAGGCGGGAGCAGGGGGGGTGTGAGGACGTATCGGCATGAGTGGTATAGGCGGGAGCAGGGGGGGTTGGAGGACGTATCGGCATGAGTGGTATAGGCGGGAGGACGTATTGGCATGAGTGGTATAGGCGGGAGCAGGGGGGGTGGGAGGGCGTACCAGCTTGAGTGGTATAGGCGGGAGCAGGGGGGGTGGGAGGACGTATCGGCATGAGTGGTATAGGCGGGAGCAGCGGGGGTGTGAGGACGTATCGGCATGAGTGGTATAGGCGGGAGCAGGGGGGTGTGAGGACGTATCGGCATGAGTGGTATAGGCGGGAGCAGGGGGGGTTGGAGGACGTATCGGCATGAGTGGTATAGGCGGGAGGACGTATTGGCATGAGTGGTATAGGCGGGAGCAGGGGGGGTTGGAGGACGTATCGGCATGAGTGGTATAGGCAGGAGCAGGGGGGGTTGGAGGACGTATCGGCATGAGTGGTATAGGCGAGAGGACGTATTGGCATGAGTGGTATAGGCGGGAGCAGGGGGGGTTGGAGGACGTATCGGCATGAGTAGTATAGGCGGGAGGACGTATTGGCATGAGTGGTATAGGCGGGAGCAGGGGGGGTGGGAGGGCTTACCAGCTTGAGTGGTATAGGCGGGAGCAGGGGTGGTGGGAGGACGTATTGGCATGAGTGGTATAGGCGGGAGCAGGGGTGGTGGGAGGGCGTACCAGCTTGAGTGGTATAGGCGGGAGCAGGGGGGGTGGGAGGACGTATTGGCATGAGTGGTATAGGCGGGAGCAGGGGGGGTGGGAGGACGTATTGGCATGAGTGGTATAGGCGGGAGCAGGGGGGGTGGGAGGACGTATTGGCATGAGTGGTATAGGCGGGAGCAGGGGGGGTGGGAGGGCGTACCGGCTTGAGTGGTATAGGCGGGAGCAGGGGGGGTTGGAGGACGTATCGGCATGAGTGGTATAGGCGGGAGGACGTATTGGCATGAGTGGTATAGGCGGGAGCAGGGGGGGTGGGAGGGCGTACCAGCTTGAGTGGTATAGGCGGGAGCAGGGAGGGTGGGAGGACGTATCGGCATGAGTGGTATAGGCGGGAGCAGCGGGGGTGTGAGGACGTATCGGCATGAGTGGTATAGGCGGGAGCAGGGGGAGTGTGAGGACGTATCGGCATGAGTGGTATAGGCGGGAGCAGGGGGGCTTGGAGGACGTATCGGCATGAGTGGTATAGGCGGGAGGACGTATTGGCATGAGTGGTATAGGCGGGAGCAGGGGGGGTTGGAGGACGTATCGGCATGAGTGGTATAGGCGGGAGCAGGGGAGGTGTGAGGACGTATCGGCATGAGTGGTATAGGCGGGAGGACGTATCGGCATGAGTGGTATAGGCGGGAGCAGGGGGGGTTGGAGGACGTATCGGCATGAGTGGTATAGGCGGGAGGACGTATTGGCATGAGTGGTATAGGCGGGAGCAGGGGGGGTTGGAGGACGTATCGGCATGAGTGGTATAGGCGGGAGGACGTATTGGCATGAGTGGTATAGGCGGGAGCAGGGGGGGTGGGAGGGCGTACCAGCTTGAGTGGTATAGGCGGGAGCAGGGGGGGTGGGAGGACGTACCAGCTTGAGTGGTATAGGCGGGAGCAGCGGGGGTGTGAGGACGTATCGGCATGAGTGGTATAGGCGGGAGCAGGGGGGGTGTGAGGACGTATCGGCATGAGTGGTATAGGCGGGAGCAGGGGGGGTTGGAGGACGTATCGGCATGAGTGGTATAGGCGGGAGGACGTATTGGCATGAGTGGTATAGGCGGGAGCAGGGGGGGTTGGAGGACGTATCGGCATGAGTGGTATAGGCGGGAGCAGGAGGGTTTGGAGGACGTATCGGCATAAGTGGTATAGGCGAGAGGACGTATTGGCATGAGTGGTATAGGCGGGAGCAGGGGGGGTTGGAGGACGTATCGGCATGAGTGGTATAGGCGGGAGGACGTATTGGCATGAGTGGTATAGGCGGGAGCAGGGGGGGTGGGAGGGCGTACCAGCTTGAGTGGTATAGGCGGGAGCAGGGGTGGTGGGAGGACGTATTGGCATGAGTGGTATAGGCGGGAGCAGGGGTGGTGGGAGGGCGTACCAGCTTGAGTGGTATAGGCGGGAGCAGGGGGGGTGGGAGGACGTATTGGCATGAGTGGTATAGGCGGGAGCAGGGGGGGTGGGAGGACGTATTGGCATGAGTGGTATAGGCGGGAGCAGGGGGGGTGGGAGGACGTATTGGCATGAGTGGTATAGGCGGGAGCAGGGGGGGTGGGAGGGCGTACCGGCTTGAGTGGTATAGGCGGGAGCAGGGGGGGTTGGAGGACGTATCGGCATGAGTGGTATAGGCGGGAGGACGTATTGGCATGAGTGGTATAGGCGGGAGCAGGGGGGGTGGGAGGGCGTACCAGCTTGAGTGGTATAGGCGGGAGCAGGGGGGGTGGGAGGACGTATCGGCATGAGTGGTATAGGCGGGAGCAGCGGGGGTGTGAGGACGTATCGGCATGAGTGGTATAGGCGGGAGCAGGGGGAGTGTGAGGACGTATCGGCATGAGTGGTATAGGCGGGAGCAGGGGGGCTTGGAGGACGTATCGGCATGAGTGGTATAGGCGGGAGGACGTATTGGCATGAGTGGTATAGGCGGGAGCAGGGGGGGTTGGAGGACGTATCGGCATGAGTGGTATAGGCGGGAGGACGTAATTGCATGAGTGGTATAGGCGGGAGCAGGGGGGGTGGGAGGGCGTACCAGCTTGAGTGGTATAGGCGGGAGCAGGGGGGGTGGGAGGACGTACCAGCTTGAGTGGTATAGGCGGGAGCAGGGGGGGTGGGAGGACGTATCGGCATGAGTGGTATAGGCGGGAGCAGGGGGGGTGGGAGGACGTATCGGCATGAGTGGTATAGGCGGGAGGACGTATTGGCATGAGTGGTATAGGCGGGAGCAAGGGGGGTGGGAGGACATATCGGCATGAGTGGTATAGGCGAGAGCAGGGGGGGTGGGAGGACGTATCGGCATGAGTGGTATAGGCGGGAGCAGGGGGGTGGGAGGACGTATTGGCATGAGTGGTATAGGCGGGAGAACGTATTGGCATGAGTGGTATAGGCGGGAGCAGGGGGGGTGGGAGGACGTATCGGCATGAGTGGTATAGGCGGGAGCAGGGGGGGGGTCGGAGGACGTATCGGCATGAGTGGTATAGGCGGGAGCAGGGGGGGTGGGAGGACGTATTGGCATGAGTGGTATAGGCGGGAGAACGTATTGGCATGAGTGGTATAGGCGGGAGCAGGGGGGGTGGGAGGACGTATCGGCATGAGTGGTATAGGCGGGAGCAGGGGGGGTCGGAGGACGTATCGGCATGAGTGGTATAGGCGGGAGCAGGGGGGGTGGGAGGACGTATTGGCATGAGTGGTATAGGCGGGAGAACGTATTGGCATGAGTGGTATAGGCGGGAGCAGGGGGGGTGGGAGGACGTATCGGCATGAGTGGTATAGGCGGGAGCAGGGGGGGTCGGAGGACGTATCGGCATGAGTGGTATAGGCGGGAGGAATACCAGAGTGGGTGGAAGTAGGCTGTAATAAAGAGGTGATATTTATATATTCGATGGCTGGGGCAGTCTCTAATCAAGCTTGGTAGGGTAACTGTAATAATATGGGACGTATTCATGTAGAGATTCTATCTCTTATAGAGTCAATCTTCCGCTACTGGACCGCACTGTTCCGGATTACACCAGCTTCAACACGGTAGATGAATGGCTGGACGCCATTAAAATGGGCCAATACAAAGAAAGTTTTGCCAACGCCGGCTTCACCTCCTTTGATGTCGTATCACAAATGATCATGGAGTAAGTATTAGCCAATCAGTGAGGGATTTAATGGTCTGGGTATGGGGAAATCTCCGCTTGAGGACTACATTACCGTATTGTTATTTATGGTTTTTTGCACATACAACTTATCTAAGTTCTGGTGCTGGGACACCAAGAGACAAAGACTTATCCAGAGAAACGGAGGATGTCATATAGTTGGCACCCTTATCCACTGAGCCACTTCTCCTTACTGGCACAATTTCCCTTAGAAGAAAAATCGTTTTCCGTGATCCTGTTGCGCCTTGTTTTATCGGCTATAAACACATATCAAACTCCCATTCTACATTTTTCAACTACCAGAAAAATTGATATAAAATGAAGGAAACAAGAGGACACCCACACATTGTATCTTCCTGCATGTGAACCGCCTGGTCACATGGGCTCTCTGTGACCAATGTGAAGTTTGATACAAGAGCCTCTTTGTTGCATGACATCCGCATTCCCGTCACTGCATGTGCAGGAATCTGCTGGCGCATCTTACGCTTACAGAGGTGGAACGGGGGAGGTAAGGGGCGATCCCACATTGGCCTAGTTCAGTAAGGACGCTCTCACGTACTTGCTGTGTGTAAGAATAGTTACAATATACTGACCTATACGGATATATTGGTGCTCGTACAAGTTACTTAATAACTTTGTTTTGGTATTTTTTTAATAACTTTATTTATAGAATAAAAATAATAAATAAACTAAATAATAATAATCTTAGTTTTTTAATAAACGACTTTTTCGCTGCGAGCGCGTAGCGTTGGTTTTTGGTCAGTGCCTGGGGACCCTACTCTGCGGGTTTCCAAATAGTGTCACAAGCCCTAACCTAGATCTGCTAGAAGCCTGTTTCTAAGGAACCCCACACTGTTCGTCCTCCCAAACTTAACAATGTCAGCCTAGGCTGTGAGCACTTGTAGTATTACACCCGATCCTGTATAATATAACTACAGTGTCAGTAACCTGTACATCACTAGTCCATGTATTACTGTACTGATAGTTGTAGTATTACACCCGATCCTGTATAATATAACTACAGTATCAGTAACCTGTACATCACTAGTCCATGTATTACTGTACTGATAGTTGTAGTATTACACCCGATCCTGTATAATATAACTACAGTATCAGTAACCTGTACTTCACTAGTCCATGTATTACTGTACTGATAGTTGTAGTATTACACCCGATCCTGTATAATATAACTACACAGTGTCAGTAACCTGTACATCACTAGTCCATGTATTACTGTACTGATAGTTGTAGTATTACACCCGATCCTGTATAATATAACTACACAGTGTCAGTAACCTGTACATCACTAGTCCATGTATTACTGTACTGATAGTTGTAGTATTACACCCGATCCTGTATAATATAACTACAGTGTCAGTAACCTGTACATCACTAGTCCATGTATTACTGTACTGATAGTTGTAGTATTACACCCGGTCCTGTATAATATAACTACAGTATCAGTAACCTGTACATCACTAGTCCATGTATTACTGTACTGATAGTTGTAGTATTACACCCGATCCTGTATAATATAACTACACAGTGTCAGTAACCTGTACATCACTAGTCCATGTATTACTGTACTGATAGTTGTAGTATTACACCCGATCCTGTATAATATAACTACAGTATCAGTAACCTGTACATCACTAGTCCATGTATTACTGTACTGATAGTTGTAGTATTACACCTGATCCTGTATAATATAACTACAGTGTCAGTAACCTGTACATCACTAGTCCATATATTACTGTACTGATAGTTGTAGTATTACACCCGATCCTGTATAATATAACTACAGTATCAGTAACCTGTACATCACTAGTCCATGTATTACTGTACTGATAGTTGTAGTATTACACCCGGTCATGTATAATATAACTACAGTGTCAGTAACCTGTACATCACTAGTCCATGTATTACTGTACTGATAGTTGTAGTATTACACCCGATCCTGTATAATATAACTACAGTGTCAGTAACCTGTACTTCACTAGTCCATGTATTACTGTACTGATAGTTGTAGTATTACACCCGGTGCTATATAATATAACTACACAGTGTCAGTAACCTGTACATCACTAGTCCATGTATTACTGTACTGATAGTTGTAGTATTACACCCGATCCTGTATAATATAACTACACAGTGTCAGTAACCTGTACATCACTAGTCCATGTATTACTGTACTGATAGTTGTAGTATTACACCCGATCCTGTATAATATAACTACACAGTGTCAGTAACCTGTACATCACTAGTCCATGTATTACTGCACTGATAGTTGTAGTATTACATCCGGTCCTGTATAATATAACTACAGTGTCAGTAACCTGTACATCACTAGTCCATGTATTACTGTACTGATAGTTGTAGTATTACACCAGATCCTGTATAATATAACTACAGTGTCAGTAACCTGTACATCACTAGTCCATGTATTACTGTACTGATAGTTGTAGTATTACACCCGATCCTGTATAATATAACTACAGTGTCAGTAACCTGTACATCACTAGTCCATATATTACTGTACTGATAGTTGTAGTATTACACCCGGTGCTGTATAATATAACTACAGTATCAGTAACCTGTACATCACTAGTCCATATATTACTGTACTGATAGTTGTAGTATTACATCCGGTCCTGTATAATATAACTACAGTGTCAGTAACCTGTACATCACTAGTCCATATATTACTGTACTGATAGTTGTAGTATTACACCCGATCCTGTATAATATAACTACACAGTGTCAGTAACCTGTACATCACTAGTCCATGTATTACTGTACTGATAGTTGTAGTATTACACCCGATCCTGTATAATATAACTACACAGTGTCAGTAACCTGTACATCACTAGTCCATGTATTACTGCACTGATAGTTGTAGTATTACATCCGGTCCTGTATAATATAACTACAGTGTCAGTAACCTGTACATCACTAGTCCATGTATTACTGTACTGATAGTTGTAGTATTACACCCGATCCTGTATAATATAACTACAGTGTCAGTAACCTGTACATCACTAGTCCATGTATTACTGTACTGATAGTTGTAGTATTACACCCGGTCCTGTATAATATAACTACAGTATCAGTAACCTGTACATCACTAGTCCATGTATTACTGTACTGATAGTTGTAGTATTACACCCGATCCTGTATAATATAACTACAGTATCAGTAACCTGTACATCACTAGTCCATGTATTACTGTACTGATAGTTGTAGTATTACACCTGATCCTGTATAATATAACTACAGTGTCAGTAACCTGTACATCACTAGTCCATATATTACTGTACTGATAGTTGTAGTATTACACCCGATCCTGTATAATATAACTACAGTGTCAGTAACCTGTACATCACTAGTCCATATATTACTGTACTGATAGTTGTAGTATTACACCCGGTCCTGTATAATATAACTACAGTGTCAGTAACCTGTACATCACTAGTCCATGTATTACTGCACTGATAGTTGTAGTATTACACCCGATCCTGTATAATATAACTACAGTGTCAGTAACCTGTACATCACTAGTCCATATATTACTGCACTGATAGTTGTAGTATTACACCCGATCCTGTATAATATAACTACAGTGTCAGTAACCTGTACATCACTAGTCCATGTATTACTGTACTGATAGTTGTAGTATTACACCCGATCCTGTATAATATAACTACAGTGTCAGTAACCTGTACATCACTAGTCCATGTATTACTGTACTGATAGTTGTAGTATTACACCCGATCCTGTATAATATAACTACAGTGTCAGTAACCTGTACATCACTAGTCCATATATTACTGTACTGATAGTTGTAGTATTACACCCGATCCTGTATAATATAACTACAGTGTCAGTAACCTGTACATCACTAGTCCATATATTACTGTACTGATAGTTGTAGTATTACACCCGGTCCTGTATAATATAACTACAGTGTCAGTAACCTGTACATCACTAGTCCATGTATTACTGTACTGATAGTTGTAGTATTACATCCGGTCCTGTATAATATAACTACAGTGTCAGTAACCTGTACATCACTAGTCCATATATTACTGTACTGTTTGTGTAATAGCAGGGAATTATAGTATATTGTTTTGTAATGGATACTTGTAGCCTTCGCAGCCTGGTACAGTGATGCTCTTACGTCTGGAGGACACTTCTCAGAGCTCTTCTGAACTTGAGGGGCTTTGAGCACCGGTCTTATAACTGCGCTGAATACATTGAGGGGAATTTGGAGGAGGTTTTAGTATCTATAGGAGCTGTCTACAGCTGAGAGCCTCAGGGCACATTTACTGCTGTCAGTGACTGACCTCCTGCGGGGGGTACAGATGTGATGCTGGTGTATCAGTGAGACTCTCAGGGCACAGTTACTGCTGTCAGTGACTAACCTCCTGCGGGGGGTACAGATGTGATGCTGGTGTGTCAGTGAGACTCTCGGGGTACAGTTACTGCTGTCAGTGGCTGACCTCCTGGGGGGGGTACAGATGTCATGCTGGTGTGTCAGTGAGACTCTCAGGGCACAGTTACTGCTGTCAGTGACTGACCTCCTGGGGGGGGTACAGATGTCATGCTGGTGTATCAGTGAGACTCTCGGGGTACAGTTACTGCTGTCAGTGACTGACCTCCTGCGGGGGGTAGAGATGTGATGCTGGTGTGTCAGTGAGACTCTCTGGGTACAGTTACTGCTGTCAGTGACTGACCTCCTGCGGGGGGTACAGATGTGATGCTGGTGTGTCAGTGAGACTCTCTGGGTACAGTTACTGCTGTCAGTGACTGACCTCCTGCGGGGGTACAGATGTCATGCTGGTGTATCAGTGAGACTCTCAGGGTACAGTTACTGCTGTCAGTGACTGACCTCCTGCGGGGGGTACAGATGTGATGCTGGTGTGTCAGTGAGACTCTCAGGGCACAGTTACTGCTGTCAGTGACTGACCTGCGGGGGGTACAGATGTGATGCTGGTGTATCAGTGAGACTCTCAGGGCACAGTTACTGCTGTCAGTGACTGACCTCCTGCGGGGGGTACAGATGTCATGCTGGTGTGTCAGTGAGACTCTCAGGGCACAGTTACTGCTGTCAGTGACTGACCTCCTGCGGGGGGTACAGATGTGATGCTGGTGTGTCAGTGAGACTCTCGGGGTACAGTTACTGCTGTCAGTGACTGACCTGCGGGGGGTACAGATGTCATGCTGGTGTATCAGTGAGACTCTCGGGGTACAGTTACTGCTGTCAGTGACTGACCTCCTGGGGGGGGTACAGATGTCATGCTGGTGTATCAGTGAGACTCTCAGGGTACAGTTACTGCTGTCAGTGACTGACCTCCTGGGGGGGGGTACAGATGTCATGCTGGTGTATCAGTGAGACTCTCAGGGCACAGTTACTGCTGTCAGTGACTGACCTCCTGCGGGGGGTACAGATGTGATGCTGGTGTGTCAGTGAGACTCTCAGGGCACAGTTACTGCTGTCAGTGGCTGACCTCCTGCGGGGGGTACAGATGTCATGCTGGTGTGTCAGTGAGACTCTCAGGGCACAGTTACTGCTGTCAGTGACTGACCTCCTGCGGGGGGTACAGATGTGATGCTGGTGTGTCAGTGAGACTCTCAGGGCACAGTTACTGCTGTCAGTGACTGACCTGCGGGGGGTACAGATGTGATGCTGGTGTGTCAGTGAGACTCTCAGGGCACAGTTACTGCTGTCAGTGACTGACCTCCTGCGGGGGGGTACAGATGTGATGCTGGTGTGTCAGTGAGACTCTCAGGGCACAGTTACTGCTGTCAGTGACTGACCTGCGGGGGGTACAGATGTGATGCTGGTGTGTCAGTGAGACTCTCGGGGCACAGTTACTGCTGTCAGTGACTGACCTGCGGGGGGTACAGATGTGATGCTGGTGTATCAGTGAGACTCTCGGGGTACAGTTACTGCAGTCAGTGACTGACCTCCTGCGGGGGGTACAGATGTGATGCTGGTGTGTCAGTGAGACTCTCGGGGTACAGTTACTGCTGTCAGTGACTGACCTCCTGCGGGGGTACAGATGTGATGCTGGTGTGTCAGTGAGACTCTCGGGGTACAGTTACTGCAGTCAGTGACTGACCTCCTGCGGGGGGTACAGATGTGATGCTGGTGTATCAGTGAGACTCTCGGGGTACAGTTACTGCAGTCAGTGACTGACCTCCTGCGGGGGGGTACAGATGTGATGCTGGTGTGTCAGTGAGACTCTCAGGGCACAGTTACTGCTGTCAGTGACTGACCTGCGGGGGGTACAGATGTGATGCTGGTGTATCAGTGAGACTCTCGGGGTACAGTTACTGCAGTCAGTGACTGACCTCCTGCAGGGGGTACAGATGTGATGCTGGTGTGTCAGTGAGACTCTCAGGGCACAGTTACTGCTGTCAGTGACTGACCTCCTGCGGGGGGTACAGATGTCATGCTGGTGTGTCAGTGAGACTCTCAGGGCACAGTTACTGCTGTCAGTGGCTGACCTCCTGGGGGGGGTACAGATGTGATGCCGGTGTGTCAGTGAGACTCTCTGGGTACAGTTACTGCTGTCAGTGACTGACCTCCTGCGGGGGGTACAGATGTGATGCTGGTGTATCAGTGAGACTCTCAGGGCACAGTTACTGCTGTCAGTGACTGACCTCCTGCGGGGGGTACAGATGTGATGCTGGTGTGTCAGTGAGACTCTCGGGGTACAGTTACTGCTGTCAGTGACTGACCTGCGGGGGGTACAGATGTGATGCTGGTGTATCAGTGAGACTCTCAGGGCACAGTTACTGCTGTCAGTGACTGACCTCCTGCGGGGGGTACAGATGTGATGCTGGTGTGTCAGTGAGACTCTCAGGGCACAGTTACTGCTGTCAGTGACTGACCTCCTGCGGGGGGTACAGATGTGATGCTGGTGTGTCAGTGAGACTCTCGGGGTACAGTTACTGCTGTCAGTGACTGACCTGCGGGGGGTACAGATGTCATGCTGGTGTATCAGTGAGACTCTCAGGGCACAGTTACTGCTGTCAGTGACTGACCTCCTGCGGGGGGTACAGATGTGATGCTGGTGTGTCAGTGAGACTCTCAGGGCACAGTTACTGCTGTCAGTGACTGACCTCCTGCGGGGGTACAGATGTGATGCTGGTGTGTCAGTGAGACTCTCAGGGTACAGTTACTGCTGTCAGTGACTGACCTCCTGCGGGGGGTACAGATGTGATGCTGGTGTATCAGTGAGACTCTCGGGGTACAGTTACTGCTGTCAGTGACTGACCTCCTGCGGGGGGTACAGATGTGATGCTGGTGTATCAGTGAGACTCTCGGGGTACAGTTACTGCAGTCAGTGACTGACCTCCTGTGGGGGGTACAGAGGTCATGCTGGTGTGTCAGTGAGACTCTCGGGGTACAGTTACTGCTGTCAGTGGCTGACCTCCTGGGGGGGGTACAGATGTGATGCTGGTGTGTCAGTGAGACTCTCGGGGTACAGTTACTGCTGTCAGTGACTGACCTCCTGCAGGGGGTACAGATGTGATGCTGGTGTGTCAGTGAGACTCTCAGGGCACAGTTACTGCTGTCAGTGACTGACCTCCTGCGGGGGGTACAGATGTCATGCTGGTGTGTCAGTGAGACTCTCAGGGTACAGTTACTGCTGTCAGTGACTGACCTCCATGCGGGGGGTACAGATGTGATGCTGGTGTGTCAGTGAGACTCTCGGGTACAGTTACTGCTGTCAGTGACTGACCTCCTGGGGGGGTACAGATGTGATGCTGGTGTATCAGTGAGACTCTCAGGGCACAGTTACTGCTGTCAGTGACTGACCTATTGCAGGGGGTACAGATGTGATGCTGGTGTATCAGTGAGACTCTCAGGGCACAGTTACTGCTGTCAGTGACTGACCTCCTGCGGGGGTACAGATGTGATGCTGGTGTATCAGTGAGACTCTCGGGGTACAGTTACTGCTGTCAGTGACTGACCTCCTGCGGGGGGTACAGATGTGATGCTGGTGTGTCAGTGAGACTCTCAGGGTACAGTTACTGCTGTCAGTGACTGACCTCCTGGGGGGGGTACAGATGTGATGCTGGTGTGTCAGTGAGACTCTCAGGGTACAGTTACTGCTGTCAGTGACTGACCTCCTGCGGGGGGTACAGATGTGATGCTGGTGTGTCAGTGAGACTCTCGGGGTACAGTTACTGCTGTCAGTGACTGACCTCCTGCGGGGGGTACAGATGTGATGCTGGTGTGTCAGTGAGACTCTCGGGGTACAGTTACTGCAGTCAGTGACTGACCTCCTGTGGGGGGTACAGATGTCATGCTGGTGTGTCAGTGAGACTCTCGGGGTACAGTTACTGCTGTCAGTGACTGACCTCCTGCGGGGGGTACAGATGTGATGCTGGTGTGTCAGTGAGACTCTCAGGGCACCGTTACTGCTGTCAGTGGCTGACCTCCTGCGGGGGGTACAGATGTGATGCTGGTGTGTCAGTGAGACTCTCAGGACACAGTTACTGCTGTCAGTGACTGACCTGCAGGGGGTACAGATGTCATGCTGGTGTGTCAGTGAGACTCTCAGGGCACAGTTACTGCTGTCAGTGACTGACCTCCTGCGGGGGGTACAGATGTGATGCTGGTGTGTCAGTGAGCCTCTCAGGGTACAGTTACTGCTGTCAGTGACTGACCTGCGGGGGGTACAGATGTCATGCTGGTGTGTCAGTGAGACTCTCAGGGCACCGTTACTGCTGTCAGTGGCTGACCTCCTGCGGGGGGTACAGATGTCATGCTGGTGTGTCAGTGAGCCTCTCAGGGTACAGTTACTGCTGTCAGTGACTGACCTGCGGGGGGTACAGATGTCATGCTGGTGTGTCAGTGAGACTCTCAGGGCACCGTTACTGCTGTCAGTGGCTGACCTCCTGCGGGGGGTACAGATGTGATGCTGGTGTGTCAGTGAGACTCTCGGGGTACAGTTACTGCTGTCAGTGACTGACCTCCTGCGGGGGGTACAGATGTGATGCTGGTGTATCAGTGAGTCACTCGGGGTACTAATCTCTCCGCGCCAGGTGATCGGGCAGCGTTACACCCAGTCACTGGCAGACATGAAGGATGTGTCTGGTACATACAATCACTCCATTATAGACACCCAGTCCTGAGTTCATTGTATGCACTAAGCTAATATTTGCTCTCTCGTGAGACGGCCCTGCAGGCAAACACCACCCAGCTGTGCGGGGCCCATCAATTGTGTCCATTGACGGGATGTCTCTGATGGCGCTTCTAGACCCTTCTGATTGATCTAAAGATTTGGAGAACAGAAGATTCTCCTACGTGATTAGACAGATCCAGGCAGAAGAGATATGACAGGTTGTTACACAGTCAGGATTACTGTGAGCGCGGTGACAGAACGCAGGTTACTGGCCGCAGCGACGATATCTACAACGCGGGCGTTTAGTGTTCTGCTGTTGTGGGAGCAATAACATATTATACAATACTGAAAGGATTTTTCCTATATCTTCCTACTGAAAATAAATGTTTACTGTTGATTAGTCACTAACAGACAAATGAAACCAGATCTGCACAGTACAATCTGACATTCTAGGAGGACATAGGGATAACGGTCTGTGGGAATGGTATATTATGAAGAATACATTATAACTGAACTAGAACGTGTGACTGCCCCTGTACAGTGCAAACATTAACGATCAATCACTGAAATACTTTTATTTGTTCTCTTAGTTTAATATGAGAAATGGAAAAATCGATATAAATGAAGCATTGTGATAAATGCCTGTACTCTGACTGAAGGGGATTGTTATAAAATCTGCTTCATGCAAGTTCTCCGTCCTACTCTGCTGTGAGCGTAAGAATGTATTGTCAGATGTATAGATTTCAGCCTAACCCACGGCCATTAGTGACTAGCGCATCCCACAACAGGATCCTGCCGATATCCGTGTATCCAATACCTGGCGCGGTCACCCAGCGTGTTAGTTCTGACAGCAACGTATTTCAGGACAGAAGAAATGGCGAGTGGGGGGATATTATTTTTGGACAGAATTACAGCTGGCCTCACGGCCCAAAGAATACTGTAACCAGCAAATTGAAAAATGTATTGTTTTTTTAGATTGGTTTTTTTTTTTCATGGGTTCCCGCTAACCTTTCCTCTCCCCCTTCTTCCAGAGACATTCTACGGGTCGGGGTAACCTTGGCGGGGCACCAGAAGAAGATTCTCAACAGCATTCAGGTGATGCGGGCACAGATGAACCAGATCCAGTCTGTGGAAGTTTGATCACGGAGACGAGTTTCTTCCTCATCCTGACACTTCCTGACGTACTTGGGTCCTGAGCCCTCCCCCTCTCTCCCCGACCCCCTCTTGGTACAATGAAGTTTCTATATTGCACCTGGTACAGACAGGACCACTTGTTCCCCCAAAGCCACCACGACGGTTCCACGTAGAGAGCAGAGCTTCCCTGGGGGCAGCTTGGGGAGATATGAAGAATATTTTTTAAATAATAAACCTGCAACAATGGATTTGTTAAATACAATATTACAAAAAGGGCTCGAAGAGATCAGCTCTAATTTCCAAAATGACGTGGGAAGGGTGAGACACGCCTCCGGCAGACCGATGCGCGGCGTTACCGTGCCGCTAAAGACCAGTGGGTGTTTTCATTGGACGGAATGACTCCTGACCAGGAGCGTGGCATGTGGACAGCCTAACGCCATTGGTCTGTGGAACCTGCAATCAAGCTCTCTGATTGGCTGACAGGGAAAGAATGAAATGATTATATAGAGAGACTGTTGAGAATTTATTTCCATTAAATGGACCATTTGCGTCTCTGCGTACGACTCTTCATCTTGAAGATGTTACAAATAACAGAGCCTAAAACCGCATTTTCCGTGGAAAGGAAGATGCCGCGCAGACTTCTTAATGTTTGAAAGTGTAACAAAGACAAATCCTTTTTAACTGGTGTTTCTGCTGAACTGAAGCAGTTTTGTGAGTTCTACATTTTTTGCAAGCCCCCAAATCTCCCCCACCCCCGACTGCAACTCAAATGACATTTCATCCATATCATGTGCACAAACGTTAGTGATGATGTCATCACTAATCGCCACTTCCCTTTTCTCAGAAGACTTTCCAAGTACAGTATGTAGTAGATTTTAATTACAAATCTCTGAAGTGTACAAAAAAAGAAAATGTTTTGTCGTCAATGTTGTTGTTGTTTTGGAATCTGTTACGACTTTGTTTGTTTACACCAATTTGACTTTTTTACATTGTTTTTGAATATTGGTACTCGAAAGTTTAAAATTGCTTAAAAAAAAAAAAAAAAACTGCAGCAAAAAAAGAAAATCCATAAAAAGCAAAACCGGACAATGATCCTCTGCATCAATCGTCTCACTTCTCATTGGCTAATGGACGCATCGCCTGTGGACAGACTGGGTGACGTGTGAAGCTGCTCTTACACGGAGCGTGTGATTACGGTTTCTTTTCACTAACAATGTGAGCAGCTTATTATATAAGCTTTACAAAGTTGTAGGGGTGGCGCTGAAAGGTGAGGAACCAAGGACTAAATTAACCCCATGGGTACGAGTGTAGCACAGCCAATGCCTGAGTTTAGTTTAGGTTTTGCTTGCGGTGAGGGTGGCCAGTTGTGATCTCGGCCAGGCACTTTACTGAGCCGTCAGTTGCTGTTATCTGAAAGATGGTTCCTCACCACGACCTACAACATTCATACATTAAATGGTTGCCTTTGTGTGAAGTGTTTCCTGGCAGACTGTTCCTGTCTGGTGTACTCAGTGCAGGTGTGGAGCATACAGGTGTGAGTGAGGGACGGGCTTGTGACGTGTCCTACTGATGTTAACCCTTTGTTTGCTGAGCAGGAAGTGTAAGGTATGGGGTAGTACCTGCTGTTATCCATCTCATGTATGACATATCAGATTCACGTGTATTTCTATGTGAGCACACATCAGGCATGATTACCACAATAGCTCTTATTCATCCCCAGGTCGGTGAGAAGTGTCATCCATATAATATAAACTAGCAGGTGATTGTGTATACTGTGCCACAGAGATTCCTGCTGGGGCCTGAGATGGGCAATGTTTCTAAAGTTATTATTACTACCATTGTATAATTTATTCAGAACTGTTCTCAGTTACATTGATATAGCCCAAATCCTCATTCACCTAAATATCCATCTTTGTTTCACGCAAGCCAATCCACCTCCATCTTTGTATCACACCAGCCAATCCACCTCCATCTTTGTATCACACCAGCCAATCCACATCCATCTTTGTTTCACGCAAGCCAATCCACCTCCATCTTTGTTTCACGCAAGCCAATCAACATCCATCTTTGTATCACACCAGCCAATCCACCTCCATCTCTGTTTCACGCAAGCCAATCCACCTCCATCTTTGTTTCACGCAAGCCAATCCACCTCCATCTCTGTTTCACGCAAGCCAATCCACCTCCATCTCTGTTTCACGCAAGCCAATCCACGTCCATCTTTGTTTCACGCAAGCCAATCCACGTCCATCTTTGCATCACACCAGCCAATCCACATGCAACTTTGTATCACACCAGCCAATCCACATCCACCTTTGTATCACACCAGCCAATCCACTTCCACCTTTGTATCACACCAGCCAATCCACTTCCACCTTTGTATCACACCAGCCAATCCACCTCCATCTCTGTTTCACGCAAGCCAATCCACGTCCATCTTTGTTTCACGCAAGCCAATCCACGTCCATCTTTGTTTCACACCAGCCAATCCACATGCACCTTTGTATCACACCAGCCAATCCACATGCACCTTTGTTTCACGCAAGCCAATCCACATCCATCTTTGTATCACACCAGCCAATCCACCTTTGTATCACACCAGCCAATCCACGTCCATCTTTGTATCACACCAGCCAATCCACCTTTGTATCACACCAGCCAATCCACTTCCACCTTTGTATCACACCAGCCAATCCACCTTTGTATCACACCAGCCAATCCACCTCCATCTTTGTATCACACCAGCCAATCCACCTTTGTATCACACCAGCCAATCCACGTCCATCTTTGTATCACACCAGCCAATCCACTTCCACCTTTGTATCACACCAGCCAATCCACCTCCATCTCTGTTTCACGCAAGCCAATCCACGTCCATCTTTGTTTCACGCAAGCCAATCCACGTCCATCTTTGTATCACACCAGCCAATCCACATCCACCTTTGTATCACACCAGCCAATCCACATCTATTTTTGTACCACACCAGCCAATCCACATACAGTTGTCTATCTGTGTAATTTAGAGTGATTTATACATTGGGGAAACCATGTACATTACACCTCTCTGGGTTACAACTATTAAGTCATTTACAGGCAGATTGGGTGTTTTGCTTCTGGACCAAAAGCAACAGAATTGTGTTTCTGTTCCAGGAATAGTGATTTATCTTAAAAAGAAAAGTAACCATTAAAGTCATTGTAATTAGCGCAGCCCAACTACAGCAAAGCAATATGAGACGGACGCCTTGTGCGGCCTCGTTAGGAACGCCGTTCTCTTACACACAAATATATGTATTAAAGGCTCATCATCTCTATTTATTTATATAGCGCCACCAATTCCGCAGCGCTGTACAGAGAATACAGTCCCTGTCCCATTGGCTGCTAGAAACATTTTCCATCTCAGCACCCCACATCCACTGACGCAACAAGTGGATATTAGGACCCCCACAGCCAGGCCCTGTGGAATCCACAGTTCTTTGGGAAAATATTAGTGCTTGGTATAAGGGGTCTATAGGGGGTGTGGATAGTTCTCACTTCCTACCTATATAATGCTCCACATCTGCTACCGTGTCTCCCTTGTCTCTATCTAATGGATGAATAGAAGATGAAGGATAAGGAGCTTTGTGTGGTGGCTTCAAGTTGCAGCATTTCATGCCCCGCTCGCTGTCGGCGTTCCGCTGCCGCTGTTTGATGCACGCAGGAACTTCCTTTCACTGATCACACTTTCTGCTTTTTACTTTGAGTGCTGTGTAGAATTACCCTGGCATCAGGGAAACCTTCTTATGCCGAACAGACCGGCGGTATCTCTGCTGCCTAATATACAACAATCTGTATCTTCTGCCCTGTCGTAGGGATTCAGGAACTACCACCAGTAGGCAGCCTCCTGCCCTCCAGCAGTTGTGGAATAAGCCCTGGCTGAGTAAGTTGGGACTTGTAGTTCCACAACGGCTAGAGAGTGACAGGTCAGCTACTTCTGGTTTAGATCTCTTCCAGTCCGTTTTGTGGCCACCGTTCATTATGTTTACAGGGAATTGTATCTGAACGGGTGCGGCTCTGAATTTCAGCTTTTGGTTTTCCGTAGGTAGAAAGTCTTAAGAGTTTCATTTCTTTCTGGTTAGTTGTCTTGGGCTCCCTTATTTTTGGGGCTCTGGTAAAATAGGTGTGATGATTCTATGTACACACTATAGGCATCTCCTATGAACCTCACCAGCATTTACCAACTTTATGTAAGAGAAGGGAGGTGCGTGGAAGTGCCTCTGGTGGACGATGGACTGGGACATAGAAAGTAGCAACTTATTCTTGTATTGGAGTAAAGCCGGTTGTCCACACTGGAATTAAATACTCATCTTCCGCTAAACCCCCTTTTTACATTGTCTCCCGTCTACACCCCTCAAGAAGCAATGATAAACGTCAACACTGTGAGTCCACTGTCCAGTCTGTTCCTTCCCAGAAAATCAGTTTAAAGATGTATGCACCGAAAAAACAACTGATCAGTTTCTTGTCAATAGCTGAAATAAATACTTTGTTTATAAAAGAACCTTTTGTTGTGTTTCTTGGTGAAGCTTTTGGTCGTCATTCATGGAGACAGCAGCTGTCTGCACAATGATGTATTATATACAACGATGGTCTTCGTTCCACTGTCACCACTGAATAAATTGAGGTCATTCCAATGTCAGTGGGTCTCGTTGGTCCTCTCTTTGTGTAAAACCATTATTCATACTTTAGTTTACATATTACTGATAAAAAAAACTAATTCAACCAATTTAGTCGTTTTCAAGAAAATTGGTCCCAAATTTCTGCATCTGGCTCAAAATATCCAGCAATCCAGTCAACATCTAATCAGATCAAGCTGCCACATATAATATGGTCTCGCATCAGAGCGCCAAGCAACCAGATCCATCCAAAGTAGTCACCTGTAAGTGATCAAGTTGAAGAGATCGAGTGATTCAGTGTCCAGGTCAGGTGGCCAAATCTGAGTCTTGGCCGTAGGATATATAAAGCCGCCAGGTAATGTAATAGCAGAATAAATGACTTTGTACTTGTACATTATTAATGAAATGAAACATACTGAATATGAGGCGATAGCTGATGTCTCGGTGGAATTCCCATTATAAGTTATCCAAATGGTAGATACAGGCAATACAGAGAAGAGGATCCAAGATACCACAGGTAGTTACACCCCTAGTCACATGGTCTGTATGTCTACAGTTACACCCCTAGTCACATGGTCTGTATGGCTACAGTTACACCCCCTAGTCACATGGTCTGTATGGCTACAGTTACACCCCTAGTCACATGGTCTGTATGGCTACAGTTACACCTCCTAGTCACATGGTCTGTATGTCTACAGTTACACCCCCTAGTCACATGGTCTGTATGGCTACAGTTACGCCCCTAGTCACATGGTCTGTATGGCTACAGTTACGCCCCTAGTCACATGGTCTGTATGGCTACAGTTACGCCCCCTAGTCACATGGTCTGTATGGCTACAGTTACACCCCCTAGTCACATGGTCTGTATGGCTACAGTTACACCCCCTAGTCACAGTTACGCCCCTAGTCACATGGTCTGTATGGCTACAGTTACGCCCCTAGTCACATGGTCTGTATGGCTACAGTTACACCCCTAGTCACATGGTCTGTATGGCTACAGTTACACCCCCTAGTCACATGGTCTGTATGGCTACAGTTACACCCCCTAGTCACATGATCTGTATGGCTACAGTTACACCCCCTAGTCACATGGTCTGTATGGCTACAGTTACGCCCCTAGTCACATGGTCTGTATGGCTACAGTTACACCCCTAGTCACATGGTCTGTATGGCTACAGTTACACCCCCTAGTCACATGGTCTGTATGGCTACAGTTACACCCCCTAGTCACATGGTCTGTATGGCTACAGTTACGCCCCTAGTCACATGGTCTGTATGGCTACAGTTACGCCCCTAGTCACATGGTCTGTATGGCTACAGTTACACCCCTAGTCACAGTTACGCTCCTAGTCACATGATCTGTATGGCTACAGTTACACCCCCTAGTCACATGGTCTGTATGGCTACAGTTACACCCCCTAGTCACATGGTCTGTATGGCTACAGTTACACCCCCTAGTCACATGGTCTGTATGGCTACAGTTACACCCCTAGTCACATGGTCTGTATGGCTACAGTTACACCCCTAGTCACAGTTACGCTCCTAGTCACATGATCTGTATGGCTACAGTTACGCCCCTAGTCACAGTTACGCCCCTAGTCACATGGTCTGTATGGCTACAGTTACGCCCCTAGTCACATGGTCTGTATGGCTACAGTTACGCCCCTAGTCACATGGTCTGTATGGCTACAGTTACACCCCCTAGTCACATGGTCTGTATGGCTACAGTTACGCCCCTAGTCACATGGTCTGTATGGCTACAGTTACACCCCTAGTCACATGGTCTGTATGGCTACAGTTACACCCCCTAGTCACATGGTCTGTATGGCTACAGTTACGCCCCTAGTCACATGATCTGTATGGCTACAGTTACGCCCCTAGTCACAGTTACGCCCCTAGTCACATGGTCTGTATGGCTACAGTTACGCCCTCTAGTCACATGGTCTGTATGGCTACAGTTACACCCCTAGTCACATGGTCTGTATGGCTACAGTTACACCCCTAGTCACAGTTACGCCCCTAGTCACATGATCTGTATGGCTACAGTTACGCCCCTAGTCACAGTTACGCCCCTAGTCACATGATCTGTATGGCTACAGTTACGCCCCTAGTCACATGATCTGTATGGCTACAGTTACGCCCCTAGTCACATGGTCTGTATGGCTACAGTTACGCCCCTAGTCACATGGTCTGTATGGCTACAGTTACGCAGCTAGTCACAGTTACGCCCCTAGTCACATGGTCTGTATGGCTACAGTTACACCCCCTAGTCACATGGTCTGTATGGCTACAGTTACGCCCCTAGTCACATGGTCTGTATGGCTACAGTTACACCCCCTAGTCACATGGTCTGTATGTCTACAGTTACGCCCCTAGTCACATGGTCTGTATGGCTACAGTTACGCACCTAGTCACATGGTCTGTATGGCTACAGTTACGCCCCTAGTCACATGGTCTGTATGGCTACAGTTACGCCCCTAGTCACATGGTCTGTATGGCTACAGTTACACCCCCTAGTCACATGGTCTGTATGGCTACAGTTACACCCCCTAGTCACATGGTCTGTATGGCTACAGTTACACCCCCTAGTCACATGGTCTGTATGGCTACAGTTACACCCCTAGTCACATGGTCTGTATGGCTACAGTTACGCCCCTAGTCACATGGTCTGTATGGCTACAGTTACGCCCCCTAGTCACATGGTCTGTATGGCTACAGTTACGCCCCTAGTCACATGATCTGTATGGCTACAGTTACACCCCCTAGTCACATGGTCTGTATGGCTACAGTTACACCCCCTAGTCACATGGTCTGTATGTCTACAGTTACACCCCCTAGTCACATGGTCTGTATGGCTACAGTTACACCCCTAGTCACATGGTCTGTATGGCTACAGTTACACCCCCTAGTCACATGGTCTGTATGGCTACAGTTACACCCCCTAGTCACATGGTCTGTATGGCTACAGTTACACCCCTAGTCACATGGTCTGTATGGCTACAGTTACACCCCCTAGTCACATGGTCTGTATGGCTACAGTTACACCCCTAGTCACAGTTACGCCCCTAGTCACATGATCTGTATGGCTACAGTTACGCCCCTAGTCACATGATCTGTATGGCTACAGTTACGCCCCTAGTCACATGGTCTGTATGGCTACAGTTACACCCCCTAGTCACATGGTCTGTATGGCTACAGTTACACCCCCTAGTCACATGGTCTGTATGGCTACAGTTACACCCCCTAGTCACATGGTCTGTATGGCTACAGTTACACCCCCTAGTCACAGTTACGCCCCTAGTCACATGATCTGTATGGCTACAGTTACGCCCCTAGTCACAGTTACGCCCCTAGTCACATGGTCTGTATGGCTACAGTTACGCCCCCTAGTCACATGGTCTGTATGGCTACAGTTACACCCCTAGTCACATGGTCTGTATGGCTACAGTTACACCCCTAGTCACATGGTCTGTATGGCTACAGTTACGCCCCTAGTCACATGATCTGTATGGCTACAGTTACGCCCCTAGTCACATGATCTGTATGGCTACAGTTACACCCCCTAGTCACATGGTCTGTATGGCTACAGTTACACCCCCTAGTCACATGGTCTGTATGGCTACAGTTACACCCCTAGTCACATGGTCTGTATGGCTACAGTTACACATCTAGTCACAGTTACGCCCCTAGTCACATGATCTGTATGGCTACAGTTACGCCCCTAGTCACAGTTACGCCCCTAGTCACATGGTCTGTATGGCTACAGTTACGCCCCCTAGTCACATGGTCTGTATGGCTACAGTTACACCCCCTAGTCACATGGTCTGTATGGCTACAGTTACGCCCCTAGTCACATGATTTGTATGGCTACAGTTACACCCCCTAGTCACATGGTCTGTATGGCTACAGTTACGCACCTAGTCACATGGTCTGTATGTCTACAGTTACGCCCCTAGTCACATGGTCTGTATGGCTACAGTTACACCCCCTAGTCACATGGTCTGTATGTCTACAGTTACGCCCCTAGTCACATGGTCTGTATGGCTACAGTTACACCCCCTAGTCACATGGTCTGTATGGCTACAGTTACGCACCTAGTCACATGGTCTGTATGTCTACAGTTACGCCCCTAGTCACATGGTCTGTATGGCTACAGTTACACCCCCTAGTCACATGGTCTGTATGGCTACAGTTACACCCCCTAGTCACATGGTCTGTATGGCTACAGTTACACCCCCTAGTCACATGGTCTGTATGGCTACAGTTACACCCCCTAGTCACATGGTCTGTATGGCTACAGTTACACCCCTAGTCACATGGTCTGTATGGCTACAGTTACGCCCCTAGTCACATGGTCTGTATGGCTACAGTTACGCCCCTAGTCACATGGTCTGTATGGCTACAGTTACGCCCCTAGTCACATGGTCTGTATGGCTACAGTTACGCCCCTAGTCACATGGTCTGTATGGCTACAGTTACGCCCCTAGTCACATGGTCTGTATGGCTACAGTTACGCCCCTAGTCACATGATCTGTATGGCTACAGTTACACCCCCTAGTCACATGGTCTGTATGGCTACAGTTACACCCCCTAGTCACAGTTACGCCCCTAGTCACATGGTCTGTATGGCTACAGTTACACCCCTAGTCACATGGTTTGTATGGCTACAGTTACACCCCCTAGTCACATGGTCTGTATGGCTACAGTTACACCCCTAGTCACATGGTCTGTATGGCTACAGTTACACCCCTAGTCACATGGTCTGTATGGCTACAGTTACACCCCCTAGTCACATGGTCTGTATGGCTACAGTTACGCCCCTAGTCACATGATCTGTATGGCTACAGTTACGCCCCTAGTCACATGGTCTGTATGTCTACAGTTACGCCCCTAGTCACATGGTCTGTATGTCTACAGTTACGCCCCTAGTCACATGGTCTGTATGGCTACAGTTACGCACCTAGTCACATGGTCTGTATGGCTACAGTTACACCCCCTAGTCACAGTTACGCCCCTAGTCACATGATCTGTATGGCTACAGTTACGCCCCTAGTCACAGTTACGCCCCTAGTCACATGGTCTGTATGGCTACAGTTACGCCCCCTAGTCACATGGTCTGTATGGCTACAGTTACACCCCTAGTCACATGGTCTGTATGGCTACAGTTACACCCCTAATCACAGTTACGCCCCTAGTCACATGATCTGTATGGCTACAGTTACGCCCCTAGTCACAGTTACGCCCCTAGTCACATGATCTGTATGGCTACAGTTACGCCCCTAGTCACATGGTCTGTATGGCTACAGTTACACCCCCTAGTCACATGGTCTGTATGGCTACAGTTACACCCCCTAGTCACATGGTCTGTATGGCTACAGTTACACCCCCTAGTCACATGGTCTGTATGGCTACAGTTACACCCCTAGTCACATGGTCTGTATGGCTACAGTTACACATCTAGTCACAGTTACGCCCCTAGTCACATGATCTGTATGGCTACAGTTACGCCCCTAGTCACAGTTACGCCCCTAGTCACATGGTCTGTATGGCTACAGTTACGCCCCCTAGTCACATGGTCTGTATGGCTACAGTTACACCCCCTAGTCACATGGTCTGTATGGCTACAGTTACGCCCCTAGTCACAGTTACGCCCCTAGTCACATGGTCTGTATGGCTACAGTTACACCCCCTAGTCACATGGTCTGTATGGCTACAGTTACACCCCCTAGTCACATGGTCTGTATGGCTACAGTTACGCACCTAGTCACATGGTCTGTATGTCTACAGTTACGCCCCTAGTCACATGGTCTGTATGGCTACAGTTACACCCCCTAGTCACATGGTCTGTATGTCTACAGTTACGCCCCTAGTCACATGGTCTGTATGGCTACAGTTACGCACCTAGTCACATGGTCTGTATGTCTACAGTTACGCCCCTAGTCACATGGTCTGTATGGCTACAGTTACACCCCCTAGTCACATGGTCTGTATGGCTACAGTTACACCCCCTAGTCACATGGTCTGTATGGCTACAGTTCACCCCTAGTCACATGGTCTGTATTGCTACAGTTACGCCCCTAGTCACATGATCTGTATGGCTACAGTTACGCCCCTTGTCACATGATCTGTATGGCTACAGTTACGCCCCTTGTCACATGGTCTGTATGGCTACAGTTACGCCCCTTGTCACATGGTCTGTATGGCTACAGTTACACCTCCTAGTCACATGATCTGTATGGCTACAGTTACGCCCCTAGTCACATGGTCTGTATGGCTACAGTTACGCCCCCTAGTCCCATGGTCTGTATGGCTACAGTTACACCCCTAGTCACAGTTACGCCCCTAGTCACATGGTCTGTATGGCTACAGTTACACCCCCTAGTCACATGGTCTGTATGGCTACAGTTACGCCCCTAGTCACATGGTCTGTATGGCTACAGTTACACCCCCTAGTCACAGTCTGTATGGCTACAGTTACACCCCCTAGTCACATGGTCTGTATGGCTACAGTTACACCCCCTAGTCACATGGTCTGTATGGCTACAGTTACACCCCTAGTCACATGGTCTGTATGGCTACAGTTACACCCCTAGTCACAGTTACGCTCCTAGTCACATGATCTGTATGGCTACAGTTACGCCCCTAGTCACATGGTCTGTATGGCTACAGTTACGCCCCTAGTCACATGGTCTGTATGGCTACCGTTACACCCCCTAGTCACATGGTCTGTATGGCTACAGTTACACTCCCTAGTCACATGGTCTGTATGGCTACAGTTACACCCCTAGTCACATGGTCTGTATGGCTACAGTTACACCCCCTAGTCACATGGTCTGTATGGCTACAGTTACACCCCCTAGTCACATGGTCTGTATGGCTACAGTTACGCCCCTAGTCACATGATCTGTATGGCTACAGTTACGCCCCTAGTCACAGTTACGCCCCTAGTCACATGGTCTGTATGGCTACAGTTACACCCCTAGTCACAGTTAGGCCCCTAGTCACATGATCTGTATGGCTACAGTTACGCCCCTAGTCACAGTTACGCCCCTAGTCACATGATCTGTATGGCTACAGTTACGCCCCTAGTCACATGATCTGTATGGCTACAGTTACGCCCCTAGTCACATGATCTGTATGGCTACAGTTACGCCCCTAGTCACATGGTCTGTATGGCTACAGTTACACCCCCTAGTCACATGGTCTGTATGGCTACAGTTACACCCCCTAGTCACATGGTCTGTATGGCTACAGTTACACCCCTAGTCACAGTTACGCCCCTAGTCACATGATCTGTATGGCTACAGTTACGCCCCTAGTCACATGGTCTGTATGGCTACAGTTACGCCCCCTAGTCACATGGTCTGTATGGCTACAGTTACGCCCCCTAGTCACATGATTTGTATGGCTACAGTTACACCCCCTAGTCACAGTTACGCCCCTAGTCACATGGTCTGTATGGCTACAGTTACGCACCTAGTCAAATGGTCTGTATGGCTACAGTTACACCCCCTAGTCACAGTTACGCCCCTAGTCACATGGTCTGTATGGCTACAGTTACGCACCTAGTCACATGGTCTGTATGGCTACAGTTACACCCCCTAGTCACATGGTCTGTATGGCTACAGTTACACCCCCTAGTCACATGGTCTGTATGGCTACAGTTACACCCCTAGTCACATGGTCTGTATGGCTACAGTTACGCCCCTAGTCACATGGTCTGTATGGCTACAGTTACGCCCCTAGTCACATGGTCTGTATGGCTACAGTTACGCCCCTAGTCACATGGTCTGTATGGCTACAGTTACGCCCCTAGTCACATGGTCTGTATGGCTACAGTTACGCCCCTAGTCACATGGTCTGTATGGCTACAGTTACGCCCCTAGTCACATGGTCTGTATGGCTACAGTTACGCCCCTAGTCACATGGTCTGTATGGCTACAGTTACGCCCCTAGTCACATGATCTGTATGGCTACAGTTACAACCCCTAGTCACATGGTCTGTATGGCTACAGTTACACCCCCTAGTCACAGTTACGCCCCTAGTCACATGGTCTGTATGGCTACAGTTACACCCCTAGTCACATGGTTTGTATGGCTACAGTTACACCCCCTAGTCACATGGTCTGTATGGCTACAGTTACACCCCTAGTCACATGGTCTGTATGGCTACAGTTACACCCCTAGTCACATGGTCTGTATGGCTACAGTTACACCCCCTAGTCACAGTTACGCCCCTAGTCACATGGTCTGTATGGCTACAGTTACACCCCCTAGTCACATGGTCTGTATGGCTACAGTTACACCCCCTAGTCACATGGTCTGTATGGCTACAGTTACGCCCCTAGTCACATGATCTGTATGGCTACAGTTACGCCCCTAGTCACATGGTCTGTATGTCTACAGTTACGCCCCTAGTCACATGGTCTGTATGTCTACAGTTACGCCCCTAGTCACATGGTCTGTATGGCTACAGTTACGCCCCTAGTCACATGGTCTGTATGTCTACAGTTACGCCCCTAGTCACATGGTCTGTATGTCTACAGTTACGCCCCTAGTCACATGGTCTGTATGTCTACAGTTACGCCCCTAGTCACATGATCTGTATGGCTACAGTTACGCCCCTAGTCACATGGTCTGTATGTCTACAGTTACGCCCCTAGTCACATGGTCTGTATGTCTACAGTTACGCCCCTAGTCACATGGTCTGTATGGCTACAGTTACACCCCCTAGTCACATGGTCTGTATGGCTACAGTTACACCCCCTAGTCACATGGTCTGTATGGCTACAGTTACGCCCCTAGTCACATGATCGGTATGGCTACAGTTACGCCCCTAGTCACATGGTCTGTATGGCTACAGTTACGCCCCTAGTCACATGGTCTGTATGGCTACAGTTACACCCCCTAGTCACATGGTCTGTATGGCTACAGTTACACCCCCTAGTCACATGGTCTGTATGGCTATAGTTACACCCCTAGTCACATGGTCTGTATGGCTACAGTTACACCCCCTAGTCACATGGTCTGTATGGCTACAGTTACACCCCCTAGTCACATGGTCTGTATGGCTACAGTTACGCCCCTAGTCACATGATCTGTATGGCTACAGTTACGCCCCTTGTCACATGATCTGTATGGCTACAGTTACGCCCCTTGTCACATGGTCTGTATGGCTACAGTTACACCCCTTGTCACATGGTCTGTATGGCTACAGTTACACCTCCTAGTCACATGATCTGTATGGCTACAGTTACGCCCCTAGTCACATGGTCTGTATGGCTACAGTTACGCCCCCTAGTCCCATGGTCTGTATGGCTTCAGTTACACCCCTAGTCACAGTTACGCCCCTAGTCACATGGTCTGTATGGCTACAGTTACACCCCCTAGTCACATGGTCTGTATGGCTACAGTTACGCCCCTAGTCACATGGTCTGTATGGCTACAGTTACGCCCCTAGTCACATGGTCTGTATGGCTACAGTTACGCCCCTAGTCACATGGTCTGTATGGCTACAGTTACGCCCCTAGTCACATGGTCTGTATGGCTACAGTTACACCCCCTAGTCACATGGTCTGTATGGCTACAGTTACACCCCCTAGTCACATGGTCTGTATGGCTACAGTTACACCCCTAGTCACATGGTCTGTATGGCTACAGTTACACCCCTAGTCACAGTTACGCTCCTAGTCACATGATCTGTATGGCTACAGTTACGCCCCTAGTCACAGTTACGCCCCTAGTCACATTGTCTGTATGGCTACAGTTACGCCCCTAGTCACATGGTCTGTATGGCTACAGTTACACCCCCTAGTCACATGGTCTGTATGGCTACAGTTACACTCCCTAGTCACATGGTCTGTATGGCTACAGTTACACCCCGAGTCACATGGTCTCTATGGCTACAGTTACACCCCCTAGTCACATGGTCTGTATGGCTACAGTTACACCCCCTAGTCACATGGTCTGTATGGCTACAGTTACGCCCCTAGTCACATGATCTGTATGGCTACAGTTACGCCCCTAGTCACAGTTACGCCCCTAGTCACATGGTCTGTATGGCTACAGTTACGCCCCCTAGTCACATGGTCTGTATGGCTACAGTTACACCCCTAGTCACATGGTCTGTATGGCTACAGTTACACCCCTAGTCACAGTTACGCCCCTAGTCACATGATCTGTATGGCTACAGTTACGCCCCTAGTCACAGTTACGCCCCTAGTCACATGATCTGTATGGCTACAGTTACGCCCCTAGTCACATGATCTGTATGGCTACAGTTACGCCCCTAGTCACATGATCTGTATGGCTACAGTTACGCCCCTAGTCACATGGTCTGTATGGCTACAGTTACACCCCCTAGTCACATGATCTGTATGGCTACAGTTACACCCCCTAGTCACAATTACGCCCCTAGTCACATGGTCTGTATGGCTACAGTTACACCCCCTAGTCACATCGTCTGTATGGCTACAGTTACACCCCTAGTCACATGGTCTGTATGGCTACAGTTACACCCCTAGTCACAGTTACGCCCCTAGTCACATGATCTGTATGGCTACAGTTACGCCCCTAGTCACATGGTCTGTATGGCTACAGTTACGCCCCCTAGTCACATGGTCTGTATGGCTACAGTTACGCCCCTAGTCACATGATTTGTATGGCTACAGTTACACCCCCTAGTCACATGGTCTGTATGGCTACAGTTACACCCCCTAGTCACAGTTACGCCCCTAGTCACATGGTCTGTATGGCTACAGTTACACCCCCTAGTCACATGGTCTGTATGTCTACAGTTACGCCCCTAGTCACATGGTCTGTATGGCTACAGTTACGCCCCTAGTCACATGGTCTGTATGGCTACAGTTACACCCCCTAGTCACATGGTCTGTATGGCTACAGTTACACCCCCTAGTCACATGGTCTGTATGGCTACAGTTACACCTCTAGTCACATGGTCTGTATGGCTACAGTTACGCCCCTAGTCACATGGTCTGTATGGCTACAGTTACGCCCCCTAGTCACATGGTCTGTATGGCTACAGTTACGCCCCTAGTCACATGATCTGTATGGCTACAGTTACACCCCCTAGTCACATGGTCTGTATGGCTACAGTTACACCCCCTAGTCACATGGTCTGTATGGCTACAGTTACACCCCCTAGTCACAGTTACGCCCCTAGTCACATGGTCTGTATGGCTACAGTTACGCACCTAGTCACATGGTCTGTATGTCTACAGTTACGCCCCTAGTCACATGGTCTGTATGGCTACAGTTACACCCCTAGTCACATGGTCTGTATGGCTACAGTTACACCCCCTAGTCACATGGTCTGTATGGCTACAGTTACACCCCCTAGTCACATGGTCTGTATGGCTACAGTTACACCCCTAGTCACATGGTCTGTATGGCTACAGTTACACCCCTAGTCACAGTTACGCCCCTAGTCACATGATCTGTATGACTACAGTTACGCCCCTAGTCACATGGTCTGTATGGCTACAGTTACACCCCCTAGTCACATGGTCTGTATGGCTACAGTTACACCCCCTAGTCACATGGTCTGTATGGCTACAGTTACACCCCTAGTCACATGGTCTGTATGGCTACAGTTACACCCCCTAGTCACAGTTACGCCCCTAGTCACATGATCTGTATGGCTACAGTTACGCCCCTAGTCACAGTTACGCCCCTAGTCACATGGTCTGTATGGCTACAGTTACGCCCCCTAGTCACAGTTACGCCCCTAGTCACATGGTCTGTATGGCTACAGTTACGCCCCTAGTCACAGTTACGCCCCTAGTCACATGATCTGTATGGCTACAGTTACGCCCCTAGTCACAGTTACGCCCCTAGTCACATGGTCTGTATGGCTACAGTTACACCCCCTAGTCACAGTTACGCCCCTAGTCACATGATCTGTATGGCTACAGTTACGCCCCTAGTCACAGTTACGCCCCTAGTCACATGGTCTGTATGGCTACAGTTACGCCCCCTAGTCACATGGTCTGTATGGCTACAGTTACACCCCTAGTCACATGGTCTGTATGGCTACAGTTACACCCCTAATCACAGTTACGCCCCTAGTCACATGATCTGTATGGCTACAGTTACGCCCCTAGTCACATGATCTGTATGGCTACAGTTACACCCCCTAGTCACATGGTCTGTATGGCTACAGTTACACCCCCTAGTCACATGGTCTGTATGGCTACAGTTACACCCCCTAGTCACATGGTCTGTATGGCTACAGTTACACCCCCTAGTCACATGGTCTGTATGGCTACAGTTACGCACCTAGTCACATGGTCTGTATGGCTACAGTTACACCCCCTAGTCACATGGTCTGTATGGCTACAGTTACGCACCTAGTCACATGGTCTGTATGTCTACAGTTACGCCCCTAGTCACATGGTCTGTATGGCTACAGTTACACCCCCTAGTCACATGGTCTGTATGGCTACAGTTACACCCCTAGTCACATGGTCTGTATGGCTACAGTTACACCCCCTAGTCACAGTTACGCCCCTAGTCACATGATCTGTATGGCTACAGTTACGCCCCCTAGTCACATGGTCTGTATGGCTACAGTTACGCCCCTAGTCACATGGTCTGTATGGCTACAGTTACACCCCCTAGTCACATGGTCTGTATGGCTACAGTTACACCCCCTAGTCACATGGTCTGTATGGCTACAGTTACGCACCTAGTCACATGGTCTGTATGTCTACAGTTACGCCCCTAGTCACATGGTCTGTATGGCTACAGTTACACCCCCTAGTCACAGTTACGCCCCTAGTCACATGATCTGTATGGCTACAGTTACGCCCCTAGTCACAGTTACGCCCCTAGTCACATGGTCTGTATGGCTACAGTTACGCCCCCTAGTCACATGGTCTGTATGGCTACAGTTACGCCCCTAGTCACATAGTCTGTATGGCTACAGTTACACCCCCTAGTCACATGGTCTGTATGGCTACAGTTACACCCCCTAGTCACATGGTCTGTATGGCTACAGTTACGCACCTAGTCACATGGTCTGTATGTCTACAGTTACGCCCCTAGTCACATGGTCTGTATGGCTACAGTTACACCCCCTAGTCACATGGTCTGTATGGCTACAGTTACACCCCTAGTCACATGGTCTGTATGGCTACAGTTACACCCCCTAGTCACAGTTACGCCCCTAGTCACATGATCTGTATGGCTACAGTTACGCCCCTAGTCACAGTTACGCCCCTAGTCACATGGTCTGTATGGCTACAGTTACGCCCCCTAGTCACATGGTCTGTATGGCTACAGTTACACCCCTAGTCACATGGTCTGTATGGCTACAGTTACACCCCTAGTCACAGTTACGCCCCTAGTCACATGATCTGTATGGCTACAGTTACGCCCCTAGTCACATGATCTGTATGGCTACAGTTACGCCCCTAGTCACATGGTCTGTATGGCTACACTTACACCCCCTAGTCACATGGTCTGTATGGCTACAGTTACACATCTAGTCACAGTTACGCTCCTAGTCACATGATCTGTATGGCTACAGTTACACCCCTAGTCACAGTTACGCTCCTAGTCACATGATCTGTATGGCTACAGTTACGCCCCTAGTCACAGTTACGCCCCTAGTCACATGGTCTGTATGGCTACAGTTACGCCCCTAGTCACATGATCTATATGGCTACAGTTACACCCCTAGTCACATGGTCTGTATGGCTACAGTTACGCCCCTAGTCACATGATCTATATGGCTACAGTTACACCCCTAGTCACATGGTCTGTATGGCTACAGTTACGCCCCTAGTCACATGGTCTGTATGGCTACAGTTACGCCCCTAGTCACATGATCTATATGGCTACAGTTACGCCCCTAGTCACATGGTCTGTATGGCTACAGTTACGCCCCTAGTCACATGGTCTGTATGGCTACAGTTACGCCCCTAGTCACAGTTACGCCCCTAGTCACATGGTCTGTATGGCTACAGTTACGCCCCTAGTCACAGTTACGCCCCTAGTCACATGGTCTGTATGGCTACAGTTACGCCCCTAGTCACATGGTCTGTATGGCTACAGTTACGCCCCTAGTCACAGTTACGCCCCTAGTCACATGGTCTGTATGGCTACAGTTACGCCCCTAGTCACAGTTACGCCCCTAGTCACATGGTCTGTATGGCCACAGTTACGCCCCTAGTCACATGGTCTGTATGGCTACAGTTACGCCCCTAGTCACAGTTACGCCCCTAGTCACATGATCTATATGGCTACAGTTACGCCCCTAGTCACAGTTACGCCCCTAGTCACATGGTCTGTATGGCTACAGTTACGCCCCTAGTCACATGGTCTGTATGGCTACAGTTACGCCCCTAGTCACATGGTCTGTATGGCTACAGTTACGCCCCTAGTCACAGTTACGCCCCTAGTCACATGGTCTGTATGGCTACAGTTACGCCCCTAGTCACAGTTACGCCCCTAGTCACATGGTCTGTATGGCTACAGTTACACCCCCTAGTCACAGTTACGCCCCTAGTCACATGGTCTGTATGGCTACAGTTACGCCCCTAGTCACAGTTACGCCCCTAGTCACATGGTCTGTATGGCTACAGTTACGCCCCCTAGTCACATGGTCTGTATGGCTACAGTTACACCCCTAGTCACATGGTCTGTATGGCTACAGTTACACCCCTAGTCACAGTTACGCCCCTAGTCACATGATCTGTATGGCTACAGTTACGCCCCCTAGTCACATGATCTGTATGGCTACAGTTACGCCCCTAGTCACATGGTCTGTATGGCTACAGTTACACCCCCTAGTCACATGGTCTGTATGGCTACAGTTACACCCCCTAGTCACATGGTCTGTATGGCTACAGTTACACCCCCTAGTCACATGGTCTGTATGGCTACAGTTACACCCCTAGTCACATGGTCTGTATGGCTACAGTTACACATCTAGTCACAGTTACGCCCCTAGTCACATGATCTGTATGGCTACAGTTACGCCCCTAGTCACAGTTACGCCCCTAGTCACATGATCTGTATGGCTACAGTTACGCCCCTAGTCACATGGTCTGTATGGCTACAGTTACACCCCCTAGTCACAGTTACGCCCCTAGTCACATGGTCTGTATGGCTACAGTTACGCCCCTAGTCACAGTTACGCCCCTAGTCACATGGTCTGTATGGCTACAGTTACGCCCCCTAGTCACATGGTCTGTATGGCTACAGTTACACCCCTAGTCACATGGTCTGTATGGCTACAGTTACACCCCTAGTCACAGTTACGCCCCTAGTCACATGATCTGTATGGCTACAGTTACGCCCCTAGTCACATGATCTGTATGGCTACAGTTACACCCCCTAGTCACATGGTCTGTATGGCTACAGTTACGCCCCTAGTCACATGATCTGTATGGCTACAGTTACACCCCCTAGTCACATGGTCTGTATGGCTACAGTTACACCCCCTAGTCACATGGTCTGTATGGCTACAGTTACACCCCCTAGTCACATGGTCTGTATGGCTACAGTTACACATCTAGTCACAGTTACGCCCCTAGTCACATGGTCTGTATGGCTACAGTTACGCCCCTAGTCACAGTTACGCCCCTAGTCACATGGTCTGTATGGCTACAGTTACGCCCCTAGTCACATGGTCTGTATGGCTACAGTTACACCCCCTAGTCACAGTTACGCCCCTAGTCACATGGTCTGTATGGCTACAGTTACGCCCCTAGTCACAGTTACGCCCCTAGTCACATGGTCTGTATGGCTACAGTTACGCCCCCTAGTCACATGCTCTGTATGGCTACAGTTACACCCCCTAGTCACATGGTCTGTATGGCTACAGTTACACCCCCTAGTCACATGGTCTGTATGGCTACAGTTACACCCCCTAGTCACATGGTCTGTATGGCTACAGTTACACCCCCTAGTCACATGGTCTGTATGGCTACAGTTACACCCCCTAGTCACATGGTCTGTATGGCTACAGTTACACCCCTAGTCACATGGTCTGTATGGCTACAGTTACACATCTAGTCACAGTTACGCCCCTAGTCACATAGTCTGTATGGCTACAGTTACGCCCCTAGTCACAGTTACGCCCCTAGTCACATGGTCTTTATGGCTACAGTTACACCCCCTAGTCACAGTTACGCCCCTAGTCACATGGTCTGTATGGCTACAGTTACGCCCCTAGTCACAGTTACGCCCCTAGTCACATGGTCTGTATGGCTACAGTTACGCCCCCTAGTCACATGGTCTGTATGGCTACAGTTACACCCCTAGTCACATGGTCTGTATGGCTACAGTTACACCCCTAGTCACAGTTACGCCCCTAGTCACATGATCTGTATGGCTACAGTTACGCCCCTAGTCACATGATCTGTATGGCTACAGTTACACCCCCTAGTCACATGGTCTGTATGGCTACAGTTACACCCCCTAGTCACATGGTCTGTATGGCTACAGTTACGCCCCCTAGTCACATGGTCTGTATGGCTACAGTTATGCCCCTAGTCACATGGTCTGTATGGCTACAGTTACACCCCCTAGTCACATGGTCTGTATGGCTACAGTTACACCCCCTAGTCACATGGTCTGTATGGCTACAGTTACGCACCTAGTCACATGGTCTGTATGGCTACAGTTACGCACCTAGTCACATGGTCTGTATGGCTACAGTTACACCCCCTAGTCACATGGTCTGTATGGCTACAGTTACACCCCTAGTCACATGGTCTGTATGGCTACAGTTACACCCCCTAGTCACAGTTACGCCCCTAGTCACATGATCTGTATGGCTACAGTTACGCCCCTAGTCACAGTTACGCCCCTAGTCACATGGTCTGTATGGCTACAGTTACGCCCCCTAGTCACATGGTCTGTATGGCTACAGTTACACCCCTAGTCACATGGTCTGTATGGCTACAGTTACACCCCTAGTCACAGTTACGCCCCTAGTCACATGATCTGTATGGCTACAGTTACGCCCCTAGTCACAGTTACGCCCCTAGTCACATGATCTGTATGGCTACAGTTACGCCCCTAGTCACATGGTCTGTATGGCTACAGTTACACCCCCTAGTCACATGGTCTGTATGGCTACAGTTACACCCCCTAGTCACATGGTCTGTATGGCTACAGTTACACCCCTAGTCACATGGTCTGTATGGCTAAAGTTACACATCTAGTCACAGTTACGCCCCTAGTCACATGATCTGTATGGCTACAGTTATGCCCCTAGTCACAGTTACGCCCCTAGTCACATGGTCTGTATGGCTACAGTTACGCCCCCTAGTAACATGGTCTGTATGGCTACAGTTACACCCCCTAGTCACATGGTCTGTATGGCTACATTTACGCCCCTAGTCACATGATTTGTATGGCTACAGTTACACCCCCTAGTCACATGGTCTGTATGGCTACAGTTACACCCCCTAGTCACATGGTCTGTATGGCTACAGTTACACCCCCTAGTCACATGGTCTGTATGGCTACAGTTACACCCCTAGTCACATGGTCTGTATGGCTACAGTTACACATCTAGTCACAGTTACGCCCCTAGTCACATGATCTGTATGGCTACAGTTACGCCCCTAGTCACAGTTACGCCCCTAGTCACATGGTCTGTATGGCTACAGTTACGCCCCTAGTCACATGATCTATATGGCTACAGTTACACCCCTAGTCACATGGTCTGTATGGCTACAGTTACGCCCCCAGTCACATGATCTATATGGCTACAGTTACACCCCTAGTCACATGGTCTGTATGGCTACAGTTATGCCCCTAGTCACATGGTCTGTATGGCTACAGTTACGCCCCTAGTCACATGATCTATATGGCTACACTTACCGCCCTAGTCACATGGTCTGTATGGCTACAGTTACGCCCCTAGTCACATGGTCTGTATGGCTACAGTTACGCCCCTAGTCACAGTTACGCCCCTAGTCACATGGTCTGTATGGCTACAGTTACGCCCCTAGTCACAGTTACGCCCCTAGTCACATGGTCTGTATGGCTACAGTTACGCCCCTAGTCACATGGTCTGTATGGCTACAGTTACGCCCCTAGTCACAGTTACGCCCCTAGTCACATGGTCTGTATGGCTACAGTTACGCCCCTAGTCACAGTTACGCCCCTAGTCACATGGTCTGTATGGCTACAGTTACGCCCCTAGTCACATGGTCTGTATGGCTACAGTTACACCCCCTAGTCACATTTACGCCCCTAGTCACATGGTCTGTATGGCTACAGTTACGCCCCTAGTCACAGTTACGCCCCTAGTCACATGGTCTGTATGGCTACAGTTACGCCCCCTAGTCACATGGTCTGTATGGCTACAGTTACACCCCTAGTCACATGGTCTGTATGGCTACAGTTACACCCCTAGTCACAGTTACGCCCCTAGTCACATGATCTGTATGGCTACAGTTACGCCCCTAGTCACATGATCTGTATGGCTACAGTTACACCCCCTAGTCACATGATCTGTATGGCTACAGTTACACCCCCTAGTCACATGGTCTGTATGGCTACAGTTACACCCCCTAGTCACATGGTCTGTATGGCTACAGTTACACCCCCTAGTCACATGGTCTGTATGGCTACAGTTACACCCCTAGTCACATGGTCTGTATGGCTACAGTTACACATCTAGTCACAGTTACGCCCCTAGTCACATGATCTGTATGGCTACAGTTACGCCCCTAGTCACAGTTACGCCCCTAGTCACATGGTCTGTATGGCTACAGTTACGCCCCTAGTCACAGTTACGCCCCTAGTCACATGATCTGTATGGCTACAGTTACGCCCCTAGTCACATGGTCTGTATGGCTACAGTTACACCCCCTAGTCACATGGTCTGTATGGCTACAGTTACACCCCCTAGTCACATGGTCTGTATGGCTACAGTTACACCCCTAGTCACATGGTCTGTATGGCTACAGTTACACCCCTAATCACAGTTACGCCCCTAGTCACATGATCTGTATGGCTACAGTTACGCCCCTAGTCACATGATCTGTATGGCTACAGTTACACCCCCTAGTCACATGGTCTGTATGGCTACAGTTACACCCCCTAGTCACATGGTCTGTATGGCTACAGTTACACCCCCTAGTCACATGGTCTGTATGGCTACAGTTACACCCCCTAGTCACATGGTCTGTATGGCTACAGTTACGCACCTAGTCACATGGTCTGTATGTCTACAGTTACGCCCCTAGTCACATGGTCTGTATGGCTACAGTTACACCCCCTAGTCACATGGTCTGTATGGCTACAGTTACACCCCTAGTCACATGGTCTGTATGGCTACAGTTACACCCCCTAGTCACATGATCTGTATGGCTACAGTTACGCCCCCTAGTCACATGGTCTGTATGGCTACAGTTACGCACCTAGTCACATGGTCTGTATGGCTACAGTTACACCCCCTAGTCACATGGTCTGTATGGCTACAGTTACACCCCTAGTCACATGGTCTGTATGGCTACAGTTACACCCCCTAGTCACAGTTACGCCCCTAGTCACATGATCTGTATGGCTACAGTTACGCCCCTAGTCACAGTTACGCCCCTAGTCACATGGTCTGTATGGCTACAGTTACGCCCCCTAGTCACATGGTCTGTATGGCTACAGTTACACCCCTAGTCACATGGTCTGTATGGCTACAGTTACACCCCTAGTCACAGTTACGCCCCTAGTCACATGATCTGTATGGCTACAGTTACGCCCCTAGTCACAGTTACGCCCCTAGTCACATGATCTGTATGGCTACAGTTACGCCCCTAGTCACATGGTCTGTATGGCTACAGTTACACCCCCTAGTCACATGGTCTGTATGGCTACAGTTACACCCCCTAGTCACATGGTCTGTATGGCTACAGTTACACCCCCTAGTCACATGGTCTGTATGGCTACAGTTACACCCCTAGTCACATGGTCTGTATGGCTACAGTTACACCCCCTAGTCACATGGTCTGTATGGCTACAGTTACGCCCCTAGTCACATGGTCTGTATGGCTACAGTTACGCCCCTAGTCACATGGTCTGTATGGCTACAGTTACACCCCCTAGTCACATGGTCTGTATGGCTACAGTTACACCCCCTAGTCACATGGTCTGTATGGCTATAGTTACACCCCTAGTCACATGGTCTGTATGGCTACAGTTACACCCCCTAGTCACATGGTCTGTATGGCTACAGTTACACCCCCTAGTCACATGGTCTGTATGGCTACAGTTACGCCCCTAGTCACATGATCTGTATGGCTACAGTTACGCCCCTTGTCACATGATCTGTATGGCTACAGTTACGCCCCTTGTCACATGGTCTGTATGGCTACAGTTACACCCCCTAGTCACATGGTCTGTATGGCTACAGTTACGCCCCTAGTCACATGGTCTGTATGGCTACAGTTACGCCCCTAGTCACATGGTCCGTATGGCTACAGTTACGCCCCTAGTCACATGGTCTGTATGGCTACAGTTACGCCCCTAGTCACATGGTCTGTATGGCTACAGTTACACCCCCTAGTCACATGGTCTGTATGGCTACAGTTACACCCCCTAGTCACATGGTCTGTATGGCTACAGTTACACCCCTAGTCACATGGTCTGTATGGCTACAGTTACACCCCTAGTCACAGTTACGCTCCTAGTCACATGATCTGTATGGCTACAGTTACGCCCCTAGTCACAGTTACGCCCCTAGTCACATTGTCTGTATGGCTACAGTTACGCCCCTAGTCACATGGTCTGTATGGCTACAGTTACACCCCCTAGTCACATGGTCTGTATGGCTACAGTTACACTCCCTAGTCACATGGTCTGTATGGCTACAGTTACACCCCGAGTCACATGGTCTCTATGGCTACAGTTACACCCCCTAGTCACATGGTCTGTATGGCTACAGTTACACCCCCTAGTCACATGGTCTGTATGGCTACAGTTACGCCCCTAGTCACATGATCTGTATGGCTACAGTTACGCCCCTAGTCACAGTTACGCCCCTAGTCACATGGTCTGTATGGCTACAGTTACGCCCCCTAGTCACATGGTCTGTATGGCTACAGTTACACCCCTAGTCACATGGTCTGTATGGCTACAGTTACACCCCTAGTCACAGTTACGCCCCTAGTCACATGATCTGTATGGCTACAGTTACGCCCCTAGTCACAGTTACGCCCCTAGTCACATGATCTGTATGGCTACAGTTACGCACCTAGTCACATGGTCTGTATGTCTACAGTTACGCCCCTAGTCACATGGTCTGTATGGCTACAGTTACACCCCTAGTCACATGGTCTGTATGGCTACAGTTACACCCCCTAGTCACATGGTCTGTATGTCTACAGTTACACCCCTAGTCACAGTTACGCCCCTAGTCACATGATCTGTATGGCTACAGTTACGCCCCTAGTCACATGGTCTGTATGGCTACAGTTACGCCCCCTAGTCACATGGTCTGTATGGCTACAGTTACGCCCCTAGTCACATGATTTGTATGGCTACAGTTACACCCCCTAGTCACATGGTCTGTATGGCTACAGTTACACCCCCTAGTCACAGTTACGCCCCTAGTCACATGGTCTGTATGGCTACAGTTACACCCCCTAGTCACATGGTCTGTATGTCTACAGTTACGCCCCTAGTCACATGGTCTGTATGGCTACAGTTACGCCCCTAGTCACATGGTCTGTATGGCTACAGTTACACCCCCTAGTCACATGGTCTGTATGGCTACAGTTACACCTCCTAGTCACATGGTCTGTATGGCTACAGTTACACCCCTAGTCACATGGTCTGTATGGCTACAGTTACGCCCCTAGTCACATGGTCTGTATGGCTACAGTTACGCCCCCTAGTCACATGGTCTGTATGGCTACAGTTACGCCCCTAGTCACATGATCTGTATGGCTACAGTTACACCCCCTAGTCACAAGGTCTGTATGGCTACAGTTACACCCCCTAGTCACATGGTCTGTATGGCTACAGTTACACCCCCTAGTCACAGTTACGCCCCTAGTCACATGGTCTGTATGGCTACAGTTACGCACCTAGTCACATGGTCTGTATGTCTACAGTTACGCCCCTAGTCACATGGTCTGTATGGCTACAGTTACACCCCTAGTCACATGGTCTGTATGGCTACAGTTACACCCCCTAGTCACATGGTCTGTATGGCTACAGTTACACCCCCTAGTCACATGGTCTGTATGGCTACAGTTACACCCCTAGTCACATGGTCTGTATGGCTACAGTTACACCCCTAGTCACAGTTACGCCCCTAGTCACATGATCTGTATGACTACAGTTACGCCCCTAGTCACATGGTCTGTATGGCTACAGTTACACCCCCTAGTCACATGGTCTGTATGGCTACAGTTACACCCCCTAGTCACATGGTCTGTATGGCTACAGTTACACCCCTAGTCACATGGTCTGTATGGCTACAGTTACACCCCCTAGTCACAGTTACGCCCCTAGTCACATGATCTGTATGGCTACAGTTACGCCCCTAGTCACAGTTACGCCCCTAGTCACATGGTCTGTATGGCTACAGTTACGCCCCCTAGTCACATGGTCTGTATGGCTACAGTTACACCCCTAGTCACATGGTCTGTATGGCTACAGTTACACCCCTAATCACAGTTACGCCCCTAGTCACATGATCTGTATGGCTACAGTTACGCCCCTAGTCACATGATCTGTATGGCTACAGTTACACCCCCTAGTCACATGGTCTGTATGGCTACAGTTACACCCCCTAGTCACATGGTCTGTATGGCTACAGTTACACCCCCTAGTCACATGGTCTGTATGGCTACAGTTACACCCCCTAGTCACATGGTCTGTATGGCTACAGTTACGCACCTAGTCACATGGTCTGTATGTCTACAGTTACGCCCCTAGTCACATGGTCTGTATGGCTACAGTTACACCCCCTAGTCACATGGTCTGTATGGCTACAGTTACACCCCTAGTCACATGGTCTGTATGGCTACAGTTACACCCCCTAGTCACAGTTACGCCCCTAGTCACATGATCTGTATGGCTACAGTTACGCCCCCTAGTCACATGGTCTGTATGGCTACAGTTACGCCCCTAGTCACATGGTCTGTATGGCTACAGTTACACCCCCTAGTCACATGGTCTGTATGGCTACAGTTACACCCCCTAGTCACATGGTCTGTATGGCTACAGTTACGCACCTAGTCACATGGTCTGTATGTCTACAGTTACGCCCCTAGTCACATGGTCTGTATGGCTACAGTTACACCCCCTAGTCACAGTTACGCCCCTAGTCACATGATCTGTATGGCTACAGTTACGCCCCTAGTCACAGTTACGCCCCTAGTCACATGGTCTGTATGGCTACAGTTACGCCCCCTAGTCACATGGTCTGTATGGCTACAGTTACGCCCCTAGTCACATGGTCTGTATGGCTACAGTTACACCCCCTAGTCACATGGTCTGTATGGCTACAGTTACACCCCCTAGTCACATGGTCTGTATGGCTACAGTTACGCACCTAGTCACATGGTCTGTATGTCTACAGTTACGCCCCTAGTCACATGGTCTGTATGGCTACAGTTACACCCCCTAGTCACATGGTCTGTATGGCTACAGTTACACCCCTAGTCACATGGTCTGTATGGCTACAGTTACACCCCCTAGTCACAGTTACGCCCCTAGTCACATGATCTGTATGGCTACAGTTACGCCCCTAGTCACAGTTACGCCCCTAGTCACATGGTCTGTATGGCTACAGTTACGCCCCCTAGTCACATGGTCTGTATGGCTACAGTTACACCCCTAGTCACATGGTCTGTATGGCTACAGTTACACCCCTAGTCACAGTTACGCCCCTAGTCACATGATCTGTATGGCTACAGTTACGCCCCTAGTCACATGATCTGTATGGCTACAGTTACGCCCCTAGTCACATGGTCTGTATGGCTACAGTTACACCCCCTAGTCACATGGTCTGTATGGCTACAGTTACACCCCCTAGTCACATGGTCTGTATGGCTACAGTTACACCCCTAGTCACATGGTCTGTATGGCTACAGTTACACATCTAGTCACATGGTCTGTATGGCTACAGTTACACCCCCTAGTCACATGGTCTGTATGGCTACAGTTACACATCTAGTCACAGTTACGCCCCTAGTCACATGATCTGTATGGCTACAGTTACGCCCCTAGTCACAGTTACGCCCCTAGTCACATGGTCTGTATGGCTACAGTTACACATCTAGTCACAGTTACGCCCCTAGTCACATGGTCTGTATGGCTACAGTTACGCCCCTAGTCACAGTTACGCCCCTAGTCACATGGTCTGTATGGCTACAGTTACGCCCCTAGTCACATGGTCTGTATGGCTACAGTTACACCCCCTAGTCACATTTACGCCCCTAGTCACATGGTCTGTATGGCTACAGTTACGCCCCTAGTCACAGTTACGCCCCTAGTCACATGGTCTGTATGGCTACAGTTACGCCCCCTAGTCACATGGTCTGTATGGCTACAGTTACACCCCTAGTCACATGGTCTGTATGGCTACAGTTACACCCCTAGTCACAGTTACGCCCCTAGTCACATGATCTGTATGGCTACAGTTACGCCCCTAGTCACATGATCTGTATGGCTACAGTTACACCCCCTAGTCACATGATCTGTATGGCTACAGTTACACCCCCTAGTCACATGGTCTGTATGGCTACAGTTACACCCCCTAGTCACATGGTCTGTATGGCTACAGTTACACCCCCTAGTCACATGGTCTGTATGGCTACAGTTACACCCCTAGTCACATGGTCTGTATGGCTACAGTTACACATCTAGTCACAGTTACGCCCCTAGTCACATGATCTGTATGGCTACAGTTACGCCCCTAGTCACAGTTACGCCCCTAGTCACATGGTCTGTATGGCTACAGTTACGCCCCTAGTCACAGTTACGCCCCTAGTCACATGATCTGTATGGCTACAGTTACGCCCCTAGTCACATGGTCTGTATGGCTACAGTTACACCCCCTAGTCACATGGTCTGTATGGCTACAGTTACACCCCCTAGTCACATGGTCTGTATGGCTACAGTTACACCCCTAGTCACATGGTCTGTATGGCTACAGTTACACCCCTAATCACAGTTACGCCCCTAGTCACATGATCTGTATGGCTACAGTTACGCCCCTAGTCACATGATCTGTATGGCTACAGTTACACCCCCTAGTCACATGGTCTGTATGGCTACAGTTACACCCCCTAATCACATGGTCTGTATGGCTACAGTTACACCCCCTAGTCACATGGTCTGTATGGCTACAGTTACACCCCCTAGTCACATGGTCTGTATGGCTACAGTTACGCACCTAGTCACATGGTCTGTATGTCTACAGTTACGCCCCTAGTCACATGGTCTGTATGGCTACAGTTACACCCCCTAGTCACATGGTCTGTATGGCTACAGTTACACCCCTAGTCACATGGTCTGTATGGCTACAGTTACACCCCCTAGTCACATGATCTGTATGGCTACAGTTACGCCCCCTAGTCACATGGTCTGTATGGCTACAGTTACGCACCTAGTCACATGGTCTGTATGGCTACAGTTACACCCCCTAGTCACATGGTCTGTATGGCTACAGTTACACCCCTAGTCACATGGTCTGTATGGCTACAGTTACACCCCCTAGTCACAGTTACGCCCCTAGTCACATGATCTGTATGGCTACAGTTACGCCCCTAGTCACAGTTACGCCCCTAGTCACATGGTCTGTATGGCTACAGTTACGCCCCCTAGTCACATGGTCTGTATGGCTACAGTTACACCCCTAGTCACATGGTCTGTATGGCTACAGTTACACCCCTAGTCACAGTTACGCCCCTAGTCACATGATCTGTATGGCTACAGTTACGCCCCTAGTCACAGTTACGCCCCTAGTCACATGATCTGTATGGCTACAGTTACGCCCCTAGTCACATGGTCTGTATGGCTACAGTTACACCCCCTAGTCACATGGTCTGTATGGCTACAGTTACACCCCCTAGTCACATGGTCTGTATGGCTACAGTTACACCCCCTAGTCACATGGTCTGTATGGCTACAGTTACACCCCTAGTCACATGGTCTGTATGGCTACAGTTACACCCCCTAGTCACATGGTCTGTATGGCTACAGTTACGCCCCTAGTCACATGGTCTGTATGGCTACAGTTACGCCCCTAGTCACATGGTCTGTATGGCTACAGTTACACCCCCTAGTCACATGGTCTGTATGGCTACAGTTACACCCCCTAGTCACATGGTCTGTATGGCTATAGTTACACCCCTAGTCACATGGTCTGTATGGCTACAGTTACACCCCCTAGTCACATGGTCTGTATGGCTACAGTTACACCCCCTAGTCACATGGTCTGTATGGCTACAGTTACGCCCCTAGTCACATGATCTGTATGGCTACAGTTACGCCCCTTGTCACATGATCTGTATGGCTACAGTTACGCCCCTTGTCACATGGTCTGTATGGCTACAGTTACACCCCTTGTCACATGGTCTGTATGGCTACAGTTACACCTCCTAGTCACATGATCTGTATGGCTACAGTTACGCCCCTAGTCACATGGTCTGTATGGCTACAGTTACGCCCCCTAGTCCCATGGTCTGTATGGCTACAGTTACACCCCTAGTCACAGTTACGCCCCTAGTCACATGGTCTGTATGGCTACAGTTACACCCCCTAGTCACATGGTCTGTATGGCTACAGTTACGCCCCTAGTCACATGGTCTGTATGGCTACAGTTACGCCCCTAGTCACATGGTCCGTATGGCTACAGTTACGCCCCTAGTCACATGGTCTGTATGGCTACAGTTACGCCCCTAGTCACATGGTCTGTATGGCTACAGTTACACCCCCTAGTCACATGGTCTGTATGGCTACAGTTACACCCCCTAGTCACATGGTCTGTATGGCTACAGTTACACCCCTAGTCACATGGTCTGTATGGCTACAGTTACACCCCTAGTCACAGTTACGCTCCTAGTCACATGATCTGTATGGCTACAGTTACGCCCCTAGTCACAGTTACGCCCCTAGTCACATGGTCTGTATGGCTACAGTTACACCCCCTAGTCACATGGTCTGTATGGCTACAGTTACACTCCCTAGTCACATGGTCTGTATGGCTACAGTTACACCCCGAGTCACATGGTCTCTATGGCTACAGTTACACCCCCTAGTCACATGGTCTGTATGGCTACAGTTACACCCCCTAGTCACATGGTCTGTATGGCTACAGTTACGCCCCTAGTCACATGATCTGTATGGCTACAGTTACGCCCCTAGTCACAGTTACGCCCCTAGTCACATGGTCTGTATGGCTACAGTTACGCCCCCTAGTCACATGGTCTGTATGGCTACAGTTACACCCCTAGTCACATGGTCTGTATGGCTACAGTTACACCCCTAGTCACAGTTACGCCCCTAGTCACATGATCTGTATGGCTACAGTTACGCCCCTAGTCACAGTTACGCCCCTAGTCACATGATCTGTATGGCTACAGTTACGCCCCTAGTCACATGATCTGTATGGCTACAGTTACGCCCCTAGTCACATGATCTGTATGGCTACAGTTACGCCCCTAGTCACATGGTCTGTATGGCTACAGTTACACCCCCTAGTCACATGATCTGTATGGCTACAGTTACACCCCCTAGTCACAGTTACGCCCCTAGTCACATGGTCTGTATGGCTACAGTTACACCCCCTAGTCACATCGTCTGTATGGCTACAGTTACACCCCTAGTCACATGGTCTGTATGTCTACAGTTACACCCCTAGTCACAGTTACGCCCCTAGTCACATGATCTGTATGGCTACAGTTACGCCCCTAGTCACATGGTCTGTATGGCTACAGTTACGCCCCCTAGTCACATGGTCTGTATGGCTACAGTTACGCCCCTAGTCACATGATTTGTATGGCTACAGTTACACCCCCTAGTCACATGGTCTGTATGGCTACAGTTACACCCCCTAGTCACAGTTACGCCCCTAGTCACATGGTCTGTATGGCTACAGTTACACCCCCTAGTCACATGGTCTGTATGTCTACAGTTACGCCCCTAGTCACATGGTCTGTATGGCTACAGTTACGCCCCTAGTCACATGGTCTGTATGGCTACAGTTACACCCCCTAGTCACATGGTCTGTATGGCTACAGTTACACCTCCTAGTCACATGGTCTGTATGGCTACAGTTACACCCCTAGTCACATGGTCTGTATGGCTACAGTTACGCCCCTAGTCACATGGTCTGTATGGCTACAGTTACGCCCCCTAGTCACATGGTCTGTATGGCTACAGTTACGCCCCTAGTCACATGATCTGTATGGCTACAGTTACACCCCCTAGTCACAAGGTCTGTATGGCTACAGTTACACCCCCTAGTCACATGGTCTGTATGGCTACAGTTACACCCCCTAGTCACAGTTACGCCCCTAGTCACATGGTCTGTATGGCTACAGTTACGCACCTAGTCACATGGTCTGTATGTCTACAGTTACGCCCCTAGTCACATGGTCTGTATGGCTACAGTTACACCCCTAGTCACATGGTCTGTATGGCTACAGTTACACCCCCTAGTCACATGGTCTGTATGGCTACAGTTACACCCCCTAGTCACATGGTCTGTATGGCTACAGTTACACCCCTAGTCACATGGTCTGTATGGCTACAGTTACACCCCTAGTCACAGTTACGCCCCTAGTCACATGATCTGTATGACTACAGTTACGCCCCTAGTCACATGGTCTGTATGGCTACAGTTACACCCCCTAGTCACATGGTCTGTATGGCTACAGTTACACCCCCTAGTCACATGGTCTGTATGGCTACAGTTACACCCCTAGTCACATGGTCTGTATGGCTACAGTTACACCCCCTAGTCACAGTTACGCCCCTAGTCACATGATCTGTATGGCTACAGTTACGCCCCTAGTCACAGTTACGCCCCTAGTCACATGGTCTGTATGGCTACAGTTACGCCCCCTAGTCACATGGTCTGTATGGCTACAGTTACACCCCTAGTCACATGGTCTGTATGGCTACAGTTACACCCCTAATCACAGTTACGCCCCTAGTCACATGATCTGTATGGCTACAGTTACGCCCCTAGTCACATGATCTGTATGGCTACAGTTACACCCCCTAGTCACATGGTCTGTATGGCTACAGTTACACCCCCTAGTCACATGGTCTGTATGGCTACAGTTACACCCCCTAGTCACATGGTCTGTATGGCTACAGTTACACCCCCTAGTCACATGGTCTGTATGGCTACAGTTACGCACCTAGTCACATGGTCTGTATGTCTACAGTTACGCCCCCTAGTCACATGGTCTGTATGGCTACAGTTACACCCCTAGTCACATGGTCTGTATGGCTACAGTTACACCCCCTAGTCACAGTTACGCCCCTAGTCACATGATCTGTATGGCTACAGTTACGCCCCCTAGTCACATGGTCTGTATGGCTACAGTTACGCCCCTAGTCACATGGTCTGTATGGCTACAGTTACACCCCCTAGTCACATGGTCTGTATGGCTACAGTTACACCCCCTAGTCACATGGTCTGTATGGCTACAGTTACGCACCTAGTCACATGGTCTGTATGTCTACAGTTACGCCCCTAGTCACATGGTCTGTATGGCTACAGTTACACCCCCTAGTCACAGTTACGCCCCTAGTCACATGATCTGTATGGCTACAGTTACGCCCCTAGTCACAGTTACGCCCCTAGTCACATGGTCTGTATGGCTACAGTTACGCCCCCTAGTCACATGGTCTGTATGGCTACAGTTACGCCCCTAGTCACATGGTCTGTATGGCTACAGTTACACCCCCTAGTCACATGGTCTGTATGGCTACAGTTACACCCCCTAGTCACATGGTCTGTATGGCTACAGTTACGCACCTAGTCACATGGTCTGTATGTCTACAGTTACGCCCCTAGTCACATGGTCTGTATGGCTACAGTTACACCCCCTAGTCACATGGTCTGTATGGCTACAGTTACACCCCTAGTCACATGGTCTGTATGGCTACAGTTACACCCCCTAGTCACAGTTACGCCCCTAGTCACATGATCTGTATGGCTACAGTTACGCCCCTAGTCACAGTTACGCCCCTAGTCACATGGTCTGTATGGCTACAGTTACGCCCCCTAGTCACATGGTCTGTATGGCTACAGTTACACCCCTAGTCACATGGTCTGTATGGCTACAGTTACACCCCTAGTCACAGTTACGCCCCTAGTCACATGATCTGTATGGCTACAGTTACGCCCCTAGTCACATGATCTGTATGGCTACAGTTACGCCCCTAGTCACATGGTCTGTATGGCTACAGTTACACCCCCTAGTCACATGGTCTGTATGGCTACAGTTACACCCCTAGTCACATGGTCTGTATGGCTACAGTTACACATCTAGTCACATGGTCTGTATGGCTACAGTTACACCCCCTAGTCACATGGTCTGTATGGCTACAGTTACACATCTAGTCACAGTTACGCCCCTAGTCACATGATCTGTATGGCTACAGTTACGCCCCTAGTCACAGTTACACCCCTAGTCACATGATCTGTATGGCTACAGTTACGCCCCCTAGTCACATGGTCTGTATGGCTACAGTTACACCCCCTAGTCACATGGTCTGTATGGCTACAGTTACGCCCCTAGTCACATGATTTGTATGGCTACAGTTACACCCCCTAGTCACATGGTCTGTATGGCTACAGTTACACCCCCTAGTCACATGGTCTGTATGGCTACAGTTACACCCCCTAGTCACATGGTCTGTATGGCTACAGTTACACCCCCTAGTCACATGGTCTGTATGGCTACAGTTACACCCCTAGTCACATGGTCTGTATGGCTACAGTTACACATCTAGTCACAGTTACGCCCCTAGTCACATGATCTGTATGGCTACAGTTACGCCCCTAGTCACAGTTACGCCCCTAGTCACATGGTCTGTATGGCTACAGTTACGCCCCTAGTCACATGATCTATATGGCTACAGTTACACCCCTAGTCACATGGTCTGTATGGCTATAGTTACGCTCCTAGTCACATGATCTATATGGCTACTGTTACGCCCCTAGTCACATGATCTATATGGCTACAGTTACGCCCCTAGTCACATGGTCTGTATGGCTACAGTTACGCCCCTAGTCACATGGTCTGTATGGCTACAGTTATGCCCCTAGTCACAGTTACGCCCCTAGTCACATGGTCTGTATGGCTACAGTTACGCCCCTAGTCACAGTTACGCCCCTAGTCACATGGTCTGTATGGCTACAGTTACGCCCCTAGTCACATGGTCTGTATGGCTACAGTTACGCCCCTAGTCACAGTTACGCCCCTAGTCACATGGTCTGTATGGCTACAGTTACGCCCCTAGTCACAGTTACGCCCCTAGTCACATGGTCTGTATGGCCACAGTTACGCCCCTAGTCACATGGTCTGTATGGCTACAGTTACGCCCCTAGTCACAGTTACGCCCCTAGTCACATGATCTATATGGCTACAGTTACGCCCCTAGTCACAGTTACGCCCCTAGTCACATGGTCTGTATGGCTACAGTTACGCCCCTAGTCACATGATCTATATGGCTACAGTTACGCCCCTAGTCACATGGTCTGTATGGCTACAGTTACGCCCCTAGTCACATGATCTATATGGCTACAGTTACACCCCTAGTCACATGGTCTGTATGGCTACAGTTATGCCCCTAGTCACATGGTCTGTATGGCTACAGTTACGCCCCTAGTCACATGATCTATATGGCTACAGTTACGCCCCTAGTCACATGGTCTGTATGGCTACAGTTACGCCCCTAGTCACATGGTCTGTATGGCTACAGTTACGCCCCTAGTCACAGTTACGCCCCTAGTCACATGGTCTGTATGGCTACAGTTACGACCCTAGTCACAGTTACGCCCCTAGTCACATGGTCTGTATGGCTACAGTTACGCCCCTAGTCACATGGTCTGTATGGCTACAGTTACGCCCCTAGTCACAGTTACGCCCCTAGTCACATGGTCTGTATGGCTACAGTTACGCCCCTAGTCACATGGTCTGTATGGCTACAGTTACGCCCCTAGTCACAGTTACGCCCCTAGTCACATGGTCTGTATGGCTACAGTTACGCCCCTAGTCACAGTTACGCCCCTAGTCACATGGTCTGTATGGCTACAGTTACGCCCCTAGTCACATGGTCTGTATGGCTACAGTTACGCCCCTAGTCACAATTACGCCCCTAGTCACATGGTCTGTATGGCTACAGTTACGCCCCTAGTCACAGTTACGCCCCTAGTCACATGGTCTGTATGGCTACAGTTACGCCCCTAGTCACATGGTCTGTATGGCTACAGTTACGCCCCTAGTCACATGGTCTGTATGGCTACAGTTACGCCCCTAGTCACAGTTACGCCCCTAGTCACATGGTCTGTATGGCTACAGTTACGCCCCTAGTCACAGTTACGCCCCTAGTCACATGGTCTGTATGGCTACAGTTACGCCCCTAGTCACATGGTCTGTATGGCTACAGTTACACCCCCTAGTCACATTTACGCCCCTAGTCACATGGTCTGTATGGCTACAGTTACGCCCCTAGTCACAGTTACGCCCCTAGTCACATGGTCTGTATGGCTACAGTTACGCCCCCTAGTCACATGGTCTGTATGGCTACAGTTACACCCCTAGTCACATGGTCTGTATGGCTACAGTTACACCCCTAGTCACAGTTACGCCCCTAGTCACATGATCTGTATGGCTACAGTTACGCCCCTAGTCACATGATCTGTATGGCTACAGTTACACCCCCTAGTCACATGGTCTGTATGGCTACAGTTACACCCCCTAGTCACATGGTCTGTATGGCTACAGTTACACCCCCTAGTCACATGGTCTGTATGGCTACAGTTACACCCCTAGTCACATGGTCTGTATGGCTACAGTTACACATCTAGTCACAGTTACGCCCCTAGTCACATGATCTGTATGGCTACAGTTACGCCCCTAGTCACAGTTACGCCCCTAGTCACATGGTCTGTATGGCTACAGTTACGCCCCTAGTCACAGTTACGCCCCTAGTCACATGATCTGTATGGCTACAGTTACGCCCCTAGTCACATGGTCTGTATGGCTACAGTTACACCCCCTAGTCACATGGTCTGTATGGCTACAGTTACACCCCCTAGTCACATGGTCTGTATGGCTACAGTTACACCCCTAGTCACATGGTCTGTATGGCTACAGTTACACCCCTAATCACAGTTACGCCCCTAGTCACATGATCTGTATGGCTACAGTTACGCCCCTAGTCACATGATCTGTATGGCTACAGTTACACCCCCTAGTCACATGGTCTGTATGGCTACAGTTACACCCCCTAGTCACATGGTCTGTATGGCTACAGTTACACCCCCTAGTCACATGGTCTGTATGGCTACAGTTACACCCCCTAGTCACATGGTCTGTATGGCTACAGTTACGCACCTAGTCACATGGTCTGTATGTCTACAGTTACGCCCCTAGTCACATGGTCTGTATGGCTACAGTTACACCCCCTAGTCACATGGTCTGTATGGCTACAGTTACACCCCTAGTCACATGGTCTGTATGGCTACAGTTACACCCCCTAGTCACAGTTACGCCCCTAGTCACATGATCTGTATGGCTACAGTTACGCCCCCTAGTCACATGGTCTGTATGGCTACAGTTACGCACCTAGTCACATGGTCTGTATGGCTACAGTTACACCCCCTAGTCACATGGTCTGTATGGCTACAGTTACACCCCTAGTCACATGGTCTGTATGGCTACAGTTACACCCCCTAGTCACAGTTACGCCCCTAGTCACATGATCTGTATGGCTACAGTTACGCCCCTAGTCACAGTTACGCCCCTAGTCACATGGTCTGTATGGCTACAGTTACGCCCCCTAGTCACATGGTCTGTATGGCTACAGTTACACCCCTAGTCACATGGTCTGTATGGCTACAGTTACACCCCTAGTCACAGTTACGCCCCTAGTCACATGATCTGTATGGCTACAGTTACGCCCCTAGTCACAGTTACGCCCCTAGTCACATGATCTGTATGGCTACAGTTACGCCCCTAGTCACATGGTCTGTATGGCTACAGTTACACCCCCTAGTCACATGGTCTGTATGGCTACAGTTACACCCCCTAGTCACATGGTCTGTATGGCTACAGTTACACCCCTAGTCACATGGTCTGTATGGCTACAGTTACACATCTAGTCACATGGTCTGTATGGCTACAGTTACACCCCCTAGTCACATGGTCTGTATGGCTACAGTTACACATCTAGTCACAGTTACGCCCCTAGTCACATGATCTGTATGGCTACAGTTACGCCCCTAGTCACAGTTACACCCCTAGTCACATGATCTGTATGGCTACAGTTACGCCCCCTAGTCACATGGTCTGTATGGCTACAGTTACACCCCCTAGTCACATGGTCTGTATGGCTACAGTTACGCCCCTAGTCACATGATTTGTATGGCTACAGTTACACCCCCTAGTCACATGGTCTGTATGGCTACAGTTACACCCCCTAGTCACATGGTCTGTATGGCTACAGTTACACCCCTAGTCACATGGTCTGTATGGCTACAGTTACACATCTAGTCACAGTTACGCCCCTAGTCACATGATCTGTATGGCTACAGTTACGCCCCTAGTCACAGTTACGCCCCTAGTCACATGGTCTGTATGGCTACAGTTACGCCCCTAGTCACATGATCTATTTGGCTACAGTTACACCCATAGTCACATGGTCTGTATGGCTACAGTTACGCCCCTAGTCACATGGTCTGTATGGCTACAGTTACGCCCCTAGTCACATGATCTATATGGCTACAGTTACACCCCTAGTCACATGGTCTGTATGGCTACAGTTACGCCCCTAGTCACATGGTCTGTATGGCTACAGTTACGCCCCTAGTCACATGGTCTGTATGGCTACAGTTACGCCCCTAGTCACAGTTACGCCCCTAGTCACATGGTCTGTATGGCTACAGTTACGCCCCTAGTCACATGATCTATATGGCTACAGTTACACCCCTAGTCACATGGTCTGTATGGCTACAGTTACGCCCCTAGTCACATGGTCTGTATGGCTACAGTTACGCCCCTAGTCACATGGTCTGTATGGCTACAGTTACGCCCCTAGTCACATGGTCTGTATGCCTACAGTTACGCCCCTAGTCACATGGTCTGTATGGCTACAGTTACGCCCCTAGTCACAGTTACGCCCCTAGTCACATGGTCTGTATGGCTACAGTTACGCCCCTAGTCACAGTTACGCCCCTAGTCACATGGTCTGTATGGCTACAGTTACGCCCCTAGTCACATGGTCTGTATGGCTACAGTTACGCCCCTAGTCACAGTTACGCCCCTAGTCACATGGTCTGTATGGCTACAGTTACGCCCCTAGTCACAGTTACGCCCCTAGTCACATGGTCTGTATGGCTACAGTTACGCCCCTAGTCACATGGTCTGTATGGCTACAGTTACGCCCCTAGTCACAGTTACGCCCCTAGTCACATGATCTATATGGCTACAGTTACGCCCCTAGTCACAGTTACGCCCCTAGTCACATGGTCTGTATGGCTACAGTTACGCCCCTAGTCACATGGTCTGTATGGCTACAGTTACGCCCCTAGTCACATGGTCTGTATGGCTACAGTTACGCCCCTAGTCACAGTTACGCCCCTAGTCACATGGTCTGTATGGCTACAGTTACGCCCCTAGTCACAGTTACGCCCCTAGTCACATGGTCTGTATGGCTACAGTTACGCCCCTAGTCACATGGTCTGTATGGCTACAGTTACACCCCCTAGTCACAGTTACGCCCCTAGTCACATGGTCTGTATGGCTACAGTTACGCCCCTAGTCACAGTTACGCCCCTAGTCACATGGTCTGTATGGCTACAGTTACGCCCCCTAGTCACATGGTCTGTATGGCTACAGTTACACCCCTAGTCACATGGTCTGTATGGCTACAGTTACACCCCTAGTCACAGTTACGCCCCTAGTCACATGATCTGTATGGCTACAGTTACGCCCCTAGTCACATGATCTGTATGGCTACAGTTACGCCCCTAGTCACATGATCTGTATGGCTACAGTTACGCCCCTAGTCACATGATCTGTATGGCTACAGTTACACCCCCTAGTCACATGGTCTGTATGGCTACAGTTACACCCCCTAGTCACATGGTCTGTATGGCTACAGTTACACCCCCTAGTCACATGGTCTGTATGGCTACAGTTACACCCCTAGTCACATGGTCTGTATGGCTACAGTTACACATCTAGTCACAGTTACGCCCCTAGTCACATGATCTGTATGGCTACAGTTACGCCCCTAGTCACATGGTCTGTATGGCTACAGTTACGCCCCTAGTCACATGGTCTGTATGGCTACAGTTACACCCCCTAGTCACAGTTACGCCCCTAGTCACATGGTCTGTATGGCTACAGTTACGCCCCTAGTCACAGTTACGCCCCTAGTCACATGGTCTGTATGGCTACAGTTACGCCCCCTAGTCACATGGTCTGTATGGCTACAGTTACACCCCCTAGTCACATGGTCTGTATGGCTACAGTTACACCCCCTAGTCACATGGTCTGTATGGCTACAGTTACACCCCCTAGTCACATGGTCTGTATGGCTACAGTTACGCACCTAGTCACATGGTCTGTATGTCTACAGTTACGCCCCTAGTCACATGGTCTGTATGGCTACAGTTACACCCCCTAGTCACATGGTCTGTATGGCTACAGTTACACCCCTAGTCACATGGTCTGTATGGCTACAGTTACACCCCCTAGTCACAGTTACGCCCCTAGTCACATGATCTGTATGGCTACAGTTACGCCCCCTAGTCACATGGTCTGTATGGCTACAGTTACGCACCTAGTCACATGGTCTGTATGGCTACAGTTACACACCCTAGTCACATGGTCTGTATGGCTACAGTTACACCCCTAGTCACATGGTCTGTATGGCTACAGTTACACCCCCTAGTCACAGTTACGCCCCTAGTCACATGATCTGTATGGCTACAGTTACGCCCCTAGTCACAGTTACGCCCCTAGTCACATGGTCTGTATGGCTACAGTTACGCCCCCTAGTCACATGGTCTGTATGGCTACAGTTACACCCCTAGTCACATGGTCTGTATGGCTACAGTTACACCCCTAGTCACAGTTACGCCCCTAGTCACATGATCTGTATGGCTACAGTTACGCCCCTAGTCACAGTTACGCCCCTAGTCACATGATCTGTATGGCTACAGTTACGCCCCTAGTCACATGGTCTGTATGGCTACAGTTACACCCCCTAGTCACATGGTCTGTATGGCTACAGTTACACCCCCTAGTCACATGGTCTGTATGGCTACAGTTACACCCCCTAGTCACATGGTCTGTATGGCTACAGTTACACCCCTAGTCACATGGTCTGTATGGCTACAGTTACACCCCCTAGTCACATGGTCTGTATGGCTACAGTTACACATCTAGTCACAGTTACGCCCCTAGTCACATGATCTGTATGGCTACAGTTACGCCCCTAGTCACAGTTACACCCCTAGTCACATGATCTGTATGGCTACAGTTACGCCCCCTAGTCACATGGTCTGTATGGCTACAGTTACACCCCCTAGTCACATGGTCTGTATGGCTACAGTTACACCCCTAGTCACATGGTCTGTATGGCTACAGTTACACCCCTAGTCACATGGTCTGTATGGCTACAGTTACACATCTAGTCACAGTTACGCCCCTAGTCACATGATCTGTATGGCTACAGTTACGCCCCTAGTCACAGTTACGCCCCTAGTCACATGGTCTGTATGGCTACAGTTACGCCCCTAGTCACATGATCTATATGGCTACAGTTACACCCATAGTCACATGGTCTGTATGGCTACAGTTACGCCCCTAGTCACATGGTCTGTATGGCTACAGTTACGCCCCTAGTCACAGTTACGCCCCTAGTCACATGGTCTGTATGGCTACAGTTACGCCCCTAGTCACAGTTACGCCCCTAGTCACATGGTCTGTATGGCTACAGTTACGCCCCTAGTCACAGTTACGCCCCTAGTCACATGGTCTGTATGGCTACAGTTACGCCCCTAGTCACATGGTCTGTATGGCTACAGTTACGCCCCTAGTCACAGTTACGCCCCTAGTCACATGATCTATATGGCTACAGTTACGCCCCTAGTCACAGTTACGCCCCTAGTCACATGGTCTGTATGGCTACAGTTACGCCCCTAGTCACATGGTCTGTATGGCTACAGTTACGCCCCTAGTCACATGGTCTGTATGGCTACAGTTACGCCCCTAGTCACAGTTACGCCCCTAGTCACATGGTCTGTATGGCTACAGTTACGCCCCTAGTCACAGTTACGCCCCTAGTCACATGGTCTGTATGGCTACAGTTACGCCCCTAGTCACATGGTCTGTATGGCTACAGTTACACCCCCTAGTCACAGTTACGCCCCTAGTCACATGGTCTGTATGGCTACAGTTACGCCCCTAGTCACAGTTACGCCCCTAGTCACATGGTCTGTATGGCTACAGTTACGCCCCCTAGTCACATGGTCTGTATGGCTACAGTTACACCCCTAGTCACATGGTCTGTATGGCTACAGTTACACCCCTAGTCACAGTTACGCCCCTAGTCACATGATCTGTATGGCTACAGTTACGCCCCTAGTCACATGATCTGTATGGCTACAGTTACGCCCCTAGTCACATGATCTGTATGGCTACAGTTACGCCCCTAGTCACATGGTCTGTATGGCTACAGTTACGCCCCTAGTCACATGGTCTGTATGGCTACAGTTACACCCCCTAGTCACAGATACGCCCCTAGTCACATGGTCTGTATGGCTACAGTTACGCCCCTAGTCACAGTTACGCCCCTAGTCACATGGTCTGTATGGCTACAGTTACGCCCCCTAGTCACATGGTCTGTATGGCTACAGTTACACCCCTAGTCACATGGTCTGTATGGCTACAGTTACACCCCTAGTCACATGATCTGTATGGCTACAGTTACGCCCCTAGTCACATGATCTGTATGGCTACAGTTACACCCCCTAGTCACATGGTCTGTATGGCTACAGTTACGCCCCTAGTCACATGATCTGTATGGCTACAGTTACACCCCCTAGTCACATGGTCTGTATGGCTACAGTTACACCCCCTAGTCACATGGTCTGTATGGCTACAGTTACACCCCCTAGTCACATGGTCTGTATGGCTACAGTTACACCCCTAGTCACATGGTCTGTATGGCTACAGTTACACATCTAGTCACAGTTACGCCCCTAGTCACATGGTCTGTATGGCTACAGTTACGCCCCTAGTCACAGTTACGCCCCTAGTCACATGGTCTGTATGGCTACAGTTACGCCCCTAGTCACATGGTCTGTATGGCTACAGTTACACCCCCTAGTCACAGTTACGCCCCTAGTCACATGGTCTGTATGGCTACAGTTACGCCCCTAGTCACAGTTACGCCCCTAGTCACATGGTCTGTATGGCTACAGTTACGCCCCCTAGTCACATGCTCTGTATGGCTACAGTTACACCCCCTAGTCACATGGTCTGTATGGCTACAGTTACACCCCCTAGTCACATGGTCTGTATGGCTACAGTTACACCCCCTAGTCACATGGTCTGTATGGCTACAGTTACACCCCCTAGTCACATGGTCTGTATGGCTACAGTTACACCCCCTAGTCACATGGTCTGTATGGCTACAGTTACACCCCTAGTCACATGGTCTGTATGGCTACAGTTACACATCTAGTCACAGTTACGCCCCTAGTCACATGGTCTGTATGGCTACAGTTACGCCCCTAGTCACATGGTCTGTATGGCTACAGTTACGCCCCTAGTCACATGGTCTTTATGGCTACAGTTACACCCCCTAGTCACAGTTACGCCCCTAGTCACATGGTCTGTATGGCTACAGTTACGCCCCTAGTCACAGTTACGCCCCTAGTCACATGGTCTGTATGGCTACAGTTACGCCCCCTAGTCACATGGTCTGTATGGCTACAGTTACACCCCTAGTCACATGGTCTGTATGGCTACAGTTACACCCCTAGTCACAGTTACACCCCCTAGTCACATGGTCTGTATGTCTACAGTTACACCCCCTAGTCACATGGTCTGTATGGCTACAGTTACACCCCCTAGTCACATGGTCTGTATGGCTACAGTTACACCCCTAGTCACATGGTCTGTATGGCTACAGTTACACATCTAGTCACAGTTACGCCCCTAGTCACATGATCTGTATGGCTACAGTTACGCCCCTAGTCACAGTTACGCCCCTAGTCACATGGTCTGTATGGCTACAGTTACGCCCCCTAGTCACATGGTCTGTATGGCTACAGTTACACCCCCTAGTCACATGGTCTGTATGGCTACAGTTACGCCCCTAGTCACATGGTCTGTATGGCTACAGTTACACCCCCTAGTCACATGGTCTGTATGGCTACAGTTACACCCCCTAGTCACATGGTCTGTATGGCTACAGTTACGCACCTAGTCACATGGTCTGTATGTCTACAGTTACGCCCCTAGTCACATTATCTGTATGGCTACAGTTACACCCCCTAGTCACAGTTACGCCCCTAGTCACATGATCTGTATGGCTACAGTTACGCCCCTAGTCACAGTTACGCCCCTAGTCACATGGTCTGTATGGCTACAGTTACACCCCCTAGTCACAGTTACGCCCCTAGTCACATGATCTGTATGGCTACAGTTACGCCCCTAGTCACAGTTACGCCCCTAGTCACATGGTCTGTATGGCTACAGTTACGCCCCCTAGTCACATGGTCTGTATGGCTACAGTTACACCCCTAGTCACATGGTCTGTATGGCTACAGTTACACCCCTAGTCACAGTTACGCCCCTAGTCACATGATCTGTATGGCTACAGTTACGCCCCTAGTCACATGGTCTGTATGGCTACAGTTACACCCCCTAGTCACATGGTCTGTATGGCTACAGTTACACCCCCTAGTCACATGGTCTGTATGGCTACAGTTACACCCCTAGTCACATGGTCTGTATGGCTACAGTTACGCCCCTAGTCACAGTTACGCCCCTAGTCACATGGTCTGTATGGCTACAGTTACGCCCCTAGTCACATGGTCTGTATGGCTACAGTTACGCCCCTAGTCACAGTTACGCCCCTAGTCACATGGTCTGTATGGCTACAGTTACGCCCCTAGTCACAGTTACGCCCCTAGTCACATGGTCTGTATGGCTACAGTTACGCCCCTAGTCACATGGTCTGTATGGCTACAGTTACGCCCCTAGTCACATGGTCTGTATGGCTACAGTTACGCCCCTAGTCACAGTTACGCCCCTAGTCACATGGTCTGTATGGCTACAGTTACGCCCCTAGTCACATGGTCTGTATGGCTACAGTTACACCCCCTAGTCACAGTTACGCCCCTAGTCACATGGTCTGTATGGCTAGTTACGCCCCTAGTCACAGTTACGCCCCTAGTCACATGGTCTGTATGGCTACAGTTACGCCCCTAGTCACAGTTACGCCCCTAGTCACATGGTCTGTATGGCTACAGTTACGCCCCCTAGTCACATGGTCTGTATGGCTACAGTTACACCCCTAGTCACATGGTCTGTATGGCTACAGTTACACCCCTAGTCACAGTTACGCCCCTAGTCACATGATCTGTATGGCTACAGTTACGCCCCTAGTCACATGATCTGTATGGCTACAGTTACACCCCCTAGTCACATGGTCTGTATGGCTACAGTTACACCCCCTAGTCACATGGTCTGTATGGCTACAGTTACACCCCTAGTCACATGGTCTGTATGGCTACAGTTACACATCTAGTCACAGTTACGCCCCTAGTCACATGATCTGTATGGCTACAGTTACGCCCCTAGTCACAGTTACGCCCCTAGTCACATGATCTGTATGGCTACAGTTACGCCCCTAGTCACATGGTCTGTATGGCTACAGTTACACCCCCTAGTCACATGGTCTGTATGGCTACAGTTACACCCCCTAGTCACATGGTCTGTATGGCTACAGTTACACCCCTAGTCACATGGTCTGTATGGCTACAGTTACACATCTAGTCACAGTTACGCCCCTAGTCACATGATCTGTATGGCTACAGTTACGCCCCTAGTCACAGTTACGCCCCTAGTCACATGGTCTGTATGGCTACAGTTACGCCCCTAGTCACATGATCTATATGGCTACAGTTACACCCCTAGTCACATGGTCTGTATGGCTACAGTTACGCCCCTAGTCACAGTTACGCCCCTAGTCACATGGTCTGTATGGCTACAGTTACGCCCCTAGTCACATGGTCTGTATGGCTACAGTTACACCCCCTAGTCACATGGTCTGTATGGCTACATTTACGCCCCTAGTCACATGATTTGTATGGCTACAGTTACACCCCCTAGTCACATGGTCTGTTTGGCTACAGTTACACCCCCTAGTCACATGGTCTGTATGGCTACAGTTACACCCCCTAGTCACATGATCTGTATGGCTACAGTTACGCCCCTAGTCACAGTTACGCCCCTAGTCACATGGTCTGTATGGCTACAGTTACGCCCCCTAGTCACATGGTCTGTATGGCTACAGTTACACCCCCTAGTCACATGGTCTGTATGGCTACAGTTACGCCCCTAGTCACAGTTACGCCCCTAGTCACATGGTCTGTATGGCTACAGTTACGCCCCCTAGTCACATGGTCTGTATGGCTACAGTTACACCCCCTAGTCACATGGTCTGTATGGCTACATTTACGCCCCTAGTCACATGATTTGTATGGCTACAGTTACACCCCCTAGTCACATGGTCTGTTTGGCTACAGTTACACCCCCTAGTCACATGGTCTGTATGGCTACAGTTACACCCCTAGTCACATGGTCTGTATGGCTACAGTTACACATCTAGTCACAGTTACGCCCCTAGTCACATGATCTGTATGGCTACAGTTACGCCCCTAGTCACAGTTACGCCCCTAGTCACATGGTCTGTATGGCTACAGTTACGCCCCTAGTCACATGATCTATATGGCTACAGTTACACCCCTAGTCACATGGTCTGTATGGCTACAGTTACGCCCCTAGTCACAGTTACGCCCCTAGTCACATGGTCTGTATGGCTACAGTTACGCCCCTAGTCACAGTTACGCCCCTAGTCACATGGTCTGTATGGCTACAGTTACGCCCCTAGTCACAGTTACGCCCCTAGTCACATGGTCTGTATGGCTACAGTTACGCCCCTAGTCACATGGTCTGTATGGCTACAGTTACGCCCCTAGTCACAGTTACGCCCCTAGTCACATGGTCTGTATGGCTACAGTTACGCCCCTAGTCACAGTTACGCCCCTAGTCACATGGTCTGTATGGCTACAGTTACGCCCCCTAGTCACATGGTCTGTATGGCTACAGTTACACCCCTAGTCACATGGTCTGTATGGCTACAGTTACACCCCCTAGTCACATGGTCTGTATGGCTACAGTTACACCCCCTAGTCACATGGTCTGTATGGCTACAGTTACACCCCTAGTCACATGGTCTGTATGGCTACAGTTACACCCCTAGTCACATGGTCTGTATGGCTACAGTTACACCCCTAGTCACATGGTCTGTATGGCTACAGTTACACCCCCTAGTCACATGGTCTGTATGGCTACAGTTACACCCCTAGTCACATGGTCTGTATGGCTACAGTTACACATCTAGTCACAGTTACGCCCCTAGTCACATGGTCTGTATGGCTACAGTTACGCCCCTAGTCACAGTTACGCCCCTAGTCACATGGTCTGTATGGCTACAGTTACGCCCCCTAGTCACATGGTCTGTATGGCTACAGTTACACCCCCTAGTCACATGGTCTGTATGGCTACAGTTACACCCCCTAGTCACATGGTCTGTATGGCTACAGTTACACCCCTAGTCACATGGTCTGTATGGCTACAGTTACACCCCTAGTCACATGGTCTGTATGGCTACAGTTACACCCCTAGTCACATGGTCTGTATGGCTACAGTTACACCCCTAGTCACATGGTCTGTATGGCTACAGTTACACCCCTAGTCACATGATCTGTATGGCTACAGTTACACCCCTAGTCACAGTTACGCCCCTAGTCACATGATCTATATGGCTACAGTTACACCCCCTAGTCACATGGTCTGTATGGCTACAGTTACGCCCCCTAGTCACATGGTCTGTATGGCTACAGTTACACCCCCTAGTCACATGGTCTGTATGGCTACAGTTACACCCCCTAGTCACATGGTCTGTATGGCTACAGTTACACCCCTAGTCACATGGTCTGTATGGCTACAGTTACACCCCTAGTCACATGGTCTGTATGGCTACAGTTACACCCCCTAGTCACATGGTCTGTATGGCTACAGTTACACCCCTAGTCACATGGTCTGTATGGCTACAGTTACGCCCCTAGTCACAGTTACGCCCCTAGTCACATGGTCTGTATGGCTACAGTTACGCCCCCTAGTCACATGGTCTGTATGGCTACAGTTACACCCCCTAGTCACATGGTCTGTATGGCTACAGTTACACCCCCTAGTCACATGGTCTGTATGGCTACAGTTACACCCCTAGTCACATGGTCTGTATGGCTACAGTTACGCCCCTAGTCACATGGTCTGTATGGCTACAGTTACGCCCCTAGTCACAGTTACGCCCCTAGTCACATGGTCTGTATGGCTACAGTTACGCCCCTAGTCACAGTTACGCCCCTAGTCACATGGTCTGTATGGCTACAGTTACGCCCCCTAGTCACATGGTCTGTATTGCTACAGTTACACCCCTAGTCACATGGTCTGTATGGCTACAGTTACACCCCTAGTCACAGTTACGCCCCTAGTCACATGATCTATATGGCTACAGTTACACCCCCTAGTCACATGGTCTGTATGGCTACAGTTACGCCCCCTAGTCACATGGTCTGTATGGCTACAGTTACACCCCCTAGTCACATGGTCTGTATGGCTACAGTTACACCCCCTAGTCACATGGTCTGTATGGCTACAGTTACACCCCTAGTCACATGGTCTGTATGGCTACAGTTACACCCCTAGTCACATGGTCTGTATGGCTACAGTTACACCCCTAGTCACATGGTCTGTATGGCTACAGTTACACCCCCTAGTCACATGGTCTGTATGGCTACAGTTACACCCCTAGTCACATGGTCTGTATGGCTACAGTTACACATCTAGTCACAGTTACGCCCCTAGTCACATGGTCTGTATGGCTACAGTTACGCCCCTAGTCACAGTTACGCCCCTAGTCACATGGTCTGTATGGCTACAGTTACGCCCCCTAGTCACATGGTCTGTATGGCTACAGTTACACCCCCTAGTCACATGGTCTGTATGGCTACAGTTACACCCCCTAGTCACATGGTCTGTATGGCTACAGTTACACCCCTAGTCACATGGTCTGTATGGCTACAGTTACACCCCTAGTCACATGGTCTGTATGGCTACAGTTACACCCCTAGTCACATGGTCTGTATGGCTACAGTTACACCCCTAGTCACATGGTCTGTATGGCTACAGTTACACCCCTAGTCACATGATCTGTATGGCTACAGTTACACCCCTAGTCACAGTTACGCCCCTAGTCACATGATCTATATGGCTACAGTTACACCCCCTAGTCACATGGTCTGTATGGCTACAGTTACGCCCCCTAGTCACATGGTCTGTATGGCTACAGTTACACCCCCTAGTCACATGGTCTGTATGGCTACAGTTACACCCCCTAGTCACATGGTCTGTATGGCTACAGTTACACCCCTAGTCACATGGTCTGTATGGCTACAGTTACGCCCCCTAGTCACATGGTCTGTATGGCTACAGTTACACCCCCTAGTCACATGGTCTGTATGGCTACAGTTACACCCCCTAGTCACATGGTCTGTATGGCTACAGTTACACCCCTAGTCACATGGTCTGTATGGCTACAGTTACACCCCTAGTCACATGGTCTGTATGGCTACAGTTACACCCCTAGTCACATGGTCTGTATGGCTACAGTTACACCCCTAGTCACATGATCTGTATGGCTACAGTTACACCCCTAGTCACAGTTACGCCCCTAGTCACATGATCTATATGGCTACAGTTACACCCCCTAGTCACATGGTCTGTATGGCTACAGTTACACCCCTAGTCACATGATCTGTATGGCTACAGTTACACCCCTAGTCACAGTTACGCCCCTAGTCACATGATCTATATGGCTACAGTTACACCCCCTAGTCACATGATCTGTATGGCTACAGTTACACCCCCTAGTCACATGGTCTGTATGGCTACAGTTACACCCCTAGTCACATGATCTGTATGGCTACAGTTACACCCCTAGTCACATGATCTGTATGGCTACAGTTACACCCAACATGATGATGTAATTTGTGTCATGATGTCGCTATTGACATAATTGCGAGGGTTAGTGTGTTAGTAATGTAAGTTTGCGTCATTAACTCCCCCAAATTTACTGAGCTACCGCCTGCATCTCCCAGAGGACACATCTCAGAGCGTCACTATGACTGATATCTTACACAACACTACATTAATGTAGACAGAAATCACCGGCAGCGATACAGAAGAACTTCTATAAATATAAACGGATAATAAGAAATACTAAGATGCGGGGGGTTTACTTCTCTCATAGTGGGAGCAATAGATTTATACAATATGGTAGAGCGTAATAATGATCATATTCTGTAAGTTTTCAGTATTGACAGAATTACAGTTTTCTTTGCATGTTAGATTCTTCCACTCTATTCTTAGGAGTATTTCATTATGCCATAAAAGTATGTGTTATAATCAGCTTCACTAAATATGACATGATGGGGGTTGTATTGATCCAAGGTCAACCAACAGGGTACCATGCTTGTTGAAATTACTTAAAATATTGTTTTCCTCTGCAAAGCAACCACTGCAAACACCACAGGCCGGAGGCGAAACGCGTGCAGTATTTGAAACTACAATCTATACACTTTTTTTTCTTTTACTTTTCTTTATGTTTAGTTTCCTTCCTTTTATTTCCCCCATCTAATCACTATCCTGCTTTTTCAGACATATTTATATATATTTACAAATCCTCTGACCACATATAAACTCTAGTCTCCCTTCTACAATCAGACACCAGATCTGCATTCTCCCTATGTACATCTACTCTACGTATCCCTTACTCATAACCGTAGCTGTGTTATATATGTTCTATATGGATCAATTCACTCTTTCACAAATATTTCTGCCTAACGTCCTCTGTTTCCCTCCTTCCACCCCCTAAGACTCTGTTTCCACTTCCTTCACCATTCCACACGCCCCTTTACCTTCACCACTCTCTATCTCTCTTATTGCTGAATCGCCCCTTCCAACAACATTCACCCGGCTCCCCTTCCTCACCTACTCTCCTTTCACTTTTCCCTGGCAGCCACTTGCTCCCCATAGTGGCCACGTTGACTCCAGCGCTACACTCTCTATTCCTTCCATAACTCAGACTTATTCCCTGTCTCCTAACTAATAGGTTGCCGCTCATCCACCTTCACCGCATCAACATCTACAACTTTCCCACACACGCCACCCAAGACATAGATCTACAGGACTAAGGGGCTCACCCTCGTTACTCCACGACTACAAACGTATAAGTATAACAGAGCAGACATACAGGTGCAACAAGGGGTCTGTCCCAGCATGGCCATGATCCACACTGAATCCTGGACGACCCCCTAGATAAGGAGAAACATCAGTCATCTCTATAGATGGAAGGTTCCCGAGTCATAGCAATCACCATGAGGGGTCTGGAAGAGTAATACACATTATATACAGGGACAGTAACCCCAACACCAGTCCAGGTGACCCTTCCGGAACTATAACCCCCATTATGACAGGTTTACAGACCTCAACTATAATATTATTGCGTTCTGCCATTTTTAATATTAAGCCCAGAGAGTAAGTATTGAGAATTGCATTACAGAGAATTAGAGGAAATCATCATCATTTATTTATGTAGCACCAACATATTCCGTAGCGCTTTACAATTGGGGACAAACATAATAAACTAATAAACAAACTGGGTAAAACAGACAAAGAGGTGAGAGGACCCTGCTCGCTCCATATCACTGGCTGTGGTGCACACAGGAGAGTTACTTATTGAAGGGTCTTGTGCTGGATATAAGTCACTTCCTCACTTTACGGATTTGTATTTGAGAACACACAGGGTATCAAATAAGCTTCTAGGAGCAAAATGTAAGAGAGTTTCCAGCTGGCAGTGATTAGATCCAGGACTGGGGGGATTTCTGTGGCTTGTATCCATGCACCAAAGGCTGGAGGCTCAGTGTGGTCATCTGCTTACCCACAATTCCTAGATGTTTGTTTTCCATATATCTTTGGGATTTGTATGGGGAATATGACAATGATGCTAATAAATGAGACTTGAGAATTAATAAATAAATAAAACACCAGTGTCTGCTACATATTAGATAAGTAACCGGTCTCCCAGACGTGACTATATGACAAGAAATCCAGTCTGTTTTATACATTATAAAATGGCAAACGTTAAATAATCTACGTTACAAAACATATAACAATATTTCATGTTTTTATCACCTTATTTCTTATTGAAATCCAAATTTAAAAGAATACAAATAGTTCCAAATTTCTTATGGTCGTCTAACTACCATTCACAGATGACACGGGTAACATGCGGGGGAGACTACAACAGGCCTCAACCAATTGACATATAATTGTTTACTATGCACCGTAGATTCCCTGTTAATTTATGCATTGAACCAAGTGATTCCAATAAACAGCAATACCTGAGCTCATTAGTATATACCCCGAGCCCTCATCTCTTGTCAAGGTCACACTTCCAGCATGGGGAAGGTCTGGCTCCTGGGAATCCACCTACAATGCTGCCGCTGAGTATCTGGTGGAAGCGTCCAGACACATTATCTATAACAGCTTTATCTCATTACCGGACTCTAACTCGCTGTAGAATTAAAGAGAATTAACAGCAAATCTCATTTAATTGAAAAGTAATTCTTGATGGTTTGTGCGGCTTCAGTGGCATCACATGGGTCAGTCTAACAATCTACTCTGCCCTCCTAATCCAACACATATGGGTGTGAAGCCTTCTGCTGTGTAGGGTAAATGGAGGGGAAGGGCAGTGTCCTGGGTAACCTACGGTCAGGTTCTGTGTGCAGGGTATATGGAGGGGAAGGGCAGTGTCCTGGGTAACCTACGGTCAGGTTCTGTGTGCAGGGTATATGGAGGGGAAGGGCAGTGTCCTGGGTAACGTACGGTCAGGTTCTGTGTGCAGGGTAAATGGAGGGGAAGGGCAGTGTCCTGGGTAACCTACGTTCAGGTTCTGTGTGCAGGGTATATGGAGGGAAAGGGCAGTGTCCTGGGTAATGTACGGTCAGGTTCTGGTGTGAAGGGTATATGGAGGGGAAGGGCAGTGTCCTGGGTAACGTACGGTCAGGTTCTGTGTGCAGGGTAAATGGAGGGGAAGGGCAGTGTCCTGGGTAATGTACAGTCAGGTTCTGTGTGCAGGGTATATGGAGATGACGGGCAGTGTTCTGGGTAACGTACGGTCAGGTTCTGTGTGCAGGGTATATGGAGGGGAAGGGCAGTGTCCTGGGTAACGTACGGTCAGGTTCTGTGTGCAGGGTATATGGAGGGGAAGGGCAGTGTCCTGGGTAACCTACGGTCAGGTTCTGGTGTGAAGGGTATACAGAGGGGACGGGCAGTGTCCTGGGTAACATACGGTCAGGTTCTGTGTGCAGGGTATATGGAGGGGAAGGGCAGTGTCCTGGGTAACGTACGGTCAGGTATTGTGTGCAGGGTATATGGAAGGGACGGGCAGTGTCCTGGGTAATGTACGGTCAGGTTCTGTGTGCAGGGTATATGGAGGGGAAGGGCAGTGTCCTGGGTAATGTACGGTCAGGTTCTGTGTGCAGGGTATATGGAGGGGAAGGGCAGTGTCCTGGGTAACGTACGGTCAGGTTCTGTGTGCAGGGTATATGGAGGGGAAGGGCAGTGTCCTGGGTAATGTACGGTCAGGTTCTGTGTGCAGGGTATATGGAGGGGAAGGGCAGTGTCCTGGGTAATGTACGGTCAGGTTCTGTGTGCAGGGTAAATGGAGGGGAAGGGCAGTGTCCTGGGTAATGTACGGTCAGGTTGTGTGTGCAGGGTATATGGAGGGGAAGGGCAGTGTCCTGGGTAATGTACAGTCAGGTTCTGTGTGCAGGGTAAATGGAGGGGAAGGGCAGTGTCCTGGGTAACCTACGGTCAGGTCTGTGTGCAGGGTATATGGAGGGGAAGGGCAGTGTCCTGGGTAATGTACGGTCAGGTTCTGTGTGCAGGGTATATGGAGGGGAAGGGCAGTGTCCTGGGTAATGTACGGTCAGGTTCTGTGTGCAGGGTATATGGAGGGGAAGGGCAGTGTCCTGGGTAATGTACGGTCAGGTTCTGTGTGCAGGGTATATGGAGGGGAAGGGCAGTGTCCTGGGTAACCTACGGTCAGGTCTGTGTGCAGGGTATATGGAGGGGAAGGGCAGTGTCCTGGGTAACGTACGGTCAGGTTCTGTGTGCAGGGTATATGGAGGGGAAGGGCAGTGTCCTGGGTAATGTACGGTCAGGTTCTGTGTGCAGGGTATATGGAGGGGAAGGGCAGTGTCCTGGGTAACCTACGGTCAGGTCTGTGTGCAGGGTATATGGAAGGGAAGGGCAGTGTTCTGGGTAACCTACGGTCAGGTCTGTCTGCAGGGTATATGGAGGGGAAGGGCAGTGTTCTGGGTAACCTACGGTCAGGTCTGTGTGCAGGGTATATGGAAGGGACGGGCAGTCACGCACGAGCGCAGTTTATTCTATTAGATGTTCAGTTCTTTGAGTCAACAACTCTTTTCCTAACCCTAATATGTCCGAGTCAGACAATCCTCAGGGACATCATGATGAAAGTTGTATAAAACTGAAAACTTGGAAACCTGTTACTATAAATGACTGGTTAATATCCAAGTGTCGCGTCACCTGGAATTTCATTTAGTACCATCGTCATATGAGACGTACTGAGGAGGGCAACTGGGTAAAGCACAACATTGTATTAGGAGTAGCTGGATATATAGATAGATATAGTGTGTACGTGTGTGTGTAGAGATTGTCACATGACAATACTCAGGGTGTGACATCACTTCGTGGCTGAATACTGCAACATTTAGCAAATAACTAAAAAACCCAACAGATCCGGTCAGTCTTTTATTTTGTATAGCGCCAGATACTCTGCGACGCTTTATAATTATATTTATATAACATTCATATAGCGCCAGACACTCTGCAACGCTTTATAATTATATTTATATAACATTCATATAGCGCCAGACACTCTGCGACGCTTTATAATTATATTTATATAACATTCATATAGCGCCAGATACTCTGCGACGCTTTATAATTACATTTATATAACATTCATATAGCGCCAGACACTCTGCGACGCTTTATAATTATATTTATATAACATTCATATAGCGCCAGACACTCTGCGACACTTTATAATTATATTTATATAACATTCATATAGCGCCAGACACTCTGCGACACTTTATAATTATATTTATATAACATTCATATAGCGCCAGACACTCTGCGACGCTTTATAATTACATTTATATAACATTCATATAGCGCCAGACACTCTGCGACACTTTATAATTATATTTATATAACATTCATATAGCGCCAGACACTCTGCGACACTTTATAATTACATTTATATAACATTCATATAGCACCAGATACTCTGCGACGCTTTATAATAACATTTATATAACATTCATATAGCGCCAGACACTCTGCGACGCTTTATAATAACATTTATATAACATTCATATAGCGCCAGACACTCTGCGACACTTTATAATAACATTTATATAACATTCATATAGCGCCAGATACTCTGCGACACTTTATAATTACATTTATATAACATTCATATAGCGCCAGACACTCTGCGACACTTTATAATTACATTTATATAACATTCATATAGCGCCAGATACTCTGCGACACTTTATAATTACATTTATATAACATTCATATAGCGCCAGACACTCTGCGACGCTTTATAATTACATTTATATAACATTCATATAGCGCCAGATACTCTGCGACGCTTTATAATAACATTTATATAACATTCATATAGCGCCAGATACTCTGCGACACTTTATAATTACATTTATATAACATTCATATAGCGCCAGATACTCTGCGACACTTTATAATTACATTTATATAACATTCATATAGCGCCAGACACTCTGCGACGCTTTATAATAACATTTATATAACATTCATATAGCACCAGATACTCTGCGACGCTTTATAATAACATTTATATAACATTCATATAGCGCCAGATACTCTGCGACACTTTATAATTACATTTATATAACATTCATATAGCGCCAGACACTCTGCGACACTTTATAATTACATTTATATAACATTCATATAGCGCCAGATACTCTGCGACACTTTATAATTACATTTATATAACATTCATATAGCGCCAGACACTCTGCGACGCTTTATAATTACATTTATATAACATTCATATAGCGCCAGACACTCTGCGACGCTTTATAATTACATTTATATAACATTCATATAGCGCCAGACACTCTGCGACACTTTATAATTACATTTATATAACATTCATATAGCGCCAGATACTCTGCGATAGTTTATAATTACATTTATATAACATTCATATAGCGCCAGATACTCTGCGACGCTTTATAATTACATTTATATAACATTCATATAGCGCCAGATACTCTGCGACACTTTATAATTACATTTATATAACATTCATATAGCGCCAGATACTCTGCGACACTTTATAATTACATTTATATAACATTCATATAGCGCCAGACACTCTGCGACACTTTATAATTACATTTATATAACATTCATATAGCGCCAGACACTCTGCGACACTTTATAATTACATTTATATAACATTCATATAGCGCCAGACACTCTGCGACGCTTTATAATTACATTTATAGAACATAATCTCTGCTATACTTTTTCAGAGTATATTATTTAAGCTTTCATAGCTAATAACTATTTTATTCCACCAGATAACTGGAGAGAACACACAGAAGACGCCTTTCTCTATAACCAGTAAATTATCGTCACTCTGTTTCCCCTGAATGGACATGAAATCACAGGGTAAGAACGAGGCAGTTTATAAAATGAGCAGAAAGTTTGGCAAGTCCTTCGGATCAGGGTCTGTGCAGGTGGCTGCGCCTCGCAGGGTCTGGGCCAGTTTGAACCAAGCAGTTCAGGGTCACCGTTCCCTTCAGACGAGAAAGGCCCTCATTGTTTAATGAGCCTCCAATTAACCTTCATCTGCTGTGAGAGCCGTCTTCACACCAACTGTGTTACATCCGGGCCCTGGGAGCTCATCAGACTCTGCAGAGAGAAAGTGGCCGAGATACCTCACAAATTCTTCTAAAGTAAAGTCAGAATCGCCCAACTTGTAGCCAAGTATGACATTAGGGGTCAGTGAGGAGCGACTGTCATTTGTAGGATTTTAATTTTTGTACAAACATGGCCGCTCCTTACTCTACGCTTCTTTTCAGAGACAAATTTGGGATTACTTATGCCTGGGCTGCCATATTCTTAATGCCTTCATTCGGCTGACGGATATTATATGTGATGTTTTTCCGTATGTCCCCTTTGTAGCGGGAATGTGAGAAAGGGCGATGAACTCTGTGTGACTCTCTTGTATAACAAAAAAGGGGGTGGCGGGTGGGGGGAACGGAGAGCTAAATCTGGACGGCTTATTTTCTCGTAATTTCGCCTGGGTTGAAAAGTTCAGGCTGCGGCAAACCACAGAGCGCCGCGGGAGATGGGGGCGGGGAGCTGCCATTTCCAGCGAGGAGCTTTTCAATCCCGAGCCCAGGGATTCTGACGTTTGTGAGAGTGAGAGCGCGAGGCATTAGTGCGACAGAAGATCGCTGGCGGAGGATGGCTCAGGGAGCGGGGAGGGACGATGGAGCCTTGATTGTAGGATACAGGGTCCAGTAGGGAAACCGGAGGCCTCAAGCGCTATCTTATGACCGCTACACAACCCTTGTCCTTACGTGGCTGATAGACAGCGACAGACGGGGGTCCGCTGCTGGTCTGTATTATCCAGTAAAGAGCCGTATTCTTAGACACACGATATTGTCTAGACATGTATGTTGGGTGATCTAAGACAGTACGGAGACAGCGAAACATGTTGTTTAGGTGGAACCCCATGAGTGTGCCGATAAAATCCATAAACAGAAGAATCCATTGTACGGCTGGTGGACCTTTGTTCTAAGTCCTTATATCCCCAATTCTATATACTGGAGATTGACAGCATTTATATTATATTACAGTTGTTGGTAGAAATAAATCTGGGACAGTTGGTGTTAAATCTTCTGATCATGGAAATATACCTAAACGTCGTACAGCGTTTGTCTGAATCTTGTTCTAGCAACATAATGTTTTACACCAGTCAGACAATCCCCCATATCTTACACCAATGTAGTTCCCAAGCAACAAATACAAAATAACATTTCAAATTGATAGTTTCCAATTTGTGTCCTTGAAAAGCATCTACATGGGGACCCTTTACCCCCTGCGTATAAACGCTGCGTCTGACTGATAACATACATACATTCTGCTCTGTACGTCTATTCCATGTGTCATACTTTCCTCTAAGTGCATTGATCTCTATGGGAACATACACCATACATACCCGCACTAGAGGTTAACAAGAGCAATTACACTAACTTTATGCTGTATTTTCCATATATATGTCAATGGCCTATTCATTCAAATGGAGTTGTGCACTACATGTGGAAACCCCAATAAAAAAAAAATAGGCAACTGAAGTGAATGGGCCATTGAACAATTATGTTTTACTTCATGAATTATAAATGAATAACTTTCTGTAATAAAATTGGTGTATTCGTGTTCAGAGAGTTTTTTTTATTTCAATAAAAGTTGAATTAACAATTGTGTCTATGTTCTTTTTACATGTTTTTAAACTATTTTAGAGTAATGGACCGTGGTCTTAGGGAACCATTATACTGGGACCACTCCAGGGTTCCCGATATTCCTCATTAATACAATTCATATGACCCCGGGGGGCAGGAAGAACCCCATAGCTGGGCAGTGTGGGGCTGGGCATATCTGGAGGTGGGGGGCACAAGAGGTTTCTATGTTAATAGTAGGGATCTGTCTAGTACAGGGCTGATTTCCATTATATCAGGGTGAACCCACACTCATTGTCCCCCTGGCTGTCTAGTGCTGGGGCTACAGGAGTGGGGGGGGGGGGGCTACTCTGACAAATTCTGTTTATTTTATGGCCGGAGCTTCTCCCATTCATTTCAGTGGAGTTTCTACATGCGGCACATGTGCAAATACCTACATTAATTGTGTTCTCACATACAGTTAGTGCCGCACATACATCATCAGTGGGGAAAGGACCTAACTGCAGCCAGAGGCTGCGGGACACATTATACCCGGGGGGGAGTGAGACTCTGCTCAGCAGCCTATTAGGAACAATACAGGTGGCCCACTATGGGACCGGCCCGGGGGGCAGACAGTCTCGTACTGTAGCCAAGAGCTTACAGTCTCATTTTCTCTGCACCAGCAATGAGGACTCGAGACCTAATCACAGCAATGTCTCAGCCACGTAGACAATTGTGGAACATTAATAAGTGTTATAATTAGCGTCGACCAATCAGAGCTGTGTCAGCGTTACCACGGAATACTCACATGTAGTGTGTGCAAAGTGTCGTACTCCAGGCGTAGAAACTGCGTAGAAACTTGTTATCCTCTGTCTGACCTCAAGAGCATAAATCACTTGTCAGATTAGGAGTCAGAGGGATAACAGCCCCTCCCCATCCTCAGTCTGGGGGGGTATCCAGCACTAACAGCCGGGTCTTTATATAGACTGTAACTATATAATATATATATACACACACACTATAATATATATATATATATATACACACACACACACTATAATATATATATACACACACATATACACACACATATATACATATATATACATACACACACTATAATATATATATATATATATACACACACACACTATAATATATATATACACACACATATACACACACATATATACATATATATACACACACGCAGCTCCAAGTAGTAGTAGATATGGATTATAGACAACGCTACAGGACAGGTGCTCACTGACTGCTGCACTCTCATGACACCAAATAAAATTGATAAAATCTCTATTTTTATTAGACGTTTTAAAAACAATATTTCATCTCCTACATTTAGGTGAAATATTAAAATATAATGATGAAAGTGAAGAAGAAAAGAGAAAAGGCGTTTAAAAAATTAAAAACTTAGATTCAATGGTTCCTTCCAAAAGAATAGATTCATCTGGAAGATCAGGGAAATAATACACAAACCTGATGTCGTCTTTATACTACGGCACAGACTGAATAAGAAAGAAATCAGTTACTTTATATTATATTCCATATATCAAGATATTCTTATCCAATGTATTGGTAACATTTATCAATAATCTAATTATTATACCAAGGATTCCTCAGAGTCTAATATGAGTTATTATAAAGTATCTTTTACACCTACAGATTAGGAGTTATTTAACCTTTCTGCTCCTCATTCCCCTTAGATAGGGGTGTAATAGTTTTCTCCATTCAGCTGTGGAGTTCGGATCGGGGGTCACCAGTTTAGTTTCTGGGATTTGCTGCAGTGAGGATTTTGGTCAGAGCTAAATACATCTTCATTGATGTAAATGACAGTAAACATGTTCAATAAACACGTACAAATGTATTAGTGACCAAACGCTCTCTGTAAATAGAGAACACCTGAGCTCAGACTTCTATCTGTTCAAGCTCACATGAGACATGTCGGCTGAATTCTTCAGCTTGCGAGGTTAGAAACAATTTAAATGTATCCTTATATCAGGTCGCCCTCTGTATAAGGACACAACTTACAGAACAAATATCTGTGAATAGCTCAGTTGCTGTGTTCCTCCAGCTTTAGGGTGGAGGGGGGCATTAGACATTGGGGTGGGGGCATTAGACATTGGGGTGGGGGCATTAGACATTGGAAGGGGGGCATTAGACATTTTTACTGGATCAAACATAAATTACCGTATTTTCTGCACCGTATTATAAGGCGCACCGTATTATAAGGCGCACCGTATTACAAGGCGCACCGTATTACAAGGCGCACCGTATTACAAGGCGCACCGTATTACAAGGCGCACCGTATTACAAGGCGCACCGTATTACAAGGCGCACCGTATTACAAGGCGCACCGTATTACAAGGCGCACCGTATTACAAGGCGCACCGTATTACAAGGCGCACCGTATTACAAGGCGCACCGTATTATAAGGCGCACCGTATTATAAGGCGCACCGTATTACAAGGCGCACCGTATTACAAGGCGCACCGTATTATAAGGCGCACCGTATTATAAGGCGCACCGTATTACAAGGCGCACCGTATTACAAGGCGCACCGTATTACAAGGCGCACCGTATTACAAGGCGCACCGTATTACAAGGCGCACCGTATTACAAGGCGCACCGTATTACAAGGCGCACCGTATTACAAGGCGCACCGTATTACAAGGCGCACCGTATTACAAGGCGCACCGTATTATAAGGCGCACCGTATTACAAGGCGCACCGTATTATAAGGCGCACCGTATTACAAGGCAGATGCTAATACATACGGTCTACAAAAAAAAAGCTAACGGAAGCGAAACAGTGAGTTTAGTTGAACTTTATTAACAATACACTCACATTATTTTTTAATCAATCTTCTCCCACAAATCCATCAAACTCCTCATCCTCTACATCTGAATTGAACAGCTGGGCAATTTCGCCATCAAACATCCAGAGTTCCCTCTCATCATTGTCGGAGTCGGTCTCGTTGTCAGGTGGCTGTTCAGCAATGATGGCGGCTTTCACGGAGGCTCAGACAACAATTAAGGCAGATACCTTAGCCCAGGCATCCACAATCCATTCACATATGGTGGCGTAACTCGCCTGGCGCTGCCTCCCAGTCTTAGTAAAGATGTGTTCACCGTCTGTCATCCATCGCTCCCACGCCGCTCGCAACTTCACTTTGAACGCCCTGTTTACACCAATGTCCAGAGGTTGGAGTTCTTTTGTTAAACCTCCCGGAATGATGGCAAGCTCCGAATTCATTTGCTTCACTTGGTTTTTCACAGTAGCGGTGAGATGGGCGCGCATGGAGTCGCAGATCAACAGGGACGGTGATGTGTGGAAAAAACCATCCGGTCTCTTTACATACACCTCTCTCAGCCACTCTCTCATTTTCTCCTCGTCCATCCAGCCCTTTTGATTGGCCTTAACGATGACTCCGGCTGGAAACTTTTCTTTTGGCAGCGTCTTCCTCTTAAAAATAACCATAGGTGGTAGTTGCTGTCCATTACCGTGGCAACCAAGAACAACAGTGAAAGCCGACTTCTCATGCCCCGTGGTGCGTATCAATACCGTGCTGGTCCCCTTTTTCTCCACAGTATGGTTCACAGGGATGTCAAAAGTCAGGGGGACCTCGTCCATGTTGGTGATGTGGTTGGGCTGGATCTTTCTGTCGGTAATCTTGTTACTGCAGTAGGTGCGGAAGATGGCCAGCTTTTCTTTGTAATCCGCTGGCAGTTGCTGCGCCACGGTTGTCCTTGCGCGGATGGAGAGATGAGGCCTTTTCATAAAACGAAAGCACCAAGACGGACCTCCTTGAAAGTGTTCGATCTTCATGTCTTGTGCTATCGTTGTTGCCTTCAGTCGAATGGTGACTGTAGAGACGCTTCTCCCGGCTGTTCTTTGTTCAATAATCCATTGCTCAAGTTGGTCTTCTAACTGTGGTCACCTCGCTTTGTTCCTGTGGAAACTCTATTTCGTCTTCTTAACTTGGCCCAGTTCATTTTCTTGCTTCCTCCACTTCCGAACCATAGATTCATTTATGTTGAATTCTTTCGCAGCTGCTCTATTCCCATTTACAACCGCATAACTGATGACCTGTAGTTTGAATTGTGCCTCGTAGGCATGTCTCTTCACTGGTGCCATTTTCCGGGGCCCTTAGACAAACCAGCGTACGTAGTGTACGTATTACGTCCCTGTGTCAGCCGGAAATGGTCCGACAGTCAATCAAGCGGAGCGCTTACCAAAGTCGCACAACAACGTTTTAACAGCTTTGTGCACACATAGGGCGCACCGGATTATTAGGCGCACGGCCGATTTGTGAGAAAATTTAAGGTTCTTAGGTGCGCCTTATAGTGCGGTAAATACGGTACATTTTGTTCTATAATTGACAGGTTTTAGGGAAGTGATTTAAAGTGTTCATTTGTAAACTGTAAACAAGAACAATTAAAGATCACAGAAAGAGACGGGTCACCCTAAATATGGGGGGAACTATCAGTTGTGCAGGTGGCACAGGGGGAGAAGAGAGGAGAGAGAGACAGAGAGACAGAGAGACAGAGATATATATATAAAACACTACAGACTGGGTAAAGGTCGGTGTATGAAGAGTTAAGTGTGAGCTTGTATTTGTGAGTTAATTATCTCCCAGCCATACGGGGACTTGCGTGACCTGTGAATCTGGATGTATATTAGACTTTAATGAGTCTGGGCTCAGTCAGCCATGCAGAACCCTGTCAGAGATCATGTACTGTACAGCTCCGTTATTAAGACTTGCTGATTACAGGACACCAATCTCATAACATTACTGCACCAGGCCAACCCCTCTGAGGTGCTCTACCTGGTGCAAGGACCAAGACTAATATATTATATACAGAAACACATATAGAAAATACACACAAACACTATATATCTATATATAATATATATTTCTCTCTCTCTCTATATATATTATATATATATATATATATATTTCTCTATCTTTCTACACACATATATATATATATATATATATATACACACACACACACAACACACACACACACAATCAGACACAACAGTAAAGAATAACCCAAAATCCACCTGCCTAATACTGTGTTGCCCCCCCCCCCCCCCCCCCGTGTCACCAGAACAGCTCTGACCCGTTGAGACATGGCCTCCACAAGACCTGTGAAGGTGTCCTGTGGTATCTGGCACCAAGACGTTAGCAGCAGATCCTTGAAGTCCTGTAAGTTGTGAGGTGCGGCCTCCATGGCTTAGACTTGTATTTCCAGCACATCCCACAGACGCTCGATCAGATTGAGATCTGGGGAATTTGGAGCCAAAGTCAACACTTTGAGCTCTTTGTCATGTTCCTCAAACCGTTCCTGAACCATTCCTGCAGTGTGGCAGGGCGCATTAATCCTGCTGAAAGAGGCCACTGCCATCAGGGAATACCGCTGCCATGACGGGGTGTACTTGGTCTGCAGCAATGTTTAGGTAGGTGGTACGTGTCATAGTAACATCCACATGAATGCCAGGCCCCAAGGATTCCCAGCAGAACATTGCCCAGAACATCACACTGCCTCCGCCAGCTTGTCGTCTTCCCATAGTGCATCCTGGTGCCATCTCTTCCCCAGGTAAACGACACACACTCACCCGGCCGTCCACATTATGTAAAAGAAACTGATTCATCAGACCAGGCCACCTTCTTCCATTGCTCCATGGTCCAGTTCTGGAGCTCACGTGTCCATTGTAGGTGCTTTCAGCAGTGGACAGGGATCAGCATGGGCTCTCTGACCGGTCTGCGGCTACACAACCCCATACGCAGCAAGCTGCGATGCTCTGTGTGTTCTGTACTTTTCTAACAGACCAACATTAACTTTATCAGTAATTTGTGCTACAGTAGCTCTTCTGTGGGACTGGACCAGACAGACCAGCCTACGCTCCCCACGCACATCATGAACATAAAGGGTCACCTCCTAAATATAGAGAAAGACAATTTCACTGGATAATCAGTAATGATGGCAAATGTCTCACACTCCGGAGAACGAGGGATCCCAGGAATATGTATAATATGGGGGGACGTCTACTGGAAGATATCAGGTTACGTAAAATATCTGGTGTCCCCCCCACCCCAGCCTGACACTTCTTACCCCTTCACTCTCAATCTCCTCAACACATTGGAACACGGCAGAAAACTAAAAAGAGTCATTGACATGTTTATTGTATAATGCTGAGGTCTGTTTATTGATGGCTTTATAATATGTATCAGTGTAATATAATCTCTAAACTCAGAGCTCTGACTCTTTTTTCAAATAAACAAGTATAATTAGGGGTTTGGGGGTGTTCTGGTGATTGTTGTGTTGGGTGACTGGTGAATTCCAGTCCTGGATCACATCAATGCGACACGTGCGCTAGAAGATCCAGCGCCAACAAGAGGAAACTTTAGAGCAGTAAAAAAAACAAAATTAAACAACAAGACTGGAGACAGTGCAGAGCGGGATAGAGAGGTAGGTAGCTGGGGCACTGTTAGAGGGGGTGGAGCCATGGGAGAGCGGAATCCTGAGGTAGGTAGCTGGGCCACTTTAGAAAGGGGTGGGGCTAGAGTAGAAGCGGGCAGGACCCTGAGGTTGGTAGCTCGGTCACTGTTAGAAGGGGGGGAGCTAGAGCAGAAGGGGGTGGAGCCATGGATGAGCAGGATCCTGAGCTAGGTAGCTGGGTCACTGTTAGAAAGGGGTTGAGTCAGCGTAGAAGGAGGTGGGGCCAGAGTAGAAGGGGGTGGGGCCATGGGATAGCAGAATCCTGAGGTAGGTAGCTCGGTCACTGTTAGAAGGGGGGGGGACTAGAGCAGAAGGGGGTGGAGCCATGGATGAGCAGGATCCTGAGGTAGGTAGCTGGGTCACTGTTAGAAGGGGGGGGGAACTAGAGCAGAAGGGGGTGGAGCCATGGATGAGCAGGATCCTGAGGTAGGTACTTAGGTCACTGTTAGAAAGGGGTGGAGCTAGAGTAGAAGGGGTGGAGCCATGGGAGAACAGGATCCTGAGGTAAGTAGCTCTAAAATGGATGGTTTCCACCATACACCATGAGCACAGGAAGGGTTCTTTACTGTAAGGGCAAGCTTACCACATTCAGTAACAGAAATGTACAATGGGCTGTGTCTTACAGGAAACAGGGTCTGTATATACAAAGTAGAGAACATTGTGGGGGGGGGGGATTTATCAGTTTGCCATTTTTGGGGTCAGAGAGAAATTGTTTCTGAGGCTAAATTGGAAGCGGTGACTCAGTGGGGTTTTTGGTTTACTTTCCGCTGAATGAATGTGATTAGTTTTTATAGACTTAGTTATTAGTATTTAACACGCCGGAGAATTGGACGCTGGACACTGATGTGTGAGCTCCACCTGCTGGTGTCTGTGAGGATGACACATGGGCCCAGGCAGCAGAGACGGGGGCTGAAGGAATATTTATGGAAATGTTTCATGTATGTTGTTTGGTCTGATTCCTAAGTGCACAAGGACAGTTTTATTCTGTTCATCAGCATCTCTCCTATACCAAACTGGAGGAAGTTGGGATTACTGATCCTTATGAGGAAAACACCGGCCTAAGGCAGGGACATGTGTATATAATGGAGGAGAATTAAAACATTGTGTATGGGCCATGATCACGTATAAGAATCAGCGATCCCTAATGATCCCTACTGTACCCGGGTTCCCTCCTCCATCCTCCTGTCACATCCGAGCCTGTGATCTGGAGCTTTATAGTTAGCAGACTGCAGCCTATCCATTTACTAATGACATATCTGAGGCACAAGGTTCACATTTAAGAGGTTTACTAAACATTCATACATAAAGAATAAGTTGTCACAGACTGTGGTGTTCATGCAGAATGCTGCGGCTGTCTCATCTCCCTCTCCCGCCAGTCCGATGGTTCTTCTCTGCGCAAAACCAACACTGCTCCCCATTACATCTCTGACCTTGTCTCGAGGTACATACCTATCTGGCCACTCTGCTCAGCCTCTGACCTCCACCTCAAATCACCTCATTACCTCCTCCCAAGACTTCTGCCGTGCTGCCCCCAATCTTTGTAACTCCCTATCCCATCTGACTCGACTTTCCCCCAACCTTCAGCCCTTCATACGCTCACTCAAAACTCACCTTTTCAAGCTCTCCTATCCCACTACCTCCGGACCATTAGATCCATCACCTCCTCGTCCGCCATCTCCATTGTCTCCCAGTTGGTCTTACTGTCTCTCACCACCCCTCCCTCTAGAATGTAGCTCTCGCGGGCAGGATCCTCTCAGCAAAAATAGCGCTATTTGGGGTATATTCAATTAAGCCGGCACATTGCGGCTGCGCATTTAAAGAGTCAATATGGAACCGCAACATTGCAGATTTCCCTTCACATCCCAATGTGGTGCAAATAGAAATCGGCAGTGTTGCGGTAACATGTTGACACTTTAAATGCGCAGCCGCGATGTGCCGGCTTAATTGAATATGCCCTTTATGTGTCCGCAAAAACTCCACTAATCACATTGTATAGAATAAGCCCGAAAGAGAGAGAAGTGAAACAAGATTATCACCCCTTTAGCCTTTTGCTGCCGTCTGCACCCATTACCTCGTTATTGATCCCATAATGAATTACTGTTGAAAGCGCTGATTTGGGGACTGTTGTTCGTGTTGTATAGTGCATGTACATGATCTGGAACTATATCGCCACCTGCTGGCTGAAGCGGATTCTGACACCAAGAGAAAGATTTATTCTTCATTTTCTCCCTGTACACACACACACTGTGTGACACACACACTATGTGCGACACAGACGCACACACACGCAGTGTGCGACACAGACGCACACACACGCAGTGTGCGACACAGACGCACACACACGCAGTGTGCGACACAGACGCACACACACGCAGTGTGCGAGACAGACGCACACACACGCAGTGTGCGAGACAGACGCACACACACGCAGTGTGCGAGACAGACGCACACACACGCAGTGTGCGAGACAGACGCACACACACGCAGTGTGCGAGACAGACGCACACACACGCAGTGTGCGAGACAGACGCACACACACGCAGTGTGCGAGACAGACGCACACACACGCAGTGTGCGAGACAGACGCACACACACAGTGTGTGACAGACGCACACACACAGTGTGTGACAGACGCACACACACAGTGTGTGACAGACGCACACACACAGTGTGTGACAGACGCACACACACAGTGTGTGACAGACGCACACACACAGTGTGTGAGAGACACACACACAGTGTGTGACACAGACACACGCAGTGTGCGACACAGATGCACACGCACGCAGTGTGCGACACAGACGCACACGCACGCAGTGTGCGACACAGACGCACACACACGCAGTGTGCGACACAGACGCACACACACGCAGTGTGCGACACAGACGCACACACACGCAGTGTGCGACACAGACGCACACACACGCAGTGTGTGACAGACGCGCACACACACACACACACACACACAGTGTGTGAGAGACGCACACACACACAGTGTGTGACACAGACACAGACACACACAGTGTGTGACACAGACACACACACACACACACACAGTGGTGTGCGTGCTCCGTCTGCACAGTCTCCAGACTCTTCGTCTTACTCTGACACAGGAGACAAATGATAGTAATGTGGATGGAAGTCACAGCTGCGTGATTTGTGTGTTTTACTTCACGCTGAGTGTGAGCTCTGCGTCATTGGTGTAGCGTTCTGCAGATGTGGAACCGGCACATGGGGTTTCCCTCAGCCAAAACAAATAACATAGGGACAGAATTTCAATTTCCTCTTTGCTTACCCTAACCTACTTGTAACAACTCTGCTGTACTGCGAGACATAACCTCCCGTAATCTATTGTCATAGCAACCCCTGCCCAGCGTTGTGGGGTCCAGAGACAGGGGGCCACATGGAGCAGCAGGGGCCTCTGGAGTGAAGGTCTGCTAGAGCCCCCCCATCACGGTCAGAGATTACGCTGAAATTTTCTGCTCTGGCAACTGCTCACAGACCCCCTGTGATGGATGGGAGGGGGAGAGACCCCGTGTGATGGATGGGGGGGTGGGGGGAGAGACCCCGTGTGATGGATGGGAGGAGGAGAGACCCCGTGTGATGGATGGGGGGGGGGGGGGAGAGACCCCGTGTGATGGATGGGGGGGGGGAGAGATCCCGTGTGATGGAGGGGGGGGGACCCTGTGTGATGGATGGAGGGGGAGACCCTGCGTGATGGATGGGGGGGGAGAGACCCCATGTGATGGATGGGGCGGGGAGACCCCGTGTGATGGAGGGGGGGAGAGATCCCGTGTGATGGATGGGGGGGACCCTGTGTGATGGATGGAGGGCTCCCCATGGGATGGATGAGGGGAGAGACCCTGTGTGATAGATGGGGGGGAGAGACCCCGTGTGATGGATGGGGGGGGGGGGGGGGGGAGAGACCCCGTGTGATGGATGGGGGGGGGGGAGATCCCGTGTGATAGATGGGGCGGAGAGACCCCGTGTGATGGATGGGGGGGGAGAGACCCCGTGTGATGGATGGGGGGGGGAGAGACCCCGTGTTATGGATGGGGCGGGGAGACCCCGTGTGATGGAGGGGGGGAGAGATCCCGTGTGATGGATGGGGGGGAGAGATCCCGTGTGATGGATGGGGGGGACCCTGTGTGATGGATGGAGGGCTCCCCATGGGATGGATGAGGGGAGAGACCCCGTGTGATAGATGGGGGGGGGAGAGACCCCGTGTGATGGATGGGGGGGGGGGGAGAGACCCCGTGTGATGGATGGGGGGGGGGGGGGGAGATTCCGTGTGATAGATGGGGCGAAGAGACCCCGTGTTACGGATGGGGGGGGAGAGACCCCGTGTGATGGAAGGGGGGGGGGAGAGACCCCGTGTGATGGATGGGAGGGGGAGAGACCCCGTGTGATGGATGGGAGGGGGAGAGACCCCGTGTGATGGATGGGAGGGGGAGAGACCCCGTGTGATGGATGGGGGGGGGGAAGAGACCCTGTGTGATGGATGGGGGGGGGGGGAAGAGACCCCGTGTGATGGATGGGGGGGGGGGGAAGAGACCCCGTGTGATGGATGGGGGGGGGGGAAGAGACCCCGTGTGATGGATGGGGGGGGGGGAGAGACCCCGTGTGATGGATGGGGGGGGGGGGAGAGACCCCGTGTGATGGATGGGGGGGGGGGGAGAGACCCCGTGTGATGGATGGGGGGGGGGGGGGGGAGAGACCCCGTGTGATGGATGGGGGGGGGGGGGAGAGATCCCGTGTGATGGATGGAGGGGTCCCCATGTGATGGATGAGGGGAGAGACCCTGCGTGATGGATGGGGGGGAGAGACCCCGTGTGATAGATGGGGCGGGGAGACCCCGTGTGATGGAGGGGGGGGAGAGACCCCGTGTGATGGATGGGGGGGGAGAGACCCCGTGTGATGGAAGGGGGGGAAGAGACCCCGTGTGATGGAAGGGGGGGAAGAGACCCCGTGTGATGGATGGGGGGGGGGGGGAAGAGACCCCGTGTGATGGATGGGGGGGGAGAGACCCCGTGTGATGGAAGGGGGGGAAGAGACCCCGTGTGATGGAAGGGGGGGAAGAGACCCCGTGTGATGGATGGGGGGGGGGGGGGAAGAGACCCCGTGTGATGGATGGGGGGGGGGGGGGAAGAGACCCCGTGTGATGGATGGGGGGGGGGGAAGAGACCCCGTGTGATGGATGGGGGGGGAGAGACCCCGTGTGATGGATGGGGGGGGGAGAGACCCCGTGTGATGGATGGGGGGGGGAGAGACCCCGTGTGATGGATGGGGGGGGAGAGATCCCGTGTGATGGAGGGGGGGGACCCTGTGTGATGGATGGAGGGGTCCCCATGTGATGGATGAGGGGAGAGACCCTGCGTGATGGATGGGGGGGGAGAGACCCCATGTGATGGATGGGGGGGGAGATCCCGTGTGATAGATGGGGGGGGGGGAGAGATCCCGTGTGATAGATGGGGCGGGGAGACCCCGTGTGATAGATGGGGCGGGGAGACCCCGTGTGATGGAGGGGGGAGAGAGATCCCGTGTGATGGATGGGGGGGACCCTGTGTGATGGATGGAGGGCTCCCCATGGGATGGATGAGGGGAGAGACCCCGTGTGATAGATGGGGGGGGGAGAGACCCCGTGTGATAGATGGGGGGGGGGGGGGAGATCCCGTGTTATGGATGGGGGGAGAGACCCCGTGTAATGGATGGGGGGGGGGGGAGAGACCCCGTGTGATGGATGTGGGGGGAGAGACCCCGTGTGATGGATGTGGGGGGAGAGACCCCGTGTGATGGATGAGGGGGGAAGAGACCCCGTGTGATGGATGAGGGGGGAAGAGACCCCGTGTGATGGATGAGGGGGGGGAAGAGACCCCGTGTGATGGATGGGGGGTGGAAGAGACCCCGTGTGATGGATGGAGGGGGAGAGACCCCGTGTGATGGATGGAGGGGGAGAGACCCCGTGTGATGGATGGAGGGGAAGAGACCCCGTGTGATGGATGGGGGGTGGAAGAGACCCCGTGTGATGGATGGAGGGGGAGAGACCCCGTGTGATGGATGGGGGGAAGAGACCCTGTGTGATGGATGGAGGGGGAGAGACCCCGTGTGATGGATGGAGGGGGAGAGACCGCGTGTGATGGATGGGGGTTGGGGGGACCTCATGTAATGGATGAGTGGGGACCCTGTGTGAGGGATGGGGGACATACCCCGGTCACATACCCTAGGACGATGTAGAGCAGGGGTGGGCAAACCAGTCCTCAAGGGCCATATAACAGTTCATGTTTTTAGGATTTCTGTCTGTAGAAACAGCTGGGATAATTACTGACCCAGCCAAATAGATTAACTCAGCTGTGCATGATTAAAGAAATCCTAAAAACATGAACGGTTATATGGCCCTTGAGGACTGGTTTGCCCACCCCTGATGTAGAGAGATCGAGGGAAAAATTTAATCCACGTTCTAAACTATAGAAAATGGCGTTTTCTTACTTAAGTATCAAATTAACGGGGAAAAAAAATGAAGAATCAATTTATAATAAAACCCAGTGCTGTGTATATGGGTCATTGTGTAGGATTCATGTGTTTTTTTACGAGAAACTGAGTGATAAAATATCAATAATATCATTGTCCTCCAAAAACATAATTACAGATATTTACTTATCAGTTACTGTAAATCATCAATCACATCTACCACCGACACCACCCTCTGCGTTATCACCCTCTGCTCTCACCACCACCACCCTCTGCGTTATCACCCTCTGCTCTCACCGCCACCACCCTCTGCGTTATCACCCTCTGCTACCACCATCACCACCCTCTGCGTTATCACCCTCTGCTACCACCATCACCACCCTCTGCGTTATCACCCTCTGCTCTCACCATCACCACCCTCTGCGTTATCACCACCCTCTGCGTTATCACCCTCTGCTCTCACCACCACCACCCTCTGCGTTATCACCCTCTGCTCTCACCACCACCACCCTCTGCGTTATCACCCTCTGCTCTCACCATCACCACCCTCTGCGTTATCACCCTCTGCTCTCACCATCACCACCCTCTGCTTTATCACCCTCTGCTCTCACCATCACCACCCTCTGCGTTATCACCCTCTGCTCTCACCATCACCACCCTCTGCGTTATCACCCTCTGCTCTCACCATCACCACCCTCTGCGTTATCACCCTCTTCTCTCACCATCACCACCTTCTGCTATCACCACATCCCCCTTTGCTATCGTTGTCACCACGCTCTGCTGTCACAGTCATCCCCCTCTGCCATACCACCCTCTGCGTTATCAACCTCTGCTATTACCGTCACCATCCACTGCTATGTCACCATGCTCTGCTATCACCGCATCCCCCTCTGTCATCGCCATCACCACCCTCTGCGTTAGCACCATCAGTTATATTTCGAAGAATCTAGGTTATTATAATGTCTAACCAGAAACAGATACTCTGCTATATGTTCTCTCTGTATAAATGCTGTTACTCCCATCTCTGAGAGACACTTTGCTCAAACATTAAAACAGAATGACATATAAAGTCCTTCCATTGTTTCTCCACTGGGGGCGCTGCTCCTGGGGATGTACTACAGAGCAGTGATTCCACCTTCATAAATCAATCAATCTCCCACAAACAAGAATTTGTTCTTCAATATCTTTAATCTGCCTATTTTAATTTAAATTCATGAAATTTTAATTTAATTTGGTCAACTTAAGAAATATATGATTTACCAGCAACGTTTTCATTATTTATCAGTGGGGGAAGCTAGTGTGCGAACGCTTCATGGGGCGATACGTTTTAGGGGCACTGATCCGTTATACTGGAACCATTGAAGTGAGAAAGTTACTGCTCCAAGGGTCCCAATCTTATTCATTCCTCCACTAGTCTCTACTGAGCACGCACTGTTTTATGCAGCCCCCCCACTCCCCATAGAGGCATTAGCCCTGGGACTGGTTTTCACTATGGGAGGGGAGACCCAAGTTTCTGGGCCTCCTTGTGTTAGTTGAAAAACCCTCCAGGATGTCTGTCAATGAGGCTGAGGGCTCAGGAGGAGGAAGTGGGCACTGCCCAATCTTTTATTTATCAGAGATTTTCTCATTCATTTCAATGACCCATTAATTTCAGTGGGGTTTCTAGAATGTGCACTATACTTCTAAACCCCATTGAAATGAATGAACCATTGAAATGAATGGACCATTGAAATGAATGGACCATTGAAATGAATGGGAAAAATCGCCGTACATGAGTGTCTGGGACCAGTGAAAAGAAGTTTAGTGATTTGCACAGCGATTTACTAAAGAAATCCTTCATACATTACACCTGTTCTATGAGTAACACTGTGAAAATGTCAATTGTAAATGATTGTGCGATGTTTGGCGATTTCATTTTAGAGGGTTCAAAAACCTGGAGGTTTATAGGTAGAGTTTTGCCTATAATAGTTTTGGTGATTTATAAATCAATCTGTAAATCACTAAATCGTTCTTTATATCATTATTTCTGCAAATTGGCCTTTAGTAGATCCCCGTATAATTACAGATATTTCCTTTACACCCCACATAGGACATTTCCACGCAAGTCAGTGAATGAAAATACACAAAAACCATTGTATGACTTACTGAATATTTATAGAAAAACTGTGGATAATGAAATAAATCCTCGTTATAGCATTTATGTCTTTATTTGTAGTAATGACTTCCGGCAAAAAAAAGTCCAAAAAAAACATGCCGGAAGGTTAACGGACGTCTGACAAAATGAACCCATATGTGTCTGTGACAGGGAATATAGATTGTAAGCTCTGCTGCAGCTGGGACTAATGTGTATAAGGAAACATTCTCTGTACAGCGCTGCATAATAAAACTTCAATAATAAATACAAATGGGACTAAAACATAACAGGAGGGGGCAGCCTAATATCTGTATCCCCCCAGGGACAGGACACAGGGAGGCGATAGTGCACCATCAGGAAATCGTACATGGAGAATAGCTCTTCTGGCTGAGCGCTAAGCGTGCGCCTGCGTTTGCTGTTTCTGAATCGGAGCGCTGACAGATACACGACTGAGTGCGATTTGTTCTTTAAACAATGAAAATAACAAAAGGGTTAAAAAGTAAATTTAAAAAACTATCCCATGAAATTCCCCCCAAATTTTTTTCTGCGAGTGTCTGGCTGATGGTAACTTTGGATGGATAATGTTGACATTACGCAGGTATCTGACCTACATAGACAGTGGCTACTCCGGGCCTTTCATGTTTACAGCAGCCGCAGTGAGGACACAGATTTATTTCAGATCTCGTCTGACTGGTAGAAGAAAGGATTCTCCTGGCTGCGCTGGAAACCTTTGAAAAGCTGAATTTAAGATGTTTGACCCCAGAAAGAGAAGAAAGAGACTGAACTGTAATAGTGGGAAGGAGGGGGGAGGGGGTGCGACATCTTTTTTAGGATTACCAGCCTGTAAGAAAGCAGCGTAAAATCTCCTTTCATTCTGCTCCTGACCTCAATAAAACTGACAATGAATCTCCTTCCTGCAATGGTGTAATGCCGACACGAGTCAGCAGAGGGCGGTAGAGATTATAAACAGCTCTGGATAATAAGGGGTAATAAGTGGTTGTAGATTTAGGTTATATGAGATAATATATCCTGTGTTGCACATTCTGGGGATACTACAAGTCATCAAGGATTCTGTGACCAGATATAGGACGTGTCCCGGGTAATCACAGATATAAAACATTGTTTCTCTAAAGCCAAGAAGCATCATCTAACCACTGTCCATCATTATATTATAACATGGCCGATGGGTTCTATTACAGAACGAGTTATATCGCTGGTGCAAAGCTTCACATTGATGTTATATTACAGCCGGTCTCTGTAAGTGAAGGATGAGATAAGAACTTGTCTTGTTCTTTATAAAGTCTCCTATATATAATCTGCTTCTATAATTCAACACAATGTGCAGCTATCAACGAAAACAAAACATAAGTTTATATGAGCAGCTGAGTGATGAAGGGGTTAATGTGAAAACAACATTGGAATAGGTAAAATTACTGCTCCAATCTGGTGGCCGGTGTGCATACAACAGACCTCCAATCTGGTGGCCGGTGTGCATACAACAGACCTCCAATCTGGTGGCCGGTGTGCATACAACAGACCTCCAATCTGGTGGCCAGTGTGCATACAACAGACCTCCAATCTGGTGGCCGGTGTGCATACAACAGACCTCCAATCTGGTGGCCGGTGTGCATACAACAGACCTCCAATCTGGTGGCCGGTGTGCATACAACAGACCTCCAATCTGGTGGCCGGTGTGCATACAACAGACCTCCAATCTGGTGGCCGGTGTGCATACAACAGACCTCCAATCTGGTGGCCGGTGTGCATACAACAGACCTCCAATCTGGTGGCCGGTGTGCATACAACAGACCTCCAATCTGGTGGCCGGTGTGCATACAACAGACCTCCAATCTGGTGGCCGGTGTGCATACAACAGACCTCCAATCTGGTGGCTAATGAATGATAACACTACAGGAACACTACAGCTCACACTAAATCACCCACATACACTGCAGCATTGTATATAATATACACACACACACACACACACACACACAGAGTGCACCAACTTGTTATTGCAAATATCTAATCAATCCATCATGTGGCGACAACTGAATGCACAAAAACATACAGACATGGTCAAAAGGTTCAGTTGTTGCTCAGACCAAACACCAGAATTGGGAATTAATGTGACTCTGAACGTGGAATAATTGGTGCTGCCAGATGGGTGGTTTGAGTATCTCAGACACTTGTTAACGGGAGAGGTCAGAGGAGAATGGCCGGACTGGTTGACGCTGACGGGACGGTGACAGCAGAGCCGGATTTAGACCTCATAGGGCCCTAGGCAAGATACTGGTTTGGGGCCCCCCCCTGAAAAAATCCATAGCACTATAGTTTTTTAGCATAACATATACCCCTATTCAGGGGCTGGCTGGTAGACTTTAGCCTTGGGAGGCAAGTATATAGCACTGATCCATAAGTAGTATCCCATTTTTAAAAGGTGGTCTCACCGCCGGCCCTGGGAGGGCCCTCTGGGGACCGCTGGGCCATAGGCAATTGCCTAGGTTGGCTAGTGGTAAATCCGGCCCTGGGTGACAGTAACTGATATAACCATGTGTTACACCAGTGATCTACAGAAGAGCATCTCTGGACACGCAGCACGTCGCACCTTGAAGTGGATGGGCTACAGCAGCAGAAGATCGCATCGTGCTCCACTAACGGAGGCTGCAGCGGGCACCGGCTGACCAACACCAGGTGATCGGAGACACGTCGTCAGACTAATCCTAGCTGAATCAGATGGTAGTGTCAGCGGTGCAGGCTGGGGGTGCTGTAACTGTGGGGGGGGGGGGGGGGGTTCTTGGCCCTCATTACAAATTGAGAATATTTTAAATGCCGCAGCCTACCCGAGTATTGTTACTGACCATCTGCATCGCCTTGTGGCCACAGTCTACCCATCTTCTAACGGCTACATCCATTACGATGAGGAGTCAGACCACGGGGCGCCCGTCAGGCCATGGGCCCCGCTGCACTGCTTTGCCCGGGGGCCCATAATGTTGTTAAGATGGCCCTACCTACTTACCATACATCTATATCCCTACTACGAGATAATAAACAAGCGAACCCCCCCCCCCCCCCCCCCCCCTGGTGACCAGAGGCAACGGACACAGCTCCCCCTGGTGACCAGAGACAACGGACGCAGCTCCCCCTGGTGACCAGAGACAACGGACGCAGCTCCCCCTGGTGACCAGAGACAACGGACGCAGCTCCCCCTGGTGACCAGAGACAACGGACGCAGCTCCCCCTGGTGACCAGAGACAACGGAAGCAGCGCCCCCTGGTGACCAGAGACAACGGGCGTAGCGCCCCCTGGTGACCAGAGACAACGGGCGCAGCGCCCCCTGGTGACCAGAGACAACGGGCGCAGCTCCCCCTGGTGACCAGAGACAACGGGCGCAGCTCCCCCTGGTGACCAGAGACAACGGGCGCAGCGCCCCCTGGTGACCAGAGACAACGGACGCAGCGCCCCCTGGTGACCAGAGACAACGGACGCAGCGCCCCCTGGTGACCAGAGACAACGGACGCAGCGCCCCCTGGTGACCAGAGACAACGGACGCAGCGCCCCCTGGTGACCAGAGACAACGGACGCAGCTCCCCCTGGTGACCAGAGACAACGGACGCAGCGCCCCCTGGTGACCAGAGACAACGGACGCAGCGCCCCCTGGTGACCAGAGACAACGGACGCAGCGCCCCCTGGTGACCAGAGACAACGGACGCAGCGCCCCCTGGTGACCAGAGACAACGGACGCAGCTCCCCCTGGTGACCAGAGACAACGGACGCAGCGCCCCCTGGTGACCAGAGACAACGGACGCAGGGCTCCCTGGTGGGCTTTATAGGACTTTAATGTTCTTTTTCATAACTACCCTGATCTGGCAACATCCACTTCATGATTTCCCAGAACCCAGCAGTCCTCTAAATGTAACAGCATCCAGCAAACTCACTAATAAATCTTTCCCAAACGTTCCCAGAGCTCTGAGTGGACATTGTGTTACCCAGGGTGGGGGGGGGGAGGACGGTATCACGGTCATTACTTCACTTGAATGTTATTTATTAAAGCTGCAGATAAATTGACACTTTAAATTACATCTCTACCGATATATTCCAGAAATATTAACAGCAGGAACTTATCACAGCAAAACCACACGTAACACACATATACATACATAATACATACATACATACATCATACACAGGGCCATCTTTTCCATTGGGCACGATGGGCAGCTGCCCGGGGGCCCCACAGGCAAGGGGCCCCATAGTCACGGCTCTTAATGAGAATAAATAATCCTGCAAAAGAAAAAAACCTGCAAAAAAAAACTTCAAGGGTCACTGAGCAATTACATCTATCTATCTCTATCTATATCTATATCTGTATCTGTATCTGTATCTGTATACATCTATATATCTATATCTATATCTATATCTATGGGCCCCGCTGCACTGCTTTGCCCGGGGTCCCATAATGTTGTTAAGATGGCCCTGATCATACACACAACAAACAGCCCACATACAGATACGCACACATCCAGAATACATGTTTGGGATACAATACACGGATGTATTCCAGCCTCATACACAGTTGCTGGGCGGACACTCAGGATGGGACTTAGGGCCACTCAGAGACTACAGGGCCCAGAGCTGCCATCTTTTTGTATGTAGGTCGTTTGCAGCGGCTGAGGAAGAGAGGGGCAGAGGGCAGAGGGTCCTTGGAGATCAGGCAGTGATGGGACTTCATTCGGCAGAGCCAGGCTATAATTTAAGTAAGATGAAGGGGTGGCGAGGGCGTATTTATTGGGGTGTACCCCGTGGACATTTTCCCTTTGGCTCTGAGCGGTCGGAGATCAGGATTAATAATTAGACGCATTTTCTACCTTCCAGTTGCACAATTATGGAAAATGATTTTCTAGGTGCAGTTTGCGTAACGTTTACACTTTTGAGCAGTGCGCCTATCCAGAGGCTGCCACCTCTCCACACACCTAGGTGCACTCTTAGCTTGCAGAGGCATTTCCCAAGGGTGAAGAGAACACATGCGCCTTGGCGTGTGCTGGGAGGAGCATATTCAGTACACTTTATAAGCACAGTGTCTAACGTGATACACCACACGCTTCCATATCTGCAGGAGTCATTCATTATTATTACATTACCTGGCAGAATTGCACCAAACCACCCTCCAGCTGTAACCAATGAGGAATAATCCTGCAGAATTAACGCTTTCCTTTAAGGGTTAATCCTCTTTTGGCTTAAACACTCTGTTATCTCTGGTCCCTGGCGGGAGATTATTAATGGCCGGAGTTTAGAATGAACAATATTTGTGTTACTCTTTCTGAAGTTAATTATTATCGCTGAACTCAATTAATTTGTGGTGGAGATTATTCCATCCTGAAGTACTCGGAGGAGGAAAGTTTCTGCTCTGAATGAATTGGGGATTTCTGGTCTGTGGATGAAATTCATACATGATCCTACGGTCATTACGGTATTAGTCCAACTCCCTCATCTCATGTTGTACTAAGCCTCACAGGGCAGAGAGGAGGAGGAGGAGGAGGAGACATTAATCTTCAGTCAGAGGTTGGGAATTAAGCCAAGTGATTTCCCTCAAAGCATAACTATCTAGAAAAAGAGGATGACAGCCTCAGCGAGAGGCTCGGACACAAAGGAATAGGTCCATAACTTGTACAGGTCCAGACCCCCCAAGAGCAGGTCCACACCCCGACGACAAGGTCCAGACTCCCCAAGAGAAGGTCTAGACCCCCCATGAGAAGGTCTAGAGCCCCAAGAGAAGGTCCAGGCCCCCAAGAGAAGGTCCAGGCCCCCAAGAGAAGGTCCAGCTGAAAGGTAAGAAGGTTCTTTTACTAGGACAGGGAAGGATCTATTAAATAAGTCCAGAACAGGGATGGGAAGACATCAAAGATCTGTTGGGATCTTGATACAAGATATTTGGAGATGACACAACCAGATTGTCACATTGAGATCTTTGCAGCTGCGTTAATATTTAGATGGAGATATTGGGCCTGAGTCATTAAGGAATCGTGAACTTTAATAAGCTCAGTCACTTGGTCCATTAACTTATAGGAATCCACTTAATCAATCAACTCATTTCCAGTAATAATCAATATCTCACCTCATTATTTCTACAGAAATGATTGGGCTGGTCTGAGGGATTATTTAATGATATGTGTGAGACAGCTGGGGATAGGTCTACGGATCTGTCTGAGAGAGATGGACTAGTGACCAGGTCAACGGTCTCTCTGGACGTAGTAATTACTGAATCATGAAGTAACTGTTGCCCTGAGCGATATAATGAGGGGCCTCAGAGTTTAATATAGATATATTCTCCCCAGGACTTGGATGGTTTCCAGGGCTAATGTTGAACAGTAGCCGGTAGCCAGGATGGATGGATTGCCGATCCAGGTGAGAGCATTGATCATTGGGCTTCTATTATGGTTTCTGTCACTATGAAGTGTTAATATTTCATCCCAATATCAGACGTGTGTTTACTAGATGACAGCTGAGTAAGGAAGATCTTATTCCACGAGTATATAGATTGCAAGCTCTTTTATTCAGGGGCTGATCTTAGTCTAAGTGTGACTTCATTCACCAATGTTTTGGACAAGGTGGCAGATGGAGGCTTCTGGGATGTTGGCCCTAGCAGCACAGTAGTAATACACACTAGGTAATAGATTTCGCCATGTGAATCCTCGTCTAGACCCTGTGAGAACTGAATATGATATGATCACACAAGGTTCAGCTATCTGCCAGCAGTTCCAGGGTTAATCTGCAGACAGAAGCTGAGCCCTGTAAATCTGTGGAGTGAATGAGCTCCGAGGATTAGAGATTACACTCAGAAAATCCCTGCAGTGGATCCGGAGTTTGGGAACACAGGATAATGTATAGAGACTGGTATGTCCCAGGCCGTAATCACAGACTGTAGAAACTGGAGGGCCCCAGTGAACAGTGAGACCAGGAGCCTGGTCTACTAATGTGTGGCCCTCAACCTCTGCTCCAATGATGGGCCCCACTTCTCCCAGCTGTTACAGCACATAATATACCAATATTATTACGTGTACATGGGAACACGCCACACAAACATTACATGTGTACATGGGAACACATCACACGCACATTAGTACATGTGTACATGGGAACACATCACATGCACATTATTACATGTGTACATGGTAACACATCACACGCACATTAGTACATGTGTACATGGGAACACATCACTCGCACATTAGTACATGTGTACATGGGAACACACCACACGCACATTATTATATGTGTACATGGGAACACACCACACAAACATTACATGTGTACATGGGAACACATCACATGCATGTTATTATATGTGTACATTGGAACACATCACATGCATGTTATTATATTTGTACATGGGAACACATCACACACACATTATTACATGTGTACATGGGAACACATCACATGCATGTTATTATATTTGTACATGGGAACACATCACATGCATGTTATTATATTTGTACATTGGAACACATCACACGCACATTATTACATTTTTAAACAGGAGTGCTTCATACTCACATTATCAGACATGTACACTGGAATGCATCACACCCACATTTGGGAACATTTCCAGGGATATTTGTTTTGCAAAAAAGAAGCTGTAAGAGGAGAACTGGGCGACATGCAGTGAACTCTGCACACAATTGAGGGTGGCGAGAAGCACGCGACACAGAGCCTAGTGGGGCGACGAGCACGCGACACAGAGCCTAGTGGGGCGACGAGCACGCGACACAGAGCCTAGTGGGGCGACGAGCACGCGACACAGAGCCTAGTGGGGCGACGAGCACGCGACACAGAGCCTAGTGGGGCGACGAGCACGCGACACAGAGCCTAGTGGGGCGACGAGCACGCGACACAGAGCCTAGTGGGGCGACGAGCACGCGACACAGAGCCTAGTGGGGCGACGAGCACGCGACACAGAGCCTAGTGGGGCGACGAGCACGCGACACAGAGCCTAGTGGGGCGACGAGCACGCGACACAGAGCCTAATGTATTTGTTTATTGCATTGATGATATTGTTGTTGTTGTTGTTACGGAGGACATTTGTTACATTGAGAGTTAGCATCTGTGTGCTGTACCCCCCGCCCCCTGTTCTCATCCTCAGCCTTTATGCTTATTCTGCTTCCTCCCTTCAGTTCCAGATCAATAAAAACTGACTGAATAGAATATTTCTCACTTGTACAGAGAAGAACCCTTTACATTCTCCTTAAACACATTTTCCGCCATAAGTTTTGACCTTGTAGATTTCACCACAACATATCAGTTTGTTTCATATACAGCCAAACATTACAAACTTACCTTTGTTTCTTTCTAAAAGTCTGTTCACACCTTATATGTCCTGAATCACTGGCTCCCTTCACCCCTACTCCTAAAACATTTCCTTCATGAAGGTCTTTTACAATCACTTCCGAAATATAAATATCAGCCCAGAGAAATATTCTTAATGAACATATCAGGTTACAGACTTGCATGACACTCAGTCTATCTATATAACATTGTTTCAATTGATTTGCAGTGAAAATTTTAATAGCCAAAGACTCACTTTTTATTCCAACAAATAGTGAATTTTAAATAAAACCACAAATTTTAAAAGAATTGTTTCAGAACCAGTCCAAAGTAAAATAATATTGTCTATCTACCTATACCATGATAAATTATCACAAGCACCTTCTTCTGCACAAATCAAGTTTCCATCTACCAAGATTCAGACATATTCTGGTGCACATTAGGCACCCATGGCTGTACCCAGTATTTGGGGCAAGCCAGGTTGAAGATTCACCACAAATTGAAATGAAAATTCTCATTAATCTTTAAACATGAAGACAGCGCTGCTATACCGGCCTGATGTGGGAAACAGTAGTAAAGTAACTAACAGAGTATTGTCATTCATATTTAAATCATAACACACTTTACATTTCCAAGATGGTAACGGTTAAAATTGTGTAAAAATTTAATAGCCAAAGACTCACTTTTTATTCTAACAAATAGTAAATTTTAAATAAAACCACAAATTTTAAAACAAGATGGTTACATAAAGCTGTATGACAGAATATATAAATGTACAATCATTCTCAGTGGGCCACCCCCGATATAATAGGAACTTTGATTCCTGCAGCCATCTACACTTTCATCACACATAAAGCTACCGTTGCAGATTTTCCATGTCAGGAGAGGATATCTCAGCGTTCCTCTTACTAATAATAAGGCCCTTTATTATAAATAAGTTAACAAAATTAATGAGAATATCAAGAAATTCGAGTGTGTGTGTGTGTGTGTGTGTGTGTGTGTGTGTGTGTGTGTGTGTGTAAGGAGGCCAGAAATTGTCTCTCCAATACCCAGAAACAAAACTTAGATTTCATCAGATTATTGTGTAATACACTAAACATATCAGTAAATACTTCAGATCTGTGTTTTTCAGTTCATTCCTTTTGGAGCAAATCTCTGCAAAACAGGCATGCTCTCTCCACATACATGTAACAGGCGTGTTCTCTCCACATACCTGTTATAACAGGTGTGTTCTCTCCTGCAGCCGTCCAGGAGAAGAGGCCTCAGCAGGACTTCGCACATAGAGGTGAAGTGGACTCACCTGGGGCTGATGCTTCTCCTTTCCGTCTCCATTACAATGACCGGTTGCTTTATCTGGCAATATAAACTCCCCAAACTGGAGGCCGGTAAGTGTCCGTGTGTCCCTGGTGGGGGATGGGAGCAATCTGGAATTAAAGTAACATTTCATGTAAAACCATCCACATTATTAACATAGAGAAGATATGAGGACAGAAGTTAATGCCCCCCCATCCCAAATAGCAGCGCTGTCCATATAGAAATCCGGGGGCCGGATAGACCCAATATACCTCTGTATTACAGCCCAGCGCTCCGCCCCAGAGCTCACATGCTGCTGATAACAGTCCCCTCTGTGAAGGGGAGACTAGGACCAAACCCATATAATAATATAAAACACATCATGGACCATTCATTCCCTAATTCAATAATCATCTGTTTGTTATTTTATATATCGTATAGGTCATTACATGTGATGACTAGTTACCTGGCTTCAGGGATGCTGTGAAACTACTACAATAAGACAACCCTGATATCACTGTAGATTATAACTGAGCTGGTAAGAATGAAGCATAAGACTTGCAGCGTATACAAAGTGATCACACTGGTCCCCTTAGGTGTAAGTGTGCGAGTGTCACGTCCCTTGTGAAAGGTGAGGGGAGCACCCAAATATATCTGATTTGGGGTTCCCAGACCGTGAGCGTAAACTACTGGAGAGGAGGCTGAATTGTAGCGGAGCAGGGAAAGAGATTACTCCTGAGAGAGGGTTAGGTCCTGAGCCAAACGGTGAGATGACCAGGTGATCATCAGGTGCTGTGAAGACACCTGAACCTCTGCAGTAAGTACTATGGAGCGGATTTATAAAAGATGCAAAAAGATCGGACTTTTATCACTATCGTTTGCACATTGGTGGAGTCTGGGGCAACTGAGTGAGGCTCCGCCGCGATGGGCAGGGGCAACTGTCTGTTGATTTACCCCATGACCCTGAGGTAGGACAGAGAAAACATGGGTTACACACACTATACTCATCCCTAAAGCACACTTACATGTATCATTACTGAGTTCTGTGGATGCCCCAACGCTCCTGGCATACAGAGCACATTGGGCAACACCCCAGGTAGGAGTGTGGGCGAGTTACTCTCACAAAGCATTGGGACCTTATCTATATGTATTCAGAAAGCTCCATATAATTTATTACACAATAAAGAAACTTAACAGAACATGGATTATAGCTGGTGGTGGGTGTCTGAGAATTACATACAGCAGCATAACCCCCGTCAGCGGGCCCTTAGGAGCCACAATACAGTGGCAGGGGCGTAACAACCCGTCACCAGGGCCCTAAGGAGCCACAATAAGGCGGCAGGGGCGTAATGGATTCAATTTAGTAAAAGAAGTGAAAACTTTTTATATGAGAAACTATAAGCGGCCCTCTCGACGGGCACCACACACGCCCGCAGGCCAGGGGCTCCGCGGCACCGCACACGCCCGCAGGCCAGGGGCTCCGCGGCACCGCACACGCCCCCAGCCCAGGGGCTCCGCGGCACCGCACACGCCCCCAGCCCAGGGGCTCCGCGGCACCGCACACGCCCCCAGCCCAGGGGCTCGGGGGCACCGCACACGCCCCCAGCCCAGGGGCTCCGCGGCACCGCACACGCCCCCAGCCCAGGGGCTCGGGGGCACCGCACACGCCCCCAGCCCAGGGGCTCGGGGCCACTGCACAGCAGGCCTGGGCATTTAGCCCAGTTACTTCCCTTATCCGATGCCCCCTTTAGAGCAGGGCTGCAGCAGTGGCCGAGTTATGTATCTATATGTTTATTTCTGTATAATTTAAGCACATTTGTGACCATGTCCCTCAGCAGGTGGAGCAGACTCCAGTGAGAACAATGCACTATGCATATACAATGAACCAAATCATTTTTTCACAAGCGGCAAATGCTTTTCAATGACCAGAGGCCTGGCACCAAAAAGCCCATTTTTATCTTGTACAAAATGTGAAAAGTCAGTAATTTATATAGGAGCAGACTGTACAGAACCAGAACGGGGAATAGTACTGAACCCATCGATACCAATGGAACAATTCTCCCACTGGGTCAGATGTTAAATCGAGGTGCTACACACAAGACGTTACATGTCTTCTCTCAGACAAAGCTGTATAAGATATGGGACCTGTGACCTCTCTCTCTGAAACAAGGGTATCAGCATCAATAAGCCAACTGATGCAGCAATCAATGCAGTACATCGGTCCCTCCTGCAGGGGTGCTGTATGCTATTGTTATCTGCAGGGAGTTATTGCCCCATCCTCTCATGATGCACGTTCTACATTAGTCTAATATTTCTGTTTATTTTCTGACTTTCAGCTCCGTTAGTAAAGGAGATTGCTTCAGATGTGGTCCAGATGTGCCCCAGATACCCCCAGCCAGTGCCTTTAGACCACCCAATACCCATCCTGAAAGAGGCACTGGAGAAGGTGAGTGCCTGGTTGTGCCCATCTTGCAGGGGGGTGACGATTATCAGATAGAGACTTCTGTCTTATATCTGAGCCGGCTCCTTCACCCTCTCCCATGGACCAGTCAGGGTGGTAGGGATCAGTGTCCAGCATAGGGAACAGGATGAGACTAGCTTTGCTTCTCTGGGATTTCCGCCACTAATCCTTGTACTCGGATGACAGACTGAGGATTGTGTGTGTCTGGTTCAGGGTCTTCTACTGGACCACACTGACCATCATAGGTCAGTCAGACCCTACACTCAATAGCGATTTAATCCCTCTGCTGTCATACATCTGGTCATTACTGTTACCTCCTGCGGATCCTCCTGCGGGGGGCCATATCTCACGCAGTATCCTCCTGTGGGCCCCCAAGCCCCATAGAGGAGCCTCCAGGAGCCCCAAACCTCATTAGGCCCTTTTATCATGTTTGTTGAATTAAATCATTGGAAAAGTGACTTCTTCCTCCATATGAAATCCATACTAGATATTGTATAGATGGCGCATAACATTATTTCCTCTCTAAGTTCCTGTAACTGTATTTACTGGAGGCCTCGTTATACTCATAGAACATCCATCCACTCTCCATTCATCCCATGTTGTGTATATGTTTCATGTGTCACGTATGAGCAAGGCTGCTGGATGTTCTGGGGGTCGTATAACAAATGGGATCTGGAAACCAAATTATCAAAACTTGCTGTCTGTCTGCAGGTGGACAAGTTTCTGAGGAGTAAAATCCGCACCCCTGGGCTACCCGCCATGTCAGCGATAGTTACTTATAACGATACCGTACTTTGGACCGGAAACTTTGGTAAAAAGAATGGATCCGACCCCTTCTCGTCTACTCCCAATGAGTACACCATTTACCGGTGAGTGCCACTGCCCTAATAATAATAACGATTAACAGGAACCATAATCTGCTGTATGCACATGTTCCAGATCTATCGTGTGTCTTAGGAGGAGGTGCCTGGGTTCCACCCAGTTTCCAATGTCCCAATCTTCCACCATATTAACAAATTACACACTTAGGGGTCTTAAAGGGCGAAAAAGCCAGTTTGAGCTGGTCGTAGAGACTCTCCCAATCTATCATGAGGTTCTAGCTGGCGATATCACAGGTTTTATAATGCATCAATTGAAATGTGTTGGAACCATTATGGGCGTAACAAAACTGATGGTGGGAATCGTGTGCGACACTCTCAAGGCAAATTTCACCAGAGAAATGGGCAAAATCTTTCAGGTCTATTCTGATAAACATATTAGATGTCTCTGATCATATACACTGTATACCAGAGGCACCCTAGGGCCCTCCAGCTGTATTATGGGACTGTAGTGCACACACTACACTAAACAGTTCATTACACTGTGCTGTGCTCTGTACACAAAGTACACACTATACTACGATGCCAAACCGCGGCACCGACGAGCATAAAATGTGAGCGATTCTCGTCTCCTCATTGTTCAGAAGCCACGACTGCGAGCGAAGGAGATGATTTAGCAGTCAGGGGGTAAACATGGTAATGACAAATATCACATCAGAACTCGCCGATTCTATGGGTATTTTGCAGAGATATATGAAGTTGATGACATACAGTACATATGTGTTATACAGGATAGCCAGCATCTCCAAGCTCTTCCCTACGCTCATGTTGTACAAGTTATGGGAAGAAGGAGAAGTAAATTCGCTGGATGATCCACTGGAACGATACGCCGCTAATTTCTCCATCAAAAACCCTCTGGGCAAAATGCGCCAAACCGAACAGAAATACATGGCGGACGGGCGAGCATTTACAGAGAAAGGGGCGCAACCGATTAAACCGACAGCAGTGACATTGCGGAGGATGGCGAGCCAACTCTCAGGTGACAATAGCCCCTCCTATTGTGGCGGGTTATCTATTCCAGTCTCTCTGTAAACTGCACAGAATCCCACACACAGATCTAAACTATAAACACAGCTCCTGTCTGTTGGTTTGTGCAAATGGCGGATGAATGGTGTCTTCTGTCTGTTGGTCGTGGAAATGGCGGATTGATGGTGTCTTCTGTCTGTTGGTCGTGGGAATGGCGGATTGATGGTGTCTTCTGTCTGTTGGTCGTGGGAATGGCGGATGGATGGCGTCTTCTGTCTGTTGGTCGTGGGAATGGCGGATGGATGGCGTCTTCTGTCTGTTGGTCGTGGGAATGGCGGATGGATGGCGTCTTCTGTCTGTTGGTCGTGGGAATGGCGGATGGATGGACGTCTTTTGTCTTTTGGTCGTGGGAGTGGCGAATGGATGGTGTCTTCTGTCTGTTGGTTGTGGGAATGGCGTCTTTTGTCTGTTGGTCGTGGGAGTGGCGAATGGATGGTGTCTTCTGTCTGTTGGTCGTGGAAATGGCGGATTGATGGTGTCTTCTGTCTGTTGGTCGTGGGAATGGCGGTTTGATGGTGTCTTCTGTCTGTTGGTCGTGGGAATGGCGGATGGATGGTGTCTTCTGTCGGTTCGTGTGAATGGTGGACGCACATTTTGTGTTTGTAAAACTTATGAATAAAGCATTTTTCAAATTTGGATCTTTCTTTGTCGGATTGTGAGGATCTTGGTCTGTTTTTCAGGTCTCCCACGGAGGCTGCGGTCCACTAATCTCCTGTGGAAGGGAAGTACTCAGGAGGCAGTGGAGCTTCTTCGGGATGATGTTTTGGTGGCTGACCCTGGTACCAGGTATGCATCAACATGCCAAGGGCCATTTTAAAGAGGTGAATGAAGTCGATTATGGGCTCTTGGTGATGCTCGAGTCTTAGGTCAACGTACTACATAGTTCATGTCTGATCAGACATGACCTGGGGCCCTTTGCTGCTCTGGGTTATTGTCCAAAATGCCTTTAAAATCCATCAATTGTGTAGTAACAATTTGAATCTGAATTAATGTCATATGAATTTTCATACGTAGCACATGTGAGGTCTATGACGGCTTCTTAGATAAACATGTTGCACAACATGTAACATTTGTGGCTCCTATAACAGCTTATTGTAATACTAGTGTAAGGTGCGGGTCACAGATCATGGAATACATGGAATCTTTTTATACTTTTGACATTAGTTTTTTTGTTTTTTTTTTACAATTCTCATGGTCACAGTGTCACAAACCGTCACCTTTCGTATCATGGTTAATCTCCTCATTCTTTATCTGTGAATTTCAGGTGCCATTACAGTAATCTGGCCTATGCCATGCTGGCCCACGTGCTGGCCGAGCACACATCCGAAGGAGATTACCAGCGGTGGGTGGCTGACAACATCTTAGACAGAGTTGGCATGGAAGACACTGGATTCGACCTTACACCACCAATCATTTCTCAGATGGCTGTTGGCTTTTATGGCAGTGGACAGGTGGCCCCACTTTACGATCTGGGCTGGTATCGCCCATCGGGTCAGATGTATTCCACCGCGGCAGATATGGCTAAGCTGGCAATGGTGCTCTTGGGCACCTACCACCGCCGGATATTGGAGCCGGACACATTAAAGACCATGTTGACTCCGCTCTTCAAGTGCTCCACTGACTACTTTGCTAACAAAACTGGAACCCCATGGGAGGTGAATGAGCAGAACGGTTATGACATCATTCGCAAAGATGGAGATTTAGATGGATATTCTGCCACTTTCTCCATGGTCCCTAAACTCCGCATGAGCTTTATTGTGCTTATGTCCGGGACGAGACCGCAAGAAGAAGACATTGTTTCACAGACGTACAATTACCTAATTCCGGCTATGGAGAAAGCTTTCAGGGAGGCGGAGAAGAGACTCACCCCAGCACCCAATCCTGCGCCCTATGTTGGATTTTACACCTATGCCAATCTGACATTTTATGAGATAAAGGTTGGGTCCAATGGGGTTCTAGCGATGCAGCAATTTGGACCTCACATTGAGGAACTGATCCCAGAAAGTTACAGGACGATTCGGCTCCATTACTTAGAGGAGAGAGTTCTGCAAGTCGTGTTTGAGAAGGAGTTTCCCTGTGTCCTACACCTTGGTTCTGCCTCCGTCTCTCTAGAGACCCAGGACAGGCAACTCTTCAACTTCTACCCCTATGACTCGCAGGGATCTTCTCCAGGATTTGATGCTCCCGGTCTAAACACGTACAATGTACTGCGCATACATAAGAAGCCTGTCTTCTACAAGTAGCAGAGGACTGTGGACAGTAGAAACCTACAGCCAGTGGGCAGGGATAGGACACATCTCCCGAGTCTCATGGACGCATCTAAAGGAGGAAAACTCTGATGATCCAATGTGGAAATTCTACAATCACTAAGTGATAGCTGAGAACAATGAATATCACAAGGAACACGGAGCGATCCCGGGAAAGAGGAACCACATGATATGAAGGACTCTGATCACGAGAACTGTCTGCAACACCAGAGAGGAGATTTCATCACTTTATCCCCAAGACCCAGCAGAATAACCCGGCCACACCCCATGGGGAATACACCCCAATATGTGACACCCCTGAGGGAGTACTATAACAGCCGGCACCAGGGAGAAAGCTGGTTAATTAGTGCAAACATGTTGCACACTGGGTGCAATTTAAAATGGGTCTTTTGCACAATTTTATTTAAATGTAAAAAATTCTTGGAAAAAGGAAGTTGGACGACTGCAACAGTCGGTACCCAGAAAATATCTGTGCAGGTGACGGGTCTTACGTTATATCTGATCCTACGTATATCACCTAGACCAGTGATGACTAACCTGTGACACTCCAGGTGTTGTGAAACTACAAGCCCCAGCATGCTTTGCCAAAATATAGCAACTTATTGCTGGAAGGGTATGCTGGGACTTGTAGTTTCACAACTCCTGGAGTGTCACAGGTTAGACAACACTGTCCAAGTCTCATCTCTCCGAGCTGCAACCTTCCAGATTCAGGAAAACAATTTTGAGATTTTCAAGGGGCCAAACAAAGTAACTCCACTAAAGTGTAAAATGAGGGAGACGAGTGAACCCCAAACTTCAGATAAAATACCGTAAAACGCACGAACAATATGGAAGCGACCGCTGTGGTTTATGGTGTTAAGCGGTTTGTTCCAGTGTCTAGAACACATGTGAGAGACGTTACATATCTCCTTATATCCATTCCTGTATAACACACGTACAGCTCCTGGGGGATTGTCAGGTGTAAATGGAGGAAATAGGACAATGGAAAGACAACAGGAGAGTTTGGGACGCTGTCAGTTCTTGCTGCATTTATCTCTCTGCGTTTTATGAATTATTTCTCTATATAACAAACAGGGAATATTCTGAACACAAATCTAATTACAGTGATTTCCCCGAGGATCATTCCTGTCTGTCGTACAAGAACATTGCGCTGCTGAGACACAAACACCCAATTATCTACTAAATCAGCGTGCGACAGGCCAGAATCATCACAATCCAGGTGTATCACATTATAATAATATATATGTGCAGGCAGAGACCATCACTGCCAGGAAGATTAATCCAGGAGAAACACCATAATAAATGAGTTAATAACACAATATTGAAGACATATAACGGCAGATGTGTAATGGAAGAGACATACTCAGTGACAGCACTACCATTGGTGCAGCAGATGCAGTGCACAGGGGCCCATGGAGATAATGGGGCCCGCTGCATGGCAGACGCAGATTTTCGGGGGCTAGTTCCGCCTCTGCATATATTATATTGTTACTGCACAGATCTCAGGTACTGGCTAAAGTCACAATGTTTCCAAAACCTTGTTCCCCAAACTTATTGTGTTCATGTTGTAAAGAGAGTTCCTCATGTATTAACAACCAAACTGGGCTGGAGAGCTTGCAATCTACAATCCTGAATGTTAAAATAGAGAACTAACCAGTAGGTATGTACACTCACACTGCCCCCTGATACTGGCTCAGCAGACCTTGGAGCACTACAATCCCCAGCATTCTCATGTTCAATAAATATTACCTTAAAAAGATGCAACATAGTATAAAAGTTGGAATTTTATTGTGCAATTGGTGAAAACTGAAAAACAGGGAAATTTCCAGAGAGAAATCATAGAAACCTGGGTCTGACCAGTGAAGTGTGTGTGGTGTGTGGTGTGTGGTGTGTGGTGTGTGGTGTGTGGTGTGTGGTGTGTGGTGTGTGTGGGTGTGTGGGTGTGTGTACACATATGTACTATGTATGTATGTAGTGTACCCAGTAATATAATGTCACATGTAGTAATGACTTACCTGTGTATAGGGAGCAGGTCTGCACTCTCAGACCAGTCACCTGGAGAATCATCACATGACTGAGCCCAGGTAACTCTGCAGCTGACACTCATTAGTCAGAGACTGTTAACCCTGTACAGCCTGAGACCCAGCTACAGCCTGAGATTCACATTATTTATCTCCACCGACAGCTACAAGCTCATTTCTATTCTGTTATTCTTATTACGCTATAACTATAAATAAGACGACACTGAGGGGTATATTTACTAAACTGCTGGTGTAAAAGTGGAGATGTTGCCTATAGCAACCAATCAGATTCCAGTTATTTATTTAGTACATTCTACAAAATAACAGCTGGAATCTGATTGGTTGCTACAGGCAACATCTCCACTTTTTCAGACCAGCAGTTTAGTAAATATACCTCTAAGTGTGATGAATAAATTCACATGACAGAATGAGGATGATGAGTCTCCTGTAAATTTACATCACTCTCAACAAAACACAAATATTAAACTTGAAGCAGATAAATCACTAAAGTAAAACTACAAACAAATGGGAAGAGTGAAGATGACGCTCTGATCCTGGTCACCGGTCAGCGATCCTCTGATTCTTACACCTGGTCACTATACCGGGGCCGGTGGCGGCCAGCGCTGCTCTCTGCCGCAGGGGGGTCCGCGGATCCGGTTATAGCCGCTGTATGTGAGCGCTGGGAACGTTCAATCCCATCTAGAGATTACGGCTTCAGAGCGATGCTCTCGCTCATACTCCACCACCATTAGAAAATAGCAAAAGGAATTGATTTGTATTACAGGACAGAGGAACGAGCAGGAAGATCTGGAAGAATCGGGTTATTAAAGTCTAAGCGGTCAGTGTTTGTGCAGCTTATGGTCAGTTAGGTGGCTTTAGACTAAGGCTGGGAGCACACTACAGGTGTTTCACCCAAATATTGGGCCAATCACACAAAAGACCACCGTTCCGCCCAATATTGCATTAGTGTCATAGTGTGTACACTGCAACAATGAACCATCATCATACCAAAGCATCGTATTCTTTCATTAGATTTTATAAACGGACTGAGAATCTCTATCAGCGATGGAACGATGTCGCTCCAATCCTGCAGTGTCTCTACTCAGGAGCAGCAGTGTCCATAGATCTCTAGGGGGTGCGCAGAGTCACCATCTTCACATCTCTCCTCCTGTTTCCACCACTTCTAACTCTGCTCTCCAGCTACTTAGCCCTCCTCCTCGAGGGTCCTCCACCCCACGTCCCCTCTCGCTCCCTCCTCCCCCCTCTGGGGGTCTCCCTGTCTTCCGCGCCCTCCTTCTTGGGCCCCGTCGTTTGCGGATCCTCGCTCCCCCTTCCCTGCCCTCTCTATCTGTGCATTGAGCTTACTGTGCTTACTGTTTACTGTACTGTGCTGTCTCCCATTGTATTGTAATTTGTTTGTCCCTGTACGGCGCTGCGGACACCTTGTGGCGCCCTATAAATAAAAATTAATAACAATAATAAATTCACAGCAGATGAAGAGCACAGATCTGACGGTAACACGTGTAACACGTGTGTAGTGTGTACACAGGAGTCGGCTGCTGATCGGGACTCTCAGTCGTTGGTAAAATCGTTAACGGTATCATATAAGAAATGTTCTGTAGTGTGTACCCAGCTTTATTTAACCAAAAAACACTAGAAACCTGCGATCAAAATCTGTCAGATGTCAGTCAGGATGAACATTGTCCAAGCGCACTCATGGGGACATTAAGGAGAGCAAAGCATAAAAAGGAGTAACTTTGCACATGTGCAAAACCATGCTGCATTGGAGGGGAGGTAAATGTAAAATGTGAGGACAGGTTTATAGTTGGGGTAGAACATGTCCTAGATCACCTTTAAATTTCAGTGTAAAAATAAAGCTATCAATTGTGTGCTACATGAAAAAACAGTCAGTATTTAACTTATGTGCAAAATAATAAACTAATTTGCACCCCTTGTATTGTAACTTGGTTTGTCCCGGAGAAGATTTACTCCTTTTTTTGCCTTATTCTCCTTAATGACTGAGGTGCTCTATGTCTATCAAATCCAATGCTTGCTTACCTATCGCACCGTATCTACTGTGCTGTGGTACCATACACTGGCCAGGGATGACCTGCGCCACTATATACCTTGCATTCATCTGCTACATTAGCGGTTCCCAGGGGTGCCGTGGCCAGGGTAAAAAAAGCAAATAAATCTTACCGATCCGGCAGCGCCCAGGATCCAGCATCCTCCTCCCTGCTCCCGGGTGACTTCTTGTCTGTGAGGAGCGGGAGGAGAGAGGAGGATGCTGGGTCTCAGGCACCGCTAGATTGGTAAGAATACAGAAGAGAAGACAGAAGAAATAGAAGAAAGAAGACAAAATATGGTAAGTAAAGAAACGGAGGGGAAATGGTGATAGGAAACTGCAACGGAGGAGCAAAAGAATGAAGTAGGGGCAAAGTGAGAGGATAGAGAGGGGCAGACAGTGTGTGAGGATGAAGGGGGGCAGACAGTGTGTGAGGATGAAGAGGGGCAGACAGTGTGTGAGGATGAAGAGGGGCAGACAGTGTGTGAGGATGAAGGGGGGCAGACAGTGTGTGAGGATGAAGAGGGGCAGACAGTGTGTGAGGATGAAGAGGGGCAGACAGTGTGTGAGGATGAAGAGGGGCAGACAGTGTGTGAGGATGAAGAGGGGCAGACAGTGTGTGAGGATGAAGAGGGGCAGAGTGAGAGGATAGAGAGGGGCAGACAGTGTGTGAGGATGAAGGGGGGCAGAGTGAGAGGATAGAGAGGGGCAGGCAGTGTGTGAGGATGAAGGGGGGCAGACAGTGTGTGAGGATGAAGAGGGGCAGACAGTGTGTGAGGATGAAGGGGGGCAGAGTGAGAGGATAGAGAGGGGCAGACAGTGTGTGAGGATGAAGGGGAGCAGAGTGAGAGGATAGAGAGGGGCAGACAGTGTGTGAGGATGAAGAGGGGCAGACAGTGTGTGAGGATGAAGAGGGGCAGACAGTGTGTGAGGATGAAGAGGGGCAGACAGTGTGTGAGGATGAAGAGGGGCAGACAGTATGTGAGGATGAAGGGGGGCAGAGTGAGAGGATAGAGAGGGGCAGACAGTGTGTGAGGATGAAGGGGGGCAGAGTGAGAGGATAGAGAGGGGCAGACAGTGTGTGAGGATGAAGGGGGGCAGACAGTGTGTGAGGATGAAGAGGGGCAGACAGTGTGTGAGGATGAAGAGGGGCAGACAGTGTGTGAGGATGAAGAGGGGCAGACAGTGTGTGAGGATGAAGAGGGGCAGACAGTGTGTGAGGATGAAGGGGGGCAGAGTGAGAGGATAGAGAGGGGCAGACAGTGTGTGAGGATGAAGGGGGGCAGAGTGAGAGTATAGAGAGGGGCAGGCAGTGTGTGAGGATGAAGAGGGGCAGACAGTGTGTGAGGATGAAGGGGGGCAGAGTGAGAGGATAGAGAGGGGCAGACAGTGTGTGAGGATGAAGAGGGGCAGACAGTGTGTGAGGATGAAGGGGGGCAGAGTGAGAGGATAGAGAGGGGCAGACAGTGTGTGAGGATGAAGAGGGGCAGAGTGAGAGGATGCAGAGGGGCAAAGTGAGAGGATAGAGAGGGGCAGACAGTGTGTGAGGATGAAGGGGGGCAGAGTGAGAAGATAGAGAGGGGCAGACAGTGTGTGAGGATGAAGGGGGGCAGACAGTGTGTGAGGATGAAGAGGGGCAGACAGTGTGTGAGGATGAAGAGGGGCAGACAGTGTGTGAGGATGAAGAGGGGCAGACAGTGTGTGAGGATGAAGAGAGGCAGACAGTGTGTGAGGATGAAGGGGGGCAGAGTGAGAGGATAGAGAGGGGCAGACAGTGTGTGAGGATGAAGGGGGGCAGAGTGAGAGGATAGAGAGGGGCAGGCAGTGTGTGAGGATGAAGAGGGGCAGACAGTGTGTGAGGATGAAGGGGGGCAGAGTGAGAGGATAGAGAGGGGCAGACAGTGTGTGAGGATGAAGAGGGGCAGAGTGAGAGGATGCAGAGGGGCAGAGTGAGAGGATAGAGAGGGGCAGACAGTGTGTGAGGATGATATAATGTTACATATATTATATACTGGTTCATGAATCATTTTGTCTCCATTTTCTGGTCAGGGATTGTACAGTTTTTCTCTAGAAATGTCCCTCACAAAATTGATCATAATTAGGTTCAGTGAATTTGCTGGAAGTTGTAGTGCTCCAGCGCACACTGAACATGACATGTTTGTGAGCAGGTAACAAGGACATAGTCATTTATATGGTAATTATACACATTATTTATTACACGTCGGATCCAGGAGGGTCACAGTAATGTATCGGTGGCGTAACTCTTATATGTAAAGCATCGTATTATCGGGGTTATCAACCTTCCGAAAATTTCAAGTTACCGGTTTGTGAATTTCCATCTGCATCTTTCAGGGGTGATACAATTTTGTTGTTCTTTGTGGCTTTACTCTGTGTTTTTTCCAAGGTCTTTATATCAACCAGGCACCATTGTTGGGGTTTTTTTGCCCTTGGATACGGCACAGATTAGCTCTGCTCTGTACTTACACAATTCTATCTACAATATAAATAATAGAAATGACGAGGTGGAGCTTTACTCGGCGGACAGACACAGGAGAGAGACTCTACATGGAAGACGTCTCGCTGTCGTGTGACCATTTCTGCTGAGAGCGCAGCGTTAGCGGTAAGAGCGCTCTCCCCGGTGGGCCTATCACACCCTCCACGTGGATCTTGGACAAGGCCGGAGAGCTGTTGTAGGACAGGCTGGTGTCCGGGTTTCTACAGACAATCTGGCGGAAACACTCCCGGAACTTGGTGGACAGAAGGTTGTAGATAATGGGGTTCACAGCGGCGCTCAGGTAGAAGAAGATCCCCGACAATATGTGGACGTACTGGAATACCGTGTGCATGGCGTCCGTCCATTGTATGATGAAGCTCCACAACAGCCGGTCTATGTGGAACGGGGCCCAGCAAATGGTGAAGACAACGACCACCACACCTGTCAGGAACAGACATTAATAACATTACATGGATGAGCCCTGCACGTTGTCTACGTTCCCCTCATAGCAGATATCAGACAGTGCTGTAGATTATAGCATATAAAGGACGAGAACAGAGGCGGAGTCATTTTATGTTATACACCCTGAGGTGACTCTTTATATCCCTATAATGAACAGTACGGTGCGTTATTCATTCTCATACACAACATTCATGATGAAGTGACTGCAAAACTCACTGATTATAGGTGATGACATCATTAAGCGCTGGATATATTATTACAGACATTTCTATGTACGGTCTGGAAAACGTCACATTTCAAACAAACAGATATCTGTGTAATCAAAGTGATCCTCCGGAATATGTGGGTGCAATGTAAATAAATGTCATTAATTCTAATAACCCCACATTCTTATCATCACAGTAATTCTATATATATATACCCCACCCGGGGGCAGATTGCCAGACCTATTCCCTGTACCCCCCCCCCTTGGACACACAGGCACAGTGGCAGATCTACAGGGGGTCGGCCGGAGGGTAATACTTGCTCTCCCCTCACTATAATGTAAGTGCAGAAAGTCCATGTTCCTAATAGAGGAATTACCCACAAATGTGAGTTTAGGACCTGACACAACTTACACAACATCTTGGTGATCTGTCTCCTCTTCCCGCTTTCCAGCGCGATTCTCCAGACGGCGTCCGTCCTACAGCCGGTTCCCAGCCTCCTGACCGGGAGCTTCCTCTCCCTGGTGAGCCGGCAGCCAATCAGCAGATACAACACGGTGATAACGGAGACGGGGACAAAGTAGAAGAAGATGGTGGTCACCTGGATGACCAGACTATAAACCCACTTGGGCTTCATCATGGCGCAGGTGGCCGATTCCTCCACCCTCTCCAGGGATGGCAGGTAGATGTAGTAAATCCCGTGTAGGGACGTGTTGGGAATGGCACACAGCAGTGACGTGCACCACACGGTACTGATGACCTTCCTGGCGTGTGCGTTGGTCATCACATGCTTGGTTTTTAGGGGATGGACCACCGCTAAGTATCTCTCCACACTCAGCGCTGTCACATTTAGTATGGACGCAAAACAAACCGTCTCAAAAAGGAATGTTTTAAAGTAACAGCCCCCCTCTCCAAATGGAAAGGGGTAGTTTTGCCACATCTCGTATGTCTCCAGTGGCATGCCGAAAACCAAGACCAGGAGATCGGAGACGGCCAAACTGAAGAGGTAGAAGTTTGTTGGGGTTCTCATCTTCCGGTGCTTGGCTATCACTGTGCATGTGAGGAGGTTTCCAGCCACCCCGGTTAGGAATATCACCAGGTACATCAGCGACACCGGCAGGAAGAACGAGGACATCTTGGGACCCAGAATGCGGAAGAGGAGCTTCTGCACCACTCTGGCTCGGTTCTTACTGCTGCTCCAGGTGCCATTGTTCAAGGTCCAGTTGCAGGACTTCAGCTGGAGGTCCACGGAACAAATGTAGAATAGGTCGTCCTCGTCCACAGAGGCCATCGCTAGAAAGGAATAAGAGTCACATATATAACGTCCATCTCTATATTCTGCACCTGGACGAAACCTCAGTAGTTTTCAGATGTGTGTGGGAGGGGTGGGGATATTTAGAGTTGGGGGGGGGGGGCACAACCTAACGTAATTCTAAATAACAGTGTAAAATAAAGCTGCCCAGTATGTAATATAATCAAATGACATTATTACCCCGTGTGTCACAATGTGGTTTGTTCATGTGCAAATGTCTCTTTCTATTTCCATGATGCTCCGTACTATGGTCCTACAACCCCATATGTGTCAGTCTGGCTCTCATGGTTTGTGGGCGCACAGAGCCCCTGACAGGTGCTACTAATGGGGCTCTGCGCCAATGTCAGTGATAAGGCAGAAACATCAGATATAGGAAGTCGGTATTTCCCCAGAAAAGGGGGCACCTGCTAAGAGCTTAATGCAAACAGCGCAATACAGAGGACAGGTTACAGAACATTGCACCTCCCATCACATATATCTCATTGTTACAGTTAGTGAGGGGGATGTAGTCCACTGCAGTACTTACAAGTTACCACAAGATGGTGCTGCACCCACAGTAAAGGACATTCAGCTATGACAGCTTATACACAGGTATGTAGGTTTATACACAGGTATGTAGGGTTATACACAGGTATGTAGGATTATACACAGGTATGTAGGGTTATACACAGGTATGTAGAATTATACACATGTATGTAGGGTTATACACAGGTATGTAGGATTATACACAGGTATGTAGGGTTATACACAGGTATGTAGGATTATACACAGGTATGTAGGGTTATACACAGGTATGTAGGTTTATACACAGGTATGTAGGGTTATACACAGGTATGTAGGTTTATACACAGGTATGTAGGATTATACATAGGTATGTAGGTTTATACACAGGTATGTAGGATTATACACAGGTATGTAGGGTTATACACAGGTATGTAGGATTATACACAGGTATGTAGGGTTATACACAGGTATGTAGGTTTATTCACAGGTATGTAGGGTTATACACAGGTATGTAGGATTATACACAGGTATGTAGGGTTATACACAGTTATGTAGGGTTATGCACAGGTATGTAGGTTTATACACAGGTATGTAGGATTATACACAGGTATGTAGGTTATACACAGGTATGTAGTTTATACATAGGTATGTAGGATTATACACAGGTATGTAGGTTATACACAGGTATGTAGGATTATACACAGGTATGTAGGGTTATACACAGGTATGTAGTTTATACACAGGTATGTAGGATTATACACAGGTATGTAGGTTATACACAGGTATGTAGCATTATACACAGGTATGTAGGGTTATACACAGGTATGTAGGATTATACACAGGTATGTAGTTTATACACAGGTATGTAGGATTATACACAGGTATGTAGGTTTATACACAGGTATGTAGTTTATACACAGGTATGTCCTAACATCCTACACACAATTTATATATTTTCTATAGCGCCCTATACCCCACCGTAGACAAATGTTTTCTGTACTGCAGTTTCTGACACTTTCATGTGTATATTTCTACCTCAATTCTGGGAGACGGAAGATATGAGGAATATTACTAATATATATTGCAGAGGTTCTCTGACTTCCATCCTAACGATGATTCAACGTCAACAACAGCCAATGATAATGTGTGAAGCACTGTGTATAAATCTCTATATGTCAATCACTATGTGTCAATATCTCTGGGTCAATCTTTATGGGGCCTATTCATTTTTTCGATTAAATTCCTATTTCTAGTATCTCGGACTCCGTCCATTCAGCTCAGGATGGTCACTCGCCGCGTCAGACTGTCCATTTGCCGGCCTGCTGGTTGCACGTGCAGCGGAACTTTCTATGACCCCACTATCCCGTGTAATATTACCACAACCTGTCTATAGTATATATACACTGAATACAGACATAGGAGCTGACACTCTACTCACAGACTCACAATGGATCAGTCGGAAGGAGCAGACACCAAGTAATTGGGGGCAGCTGTTTCCTCTTTGTGGATTCCGATCTCCTGCTCTGTAATAACCAGATACAGGGTCTCCTGTGCCGATACCAACCTGGTTATATCATCCACTGCCAGGAAACCAGCTTCTATCACTACATGAAGCTTCCCTCCCTCTGTCAGTATCTTGGTGTCATCCCCCTATGTCTCATCTCATCGCTACATCTCTCTCTCTCTCGTATATTGTCTTTATATCATTCCAGGCTGAAACGCTCCTCTCTCTCCCCATCTTTCTCTCTCCCTCCCTCCAACTCGCTCTCCCCGCGCTCTCTCTAACACTCTTATATTGTTTTTATATTACATAGACTGTGTCATTCCTGTCTCTCTGTCTCCCTCTCTCTCCCGCAGTATAATAGTTACCTATTACTACGCCCTACGGTCTCATAAACAATCCTCATTATAGCGCTCGCAGGGCCTGATTCATCAAACGCACGTGAATCGACTGCGCACTCCCAAGTTCAACAAGGAACAGATTCAGATACGTGATGAATTCGGGTGGAGGTCTGCCCTGCTGTACACACATACGTCCTGTACCTATGTGGAGTAAAGATTCACACATTCACACAAACAAAAATAACTATTGGATTAATGTCACCTGCTAATAATATAAGCATTAATGACAAATATATTTATTAGGATGATCTTAATGTCTACTGTACAGAAAATAAATTTTTACAGTTGCTCCGGTTTGCAAACACATGTTATAGCTGCATACACAGCCGTCATCACTGATCGGGACTTAGACTAGCCCTGGAGACACAGCAGAAATACAAGTAACTCTGAGACTCCCAGAGCTGGATTCGGACGTGTCTGCGTGCGCTGGAGTGTGACACGCCCTTACTGTACATCGACTACTGCAAAACGCCCCTTCCCAGCCTCGTTTACTCCACGAAATCATAGGCTGTACTAAGGGTCCTTTACGTTTGTAGATGCAGTGACTGTTGCTGCGTTCTGTGGCGCATGGTCCGATTCTGGCCGTGTGCGCAGTGATTTACGTACAACATGCACAACGTCATCAGGAACGTGAATCAGACCCGCAGCATATAACTGTCACTAATACTGCGCCATAAATCACCCTCATTATGTGACCAGGAAGAGAACAGACAATGGACAGAGATTTCTTTCTCTTCTGATTATCGATTTAATGATGTTTATTTTGTAGTTACTATTTTCCAGTAGATAACACGATAATTTGCGTTTATTAGATGTGTGTCTAAACTATGACAAATGTGTAATAAGGGTTTGGAAGAGTTAAATAGATGGCACTGCCTGGTGCCAGGATGTAGACATAGAGCTGGCAGCGACCTGCGACAGATGGCAGGTGCGTCATCCTGGCGAGCGATGGCTGTGTCACGTTTATAACATACATGATGTAAGGCTCATGTCTGATTTGTGGGGTAACTCCCTCTGAGAGTTGATTATTAGCTCAGACAATACTTAATTTATCAGAAGACGCAATCAATCAATCAATCAATCTCTGTGTGATGTGACCACAGAAATCCCGTCTCTCATCGTCATCTTCATCATTTATTCATATAGCGCCAGCATATTCCGTAGCGCTTCACAGTTGGAAACAAACTCTTATTTAAGGTCCTCTGTGTTTAATGTATGAACGTTTATCAATGAAATTCATCATCTACAAAACACATCCGTCATCCATCATCCGTCATCCATCATCCGTCATCCATCATCCATCATCCATCATCCATCATTTATCATCCATCATCCGCCATCCATCATCCGTCATCCATCATCCGTCTTCCATCATCCGTCATCCATCATCCATCATTTATCATCCATCATCCGCCATCCATCATCCGTCATCCATCATCCATCATTTATCATCCATCATCTGCCATCCATCATCCATCATCCGTCATACATCATCCGTCATCCATCATCCGTCTTCCATCATCCGTCATCCATCATTCGTCATTTATCATCCATCATCCGTCATCCGTCATCCATCATCCATCATCCAGCATCCATCATCCGTCATCCGTCATCCGTCATCCATCATCCATCATCTGTCATCCATCATCCATCATCCATCATCCGTCATTTATCACCCATCATCCGTCATCCATCATCCGTCATCCATCATCCATCATTTACAATCCATCATCCATCATCCATCATCCGTCATCCATCATCCGCCATCCATCATCCATCATCCATCATTTATCATCCATCATCCGTCATTTATCATCCATCATCCATCATCCGTCATTTATCATCCATCATCCGCCATCCATCATCCATCATCCGCCATCCATCATCCATCATTTATCATCCATCATCCGCCATCCATCATCCATCATCCGTCATACATCATCCGTCATCCATCATCCGTCTTCCATCATCCGTCATCCATCATTCGTCATTTATCATCCATCATCCGTCATCCGTCATCCATCATCCATCATCCAGCATCCATCATCCGTCATCCGTCATCCGTCATCCGTCATCCATCATCCATCATCTGTCATCCATCATCCATCATCCATCATCCGTCATTTATCACCCATCATCCGTCATCCATCATCCGTCATCCATCATCCATCATTTACAATCCATCATCCATCATCCATCATCCGTCATCCATCATCCGCCATCCATCATCCATCATCCATCATTTATCATCCATCATCCGTCATTTATCATCCATCATCCATCATCCGTCATTTATCATCCATCATCCGCCATCCATCATCCGCCATCCATCATCCATCATTTATCATCCATCATCCGCCATCCATCATCCATCATCCGTCATCCATCATCCATCATTTATCATCCATCATCCGCCATCCATCATCCATCATCCGTCATCCATCATCCATCTTCAATCATCCGTCATCCATCATCCATCATCTGCCATTAATCATCCGTCATTTATCATCCATCATCCGTCATCCATCATCCATCATCCGTCATCCATCATCCATCATCCGTCATCCATCATCCATCATCCAGCATCCATCATCCGTCATCCAGCATCCATCATCTGTCATCCGTCATCCATCATCCATCATCCATCATCTGTCATCCATCATCCATCATCCATCATCCATCATCTGTCATTTATCATCCATCCTCTGTCATCCATCATCCGTCATCCATCATTTACCATCCATCATCCGTCATCCATCATCCGTCATCCATCATCCGCCATCCATCATCCATCATCCATCATTTATCATCCATCATCCATCATCCGTCATTTATCATCCATCATCCATCATCCGTCATTTATCATCCATCATCCGCCATCCATCATCCATCATCCATCATTTATCATCCATCATCCGCCATTCATCATCCATCATCCGTCATCCATCATCCGTCATCCATCATCCGTCTTCCATCATCCGTCATCCATCATCCATCATCCGTCATCCATCATCCGTCATTTATCATCCATCATCCGTCATCCATCATCCGTCATCCATCATCCGTAATCCATCATTTATCATCCATCATCCATCATCCGTCATCCATCATCCGTCATCCATCATCCGTCATTTATCATCCATCATCCGTCATCCATCATCCGTCATCCATCATCCATCATCATCCATCATCCATCATTTATCATCCATCATTTATCATCCATCATCCGTCATCCATCATCCATCATCCGTCATTTATCATCCATCATCCATCATCCGTCATCCATCATCCGCCATCCATCATCCATCATCCATCATTTATCATCCATCATCCATCATCCGTCATTTATCATCCATCATCCGTCATTTATCATCCATCATCCGCCATCCATCATCCATCATCCATCATTTATCATCCATCATCCGCCATTCATCATCCATCATCCGTCATCCATCATCCGTCATCCATCATTTATCATCCATCATCCGTCATCCATCATCCATCATCCGTCATCCATCATCCGTCATTTATCATCCATCATCCGTCATCCATCATCCGTCATCCATCATCCGTAATCCATCATTTATCATCCATCATCCATCATCCATCATCCGTCATCCATCATCCGTCATCCATCATCCGTCATTTATCATCCATCATCCGTCATCCATCATCCGTCATCCATCATCCATCATCATCCATCATCCGTCATTTATCATCCATCATCCGTCATTTATCATCCATCATCCATCATCCATCATCCATCATCATCCATCATCCGTCATTTATCATCCGTCATTTATCATCCATCATCCGTCATCCATCATCCATCATCATCCATCATCCGTCATTTATCATCCATCATTTATCATCCATCATCCGTCATCCATCATCCGTCATCCATCATCCATCATCCGTCATTTATCATCCATCATCCGTCATCCATCATCCGTCATTTATCATCCATCATCCATCATCCGTCATTTATCATCCATCATCCGTCATCCATCATCCGTCATTTATCATCCATCATCCATCATCCGTCATCCATCATCCATCATCCGTCATCCGTCATCCATCATCCATCATCCGTCATCCGTCATCCATCATTTATCATCCATCATTTATCATCCATCATCCGTCATCCATCATCCGTCATCCATCATCCATCATCCGTCATTTATCATCCATCATCCGTCATTTATCATCCGTCATTTATCATCCATCATCCGTCATCCATCATCCATCATCATCCATCATCCGTCATTTATCATCCATCATTTATCATCCATCATCCGTCATCCATCATCCGTCATCCATCATCCATCATCCGTCATTTATCATCCATCATCCGTCATCCATCATCCGTCATTTATCATCCATCATCTGTCATCCATCATCCGTCATCCATCATCCATCATCATCCATCATCCGTCATTTATCATCCATCATCCGTCATTTATCATCCATCATCCATCATCCATCATCCATCATCATCCATCATCCGTCATTTATCATCCATCATCCGTCATCCATCATCCATCATCATCCGTCATTTATCATCCATCATTTATCATCCATCATCCGTCATCCATCATCCGTCATCCATCATCCATCATCCGTCATTTATCATCCATCATCCGTCATCCATCATCCGTCATTTATCATCCATCATCCATCATCCGTCATTTATCATCCATCATCCGTCATCCATCATCCGTCATTTATCATCCATCATCCATCATCCGTCATCCATCATCCATCATCCGTCATCCGTCATCCATCATCCATCATCCGTCATCCGTCATCCATCATTTAACTCTGCAGATTCCGGGAAACGCTGATCAGAGCGACACCCGGCTCTCATGGCAAACGCCATCCGCGAGCGATGGAGCACGTGTGATGGAGCACGTGTGATGGAGCGGACCGGAGCCTCGGCTCCAGCTCCCAGCTCCACAGTGCAAAAATATGAAACAAAAGCTTTTACAAATATGTCAGATATAAGAAGTTAGTTATATTATGAATATCACGGGTTTTCTCACTGTCAGAAATAATGTTTATTAAACAACTCACTTTATAACGATCCCTACAGAAACAAATCCTTTATTTCATCAATAAATTATTTTTCCCAGTATAATACGTCCGTTACCTCCATCCTGCCACAAACAGGACCCCCAAAGCTAAAGGCCGTATTCACATAGCGGGGAGTAGGGTCCATACAAAACATTCAGCTGTTCTTCTGTGAGGAGATCCAGAAAACATGCCCTGTGGAAGGACTGAGAGTGATAAGTAATGGGTGCAGTACATTGGAACAGTGAGGTCACATGACCCTGACAGAGAAGCGATATAACATATTACAGTCCACCCGCACTGCACTTTTCATTATGAAGGACGTTTTGTAGGTGCAGCAGATGAATAGATGGGGGCTCGGAGCGACGCTTTCCTTGGTAGATTTGCAGAACACAGAAACCTGGTGCCACGTGGCTTGTTGCTTAGATATCGTTTGGTGGCCTTGATCTGAGCAATGCGAGACAAATACACAAGTGTTTAATGGCTGCAAATCTGCAGGCAGAATATCCAGAGAGCACAGAATTATACTACACATCTCCTGTATTATATCCCCCCCTCATTATATTATCCCCCTCACCCTTCTTATATCACCCCCTCCTATTATATTACCCCGTTCACCAGTATTATATTAACTCCCTCACCCTTCTTATATCACCCCCTATTATATCACCCCCTATTATATTACCAGCTCTCATCCCCATTATATTACCCCCTCACCCCTATTATAATACACCCCCATTATATTACCCCCTCACCAGGCCCTACCCCCTCCCCCCTTCACCCCATCCAGCCCCTGTTATACTATCACCCCTCACCCCTCTTATATTACTCCTCTCACCAGGCCCCTCTCCCTGTTACATCATCCCCTAAGCGCTCTTATACCATCCTACCTCACCCCTATTATATCACATCCCCATTATATTACCCCCCACCAGACCCCTCACCTGTATTATATTACCCCCACCCCAGCCCCTGTTATATTATTACCCCTCACCCCTCTTATAATCCCCCCCTCACCCCTCTTACATCACACCTCCCCCAGCCCACCCCTGTTATACTATCACCACACCCCTCCCCCTCTTATATAGCCCCCCAGCAGGCACTTCCCACCTATGGGGTCTCACATCCCCTAATACTGCTGCTGTACCCTCCTCCTGCCCCATCACCCCCAGCCCAGCTGCAGCCAGTAGTACCAGCCTGGCATCCCACTGCCCCATAATGTAATGTCTCATTGACTGAGCTTTGCTGCCATCTTGTGGACACACACTGGTACTGAGCATTTCATCTTTATTAATTCCAGTAATAGTTAAACTATTTGTGGGCGACACTTTCAGGACTGATGATGTTTCCCTGAGTTCACAAGAGGTTAAAATGGTTATTATGGAAATCTGGTGCTGCGCTGTGATTGGTGGTAATTTGTGTTGGAGAGATGGTGCAGAGGGGGAGGGGCATTAACACCTGTAAGTAGTCCCAGGTAGGGACTGAGCTCTATACAGGGAAGGGGGGGGATTAATCAAAGAGGGGGTCAGGACGATGTGTCTGTGTCCTGGTTCTGCCATGTGCTGATCGCAGGATGAGTTATCTGCAGTTATAGATCATTCAGTATTGTAATAGTCTCATAAACAGGGAAAGCACCTCGGCAGATGGAAGACGACAGGCCCGAGATGTGTCTAATAAAGTCACTGTGCCCAATCCCAGCCGTGTCTTCTATGATGGAGCGCGGCCAGAGGTTCCTGGTAACTCATTATATCAGTAACAATTTATCAATAAACCCGAGTGTAATAAAACAATATAAATGAAACTGTGGAACCTGGAGACAAATGAAATGTGACAATCCGAAATAAAGGACTAGGAAATATATCTTCACACACACATGTGTGTGCTCCAGTTGTATATGGGTGAGAAGAACGTACATGTGTGTGCGGGTGTGCAGGTGTATCTGGGTGAGGGTGTATGTGTGTGTGTGTGAGGGTGTATATGGTGAGAACGTACATGGGTGTGCGGGTATATATGTGTGAGAACGTACATGTGTGTGCGGGTGTGCAGGTGTATCTGGGTGAGGGTGTATGTGTGTGTGTGAGGGTGTATATGGGTGAGAACGTACATGGGTGTGCGGGTATATATGTGTGAGAACGTACATGTGTGTGCGGGTGTGCAGGTGTATATGGGTGAGGGTGTATGTGTGTGTGTGAGGGTGTATATGGGTGAGAACGTACATGTGTGTGCGGGTATATATGGGTGAGAGTGTATATGGGTGAGGGTGTATGTGAGGGTGCATGTATCTGGGTGAGGGCGTATATGGGTGAGGGTGTATGTGTGTGTGGGAGGGTGTATATGGATGAGGGTGTATGTATATGGCTAGGGCAGTGTTGGCTAACCTGTGACACTCCAGGTGTTGTGAAACTACAAGTCCCGGCATACCCTTCCAGCAATAAGCTGCTATATACTGGCAAAGCATGCTGGGACTTGTATTTTCACAACACCTGGAGTGTCACAGGTTAGCCAACACTGGGTTAGGGCGTACATGTGTGTGCAGCTGTATATGGGTGAGAGCGTATGTGTGTGCTCCAGGTGTATTTGGCTGAGGGTGTGCGGGTGTATCTGGGTGAGGGTTTATGTGAGGGTGTATCTGGGTGAGAGCGTATGTGTGTGCTCCAGGTGTATCTGGGTGAGGGTGTGCGGGTGTATCTGGGTGAGGGAGTATGTGTGTGGGTGAGGGTTTATGTGAGGGTGTATATGGGTAAGAGTGTATGTGAGGGTGCATGTATCTGGGTGTGGGTGTATATGGGTGAGGGTGTGCGGGTGTATATGGGTGAGAGTGTATGTGAGGGTGCATGTATCTGGGTGAGGGCGTATATGGGTGAGGGTGTGCGGGTGCATCTGGGTGAGGGTGTATGTGTGTGCTCCAGGTGTATATGGACGAGGGCATACGAGTGTAGGTGAGGGTGTATGTGAGGGTGCATGTATCTGGGTGAGGGTGTATATGGGTGAGGGTGTGTATAGGGTCCAGGAAATGTCAATGACTTCTAATTTTGGTCACTTGCGTCTCCTCCAGCGCGAACACTGGTGGACTGTTGAGGCTCCTCCATCTCACAAACCCATTACACCTCCATGTAAGATTTGCAGAGCAGTTTGATAGACCTGTTGGATGCAGCTCTGGATAGTTGACCTTCTGCGCATCATGTCCATGTTCTCCACTGCTGTGAGTTAATGGAGTTCAGAACTTCTAGGAGATGCCTTATGGACAATAACTACTGAGTTTTAACCCAAAGAATATCTTCCGAATGACGAAGCACCTCTTTCTGCTCACCATTGTCTTCACCGATATCCATCTTTCTTCCTCTGGGGAGAATCAACCACCTTGGTGGGGATGTCAGGGGTCCAACTGGAGCCAGCTGAAGCTGGCACTTCCAGGTTATAGTGCTCCACAGCATGAACACGAGGTGGAGGTCACACCAGGGGGTCAATTTATCAAGCTGCTGGTTGCAACTAATCAGATTCTCGCTGTCATTTTGTAGATTGTAATAAATAAATGATAACTAGAATGTGATTGGTTGCTATAGGCAGCATCTTCCCTTTATCAAACCCGCAGCTTGATAAAATTACCCCCATGTGCTGCTAGAGGGCCTAGAAACCAAAGATCCTCTTACATTGGATAATATTGCTTAGATCTTGCAAGACATGGTTTATGAATCTAATCAATGAAGCAAACAGACATCATCATCATTTATTTATAAAGCGCCAGAAAATTCTGCAGCACTTTACGATTGGGCACAAACACATAAAACAATACTGGGTAATACAGACAGAGGTAAGAGGGCCCTGCTCACAAGCTTACAATCTATGGGACAGTGGGAGTTGGATACATGAGGTTAAGTCTACATATTACATTTCGGACCAGCCAGAGTGCAAAGGTAAAAGGTGATTAGTGGGCTATATGATCCAGTCATACAGTAATGTTGGTCAGGGGGTCAGACGGTTGTTGTCCTGTTGAAATTGTGTAAAGGGTGGTAGTAGGGTAACCTAGAGAGGTGAAGAGGGTGGTTAAGGAATATTATAAGCTTGTCTGAAGAGGTGGGTTTTCAGAGAACGCCTGAAGATTTGTAGACCAGAAGAAAGTTTTATTGTGTGAGGGACGAAAATCACGAAATTTCATTGAGTGGGTGCAGCCCGAAAAATTTCTGTAACCGAGAATGGGAGCATGAGATGAGAGTGGACGTGAGACGCAGATCTTGTACAGAACGGAGGTGTCAAGATAGGAGATATTTTGATACAAAAGAGGAGATGTATGTTGGTGCAGTGTTGTTGATGACTTTGTAGGTTACTAGAAGTATTTTGTATTGGATTCGGTAAAAAACAGGCAACCAATGTAGAGACATCATCAAGTAACATTTTTGGTTACAATATGTCCTCCAATAACAGTCATTGTGTGTACCATTGGTACCAGTAGGATATGGGTGTAACTTCTCTCCTAACCAACATACCAAAGGTGGGAATGAATTGACCAAAATATCAGCAGCTTGTCTCAGTGCTAGCAGCTTCCAGGAAGGTATTACTTGGCTGAGGTAGCTATCAGAGATAAACTACATCCGGCCAAGACGCTTAGTCCTGAGAGGACTGGTAGTGAGGTACAAGTTGAAATCAAAGGATTGTAAAATTATGATAGCTGAGGTCAAGGGATTGGAGAAGATAGAATAGTGACGTACAGTCGAGAAACACAAGTTTTCTTCAAAGCACAAACAGAGAAATGCAAAACAAAACTTTTCTCCTGAAAAAGGTTTGGTAGAAATGAAGGACTTTATAAAGACTACAAACAGGTGAGAGAACTTATTCTGTTAGATTTGAGCTTTCAACTTGAGTGCTGATTACAGGAATTGAGAGAAGGTGTTTGTAGCTGTCATTGTGAACTGGATTCTGACAGCTGTCATCTGGAGTTAGCATTGTGAATCCTCACAGTAATTGTTTTCTGACAGCTGTTATCTGGCGCTAGCATTGTGAATCCTCACACTACTGAACCTTATTTAACAAGTCCCTGAGTTTATTCCTCCTAGGCAAGACGTGACTCTACTGTAAACACCCATAGATAACCTCAGATAACTAGATGGTGTTCCTGTTCTTCTCAGTAGTACAAAACTCAATAAGAGTCTCTGTTCTCACCAGAAGACACCCTACAGCAGCACAATGGGCAACATCGCATTTAATCTTTTGCTTCATAATTGTGATTTTTTTTACTCTACCTTTGACTTTAATCCCAGATTCTCTCACTTGGGGAAAGGGAGACATTCTTACAGTCCATGGCAATACTTAGACATTGGCTGTGAGGAAACAACGCCCCTCAGTAGGCCCACATATATACATGATAAGGACCCCACCAACCAGAAGCCTGTGCCACTCCCCTGGGAGGTCACATCACTGTGGGAATTTGGTGGGCTTAAAAGGAGTTGACCCAAGCCAGATCCTCATGTCAGTCACTGGCTTTGGCTAAGGGGAGATACTCCGCCAAGGGACCTTGTGGATTGCATCTTTTTTTCCTTTGTGGATTTGTTTTCATCATTATTCCGGTGTGGAATTGCTCTTCAATCTCCTGTGTTCCTGTGTGGGACCATCTGTTATTAATCCCTGTGTGGGATTATTGTGAGGAGCTCCATCCTCTCCAAGGTCTCGATCTATCTGGACTCTCACCTCACAAAACACCCTGCTCCTGTGTTTTATGGATCTGTATATACGGTGCATCAGCGAGGTGTCTGAATTTATGACCCGTGTATCTTCACACAGGTCATGGGTCTTCTTCACTCTGACGAGGGAGTTCGGGTAATACCCCATCCTTTCGGCCATTGCTACCACTAGGAAGGTTAGTGAGACTGTTTATAATAACAGAGATAAGACAAACTCAGAAGTGATTAGGGACATAAGCCAGACAAAGAGCCTCCACGAAGGGTGGAAACCTCTGGTATATTCTAGTGTGGTGATTCACAAGGACACTGAAGAGGATGTTCTCTGTGATAAAGCACCAGATGGTTCCATGCTGGTTATGGTATGTCCACTGCACGTTAAACGTATAACTAAGGAGTTATCCATAGGGCTTAGTGACTGCTTTCTTTATGAGATTATAGTGTTTTATGTATAACATCAGCCCTATAAATACTCGCATGATACGACGGAAGAGACTAACACATGAAGCGTTCCCCATTATGGGTGAAAATACGAGGATCTCACCCAATCTTGGCTATGGCCCTAGAGATGCTCTTTTCTGCCCCTCGGCAGGTCCTTTGTCTTCCACCTGGAAGTATAACTACGGGGCTACAATGGTAATGAATCCTGTGAGAGTGATGCGGCATTTTTCTGACCACTTAAAAGACAGACAACAGGCGATATATTTGGAAGGATTGGTGATAAGTGATTTAATCTCTTTTTACAGAGATGTGAGACCTACCGGTAATGTCTATAACAGGCCTGGCCAACTTGTGGATCTAGTTTCACAACACCCGAAGATCCACAGGTTGGCCAGGCCTGGTCTATAGGATATACTCTAAAGTCATAGGTTCAAAGATTGTTAATGAACAAAGGCTGATGGATCTCAGTGTGAAGAGAATGATGTGGAACCTCAAAGTGCAGTTCATCCCCGGATATGAAGTGTTCACTATTATTGTGTAATGCCCACTTAGCGCTAGAGGGAGCGAGTGACATCCCTGGGATGACTGACACCCTGGGGAGTGTTTGGAGCCTTAGAGTGCAAAGCTTGGGCTTTAGTTACCTTCCAGACCATTTGAGATTAGCGTCTGATACAGTAGGAGTAGTTGCCCCTCTGAATATGACAGTATTGTGTAACTGAGCGTGTGAGAGAGAAGCAACAGAGAGCCAGGGCGTGAAGAGACTGCAGGGTGGTAGAATGATGATCTGAGGTGTGAGTGAGAGACACCTATGAGCAGTGAGATTGCACTTGTTAGTTACAGAGTGTGGCCAGAGAGGAGTGTAGCAGCTCACTGAGAGAGAGAAGCGTGAGACAGCACCCATCATGTTAGAGTGCCAGCTCCTGTGCCCAGAGGTGAAGCACTTCTTACAATAAGTAACAAATTGTGCTGGACTAAGGTGTGGGAGATAAAGCCGCCTCATATATTTCCATCACATACAGAGATGTTCTGTCGCCCATTATTAATTGTACAACTCTACTCTTACTGTATGTGCTATATCTGAACTGTGCTGCTACTTGTTTGCCTACTAACCCCCGAGGACCGTAGGAGAATGAGACTCTAGTTAAGGGTGGCCGGGGTAATATCGGAGGTAGGTACCAGTAGAAAATTGCACCTCCCCCACCCACATGGGCCGAGGGGGGAAACAATTGCACGGTGTAAATATTTATGTGCAGCGACGACCTTTTCCCTGTCATAACCAACACTTTCATTGCTAATTAACCAATATGACCAGATTTTACATTCTTCAGTTAATTAGTAACTTTAATGACCAATATAGTAAAGTGTTTATGATTATCCCAAACTTTATATGCCATTAGCTATTAAATTAAAGGGGAATTACTGAGATTAAATGTAACAACTGCTTCTCTGTCTGCTGAGAATAGATTGATATTAATATAATTACTGAGGTAAGGATCTGTGGGATCAGGGGCATTTACAGGGGCCAAGCACTGCATGGACGGGCCCCACAATAGGGGGAGGGTCGGGCGACGGTGGCCCATCCATCCTAAGTTCTGAGCATGAGCTGAGGCTGAGGATGCACCGGGAAGGTGTTATTTATACGCTGTGCACACTCAGAAGAGGAGACTGCTGGGCCCTCCTCACTTCCAGGTCCCTTAGCGGTCACATCTCCTGCAGAGGTGCTGGTTCTGTCAATGCACATTTACAAAACAACTTGCAGAGCGATCTCGTATCTGCAGCCTTCCAAGATAGAAAACTGAGACAAAATAAACCAGATCCTCTGAGACCACTGACATTGTTTCCTAGCAAGCCATGAAAATTGGGATTGTCCACAGAAGTTCACGACTTCTGGCAGATGTGAGATTTGTGCACAAAAGAAGTAGATAAACAAGTTGGATGTTTGAACTTTGTTTCACACCACAATCTTCCTGCATCAGTGTCATATTAGTACTCTGTACTGCTGAGACCCTGCTCCTTCCACTATATAACTCTCAGTCTGTGGCTTCCTGCTGCCTCCATTCCCCTCCTCACATCATGTCACTGCTCCTGTCACATGCAGCCCTGTCCTCACTAACATATCACTCATCTCCTGATATACTCTGTGCTGCTGGGGACCCTGCTCTTTCCACTATATAACTCTCAGTCTGTGGCTTCCTGCTGCCTCCATTCCCCTCCTCACATCATGTCACTGTCCCTGTCACATGCAGCTCTGTCCTCACTAACATATCACTCATCTCCTGATATACTCTGTGCAGCTGGGGACCCTGCTCCTTCCACTATATAACTCTCAGTCTGTGGCATCCTGCTGCCTTCATTCTCCTCCTCACAACATGTCACTGCCCCTGTCACATGCAGCCCTGTCCTCACTATCACATCACTCATCTCCTGATATACTCTGTGCTGCTGGGGGAACCTGCTCCTTCCACTATATAACTCTCAGTCTGTGACTTCCTGCTGCCTCCATTCCCCTCCTCACATCATGTCACTGCCCCTGTCACATGCAACCCTGTCCTCACTGACACATCACTCATCTCCTGATATACTCTGTGCAGCTGGGGACCCTGCTCCTTCTACTATATAACATTCAGTATGTGGCTTCCTGTATCAGAGTGACAGGAGCCTCATATCCCTACTCTGTGCAGCTGGGGAACCTGCTCCTTCCACTATATAACTCTCAGTCTGTGACTTCCTGCTGCCTCCATTCCCCTCCTCACATCATGTCACTGCCCCTGTCACATGCAGCACTGTCCTCACTAACACATCACTCATCTCCTGATATACTCTGTGCTTCTGGGAGACCCTGCTCCTTCCACTATATAACTCTGTCTGCACCTTCCTGCTGCCCCCATTCCCCTCCTCACATCATGTCACTGCCCCTGTCACATGCAGCCCTGTCCTCACTAACACATCACTCATCTCCTGATATACTCTGTATTGCTGGGGACCCTGCCCCTTCCACTATATAACTCTCAGTCTGTGACTTCCTGCTGCCTCCATTCCCCTCCTCACATCATGTCACTGCCCCTGTCACATGCAGCACTGTCCTCACTAACACATCACTCATCTCCTGATATACTCTGTGCTGCTGGGGACCCTGCTCCTTCCACTATATAACTCTCAGTCTGTGACTTCCTGCTGCCTCCATTCCCCTCCTCACATCATGTCACTGTCCCTGTCACATGCAGCCCTGTCCTCAGTAACACATCACTCATCTCCTGATATACTCTGTGCTTCTGGGGGACCCTGCTCCTTCCACTATATAACTCTCAGTCTGTGGCTTCCTGCTGCCTCCATTCCCCTCCTCACATCATGTCACTGCCCCTGTCACATGCAGTCCTGTCCTCACTAACACATCACTCATCTCCTGATATACTCTGTGCAGCTGGGGAACCTGCTCCTTCCACTATATAACTCTCAGTCTGTGACTTCCTGCTGCCTCCATTCCCCTCCTCACATCATGTCACTGTCCCTGTCACATGCAGCCCTGTCCTCAGTAACACATCACTCATCTCCTGATATACTCTGTGCAGCTGGGGACCCTGCTCCTTCCACTATATAACTCTCAGTCTGTGACTTCCTGCTGCCTCCATTCCCCTCCTCACATCATGTCACTGTCCCTGTCACATGCAGCCCTGTCCTCAGTAACACATCACTCATCTCCTGATATACTCTGTGCAGCTGGGGACCCTGCTCCTTCTACTATATAACATTCAGTATGTGGCTTCCTGTATCAGAGTGACAGGAGCCTCATATCCCTACTCTGTGCAGCTGGGGAACCTGCTCCTTCCACTATATAACTCTCAGTCTGTGACTTCCTGCTGCCTCCATTCCCCTCCTCACATCATGTCACTGCCCCTGTCACATGCAGCACTGTCCTCACTAACACATCACTCCTCTCCTGATATACTCTGTGCTGCTGGGGACCCTGCTCCTTCCTCTATATAACTCTCCGTCTGTGGCTTCCTGCTACCTCCATTCCCAACCTCACATCATGTCACTGCCCCTGTCACATGCAACCCTGTCCTCACTGACACATCACTCATCTCCTGATATACTCTGTGCTGCTGGAGGACCCTGCTCCTTCCACTATATAACTCTCAGTCTGTGACTTCCTGCTGCCTCCATTCCCCTCCTCACATCATGTCACTGCCCCTGTCACATGCAGCCCTGTCCTCACTAACACATCACTCATCCCCTGATATACTCTGTGCTGCTGGGGACCTTGCTCCTTCCACTATATAACTCTCAGTCTGTGGCTTCCTGCTGCCTCCATTCCCCTCCTCACATCATGTCACTGCCCCTGTCACATGCAGCCCTGTCCTCACTAACACATCACTCATCTCCTGATATACTCTGTGCTGCTGGAGGACCCTGCTCCTTCCACTATATAACTCTCAGTCTGTGGCTTCCTGCTGCCTCCATTCCCCTCCTCACATCATGTCACTGCCCCTGTCACATGCAGCCCTGTCCTCACTAACACATCACTCATCTCCTGATATACTCTGTGCTTCTGGGAGACCCTGCTCCTTCCACTATATAACTCTCAGTCTGTGGCTTCCTGTATCAGAGTGACAGGAGCCTCATATCCCTACTCTGTGCAGCTGCGGACTCTGTTCCTTTCACTATATAACTCTGTGGCTTACTGTAATTAGCGTTTTTAAACAATGGGCAGTGCACAGTAATATAGTAAGACTCTCATAGTAGAAGTTGATATGTCCTTTTCTGTTGTTCTGGAAAGATATATTGAAATTTGTCAGGCGCCGTTCCCGCACTTCCACTCTGTGCCCGGGATGACCGCTTTCCTTCTCTGCGCAACCGCGTCCTGCCGACAAGATGCGTTCCGTTCTCTCTTCCTGGCGTCAGCATACGCATGCGTGGTTCACTTGCATCTCCCTCACACAACGGGACGCTTCTGTCGGCGTCCTGCCCGCTGAAATCCTACCACCAATTAGAGGCTCCCTTACACCACAAGGGCATACTTACCAACTTTCTGTTGGTGAAATCCGGGAGCCTGCAGAGGAGGTGGGCGTAACGGGGGGGCGGGGCTCCAAGTGGCGTCATTTTGGACCTGCCCCCATGACGTGATGATGCAAAATGCGTCATTTGACAGCGGGGGGCGGGGCCAAACGCCGCGATTGACCGGGAATCGCGGCGTTTGGGACTTAATTCTGCCCACTTCACTAGGAAGTGGGCAGAATTATCCAGATGTGGGGGATTGCCACACTCGCCCGGGAGCCCGGGAGACTCTCGCAAAATGCGGGAGTCTCCCGGATATTTCGGGAGAGTTGGCAAGTCTGCACAAGGGTGCCAGAGTATCTAGGTCTCCCTATGCTCCAGCGCTCCTGTTTGTTCCCAAGCAGCTGCCTGATTATCTGGACTCTGACCCGGTTCTGTCTGACTCTGCTTTGGAATCTCCCTCTGGTTTATACAGATCTCCTGGTTTGACTCCTGGCTTCCTGACTCTGCTTTGTCTGCTCCTTCGGTACTTTCATTGCCCGCACAGTTTGACCTTGGATTGCACGACCACACTTGCTCACCAATTGCCTTGCTGGTGGCTAACTGGGAGGGCCACGACCTGCATGTCTCTTTGCAGCAAAACCCAAACTTCGTTGCGGTGGACTTTGGAGAAGACCGGAGGTGCCAATACCAGCAGGTAAAACTTCAGTCCTGATACCCGTGACAGAATTACCCTGACGTGTTCCAGGGTATATAATTGTCCTTCTCTATCGGTAGTTGGTTGTAGATAAAAGGAAGGAAGGATAAATTCTTGATTGATATAAAAAGTGGAGATTAGTTTAGGTATAATTCTAGGATTGGATCATAATTAGAGATGGGCGGGTCCGGTTCTCCGAGAACCGAACCCACCCGAACTTTGGGTATCCGAGTACCGAGCTGAGCAGCTCGGTACTCTCCCGCCCATTCCGAATCCAAATCGAGGCCGAACGTCATTGTGACGTTGTCGGATCTCGGGACTCGGTTCTCGCGATACTTCAACTTTATAAATACACGCCTCCACAGCAATCCATCGCCATTTGACAGAGGGAGAGAGCAGGGTGTAGTCATAGGCTAATTAGAGCAGGGACAGAGAATACAATATTGTTCTTGCAATTGCTCTAACCAAAATCGCTAGTGCAGAGAGGAGGATAGAGGTTTATTATTTTTTCTTCATATTTGGCACTCCCCAGCGCTTTTGGGGTGTCCCCCATAATTGTGCATTAATATTTCTGGCTGTCAAAAGTCATATCTGTCAGCAGTATCTACTAAATAATTTGTAGCACTCCTCAGTGTTTTTGGGGTGTCCTCCCTAATTGTGCATTAATATTTCTGGCTGTCAAAAGTCATATCTGTCAGCAGTATCTACTAAATAATTTGTAGCACTCCTCAGTGTTTTTGGGGTGTCCTCCCTAATTGTGCATTAATATTTCTGGCTGTCAAAAGTCATATCTGTCAGCAGTATCTACTAAATAATTTGTAGCACTCCTCAGTGTTTTTGGGGTGTCCTCCCTAATTGTGCATTAATATTTCTGGCTGTCAAAAGTCATATCTGTCAGCAGTATCTACTAAATAATTTGTAGCACTCCTCAGTGTTTTTGGGGTGTCCTCCCTAATTGTGCATTAATATTTCTGGCTGTCAAAAGTCATATCTGTCAGCAGTATCTACTAAATAATTTGTAGCACTCCTCAGTGTTTTTGGGGTGTCCTCCCTAATTGTGCATTAATATTTCTGGCTGTCAAAAGTCATATCTGTCAGCAGTATCTACTAAATAATTTTTAGCACTCCTCAGTGTTTTTGGGGTGTCCTCCCTAATTGTGCATTAATATTTCTGGCTGTCAAAAGTCATATCTGTCAGCAGTATCTACTAAATAATTTGTAGCACTCCTCAGTGTTTTTGGGGTGTCCTCCCTAATTGTGCATTAATATTTCTGGCTGTCAAAAGTCATATCTGTCAGCAGTATCTACTAAATAATTTTTAGCACTCCTCAGTGTTTTTGGGGTGTCCTCCCTAATTGTGCATTAATATTTCTGGCTGTCAAAAGTCATATCTGTCAGCAGTATCTACTAAATAATTTGTAGCACTCCTCAGTGTTTTTGGGGTGTCCTCCCTAATTGTGCATTAATATTTCTGGCTGTCAAAAGTCATATCTGTCAGCAGTATCTACTAAATAATTTGTAGCACTCCTCAGTGTTTTTGGGGTGTCCTCCCTAATTGTGCATTAATATTTCTGGCTGTCAAAAGTCATATCTGTCAGCAGTATCTACTCAATAATTTTTAGCACTCCTCAGTGTTTTTGGGGTGTCCTCCCTAATTGTGCATTAATATTTCTGGCTGTCAAAAGTCATATCTGTCAGCAGTATCTACTCAATAATTTTTAGCACTCCTCAGTGTTTTTGGGGTGTCCTCCCTAATTGTGCATTAATATTTCTGGCTGTCAAAAGTCATATCTGTCAGCAGTATCTACTAAATAATTTTTAGCACTCCTCAGTGTTTTTGGGGTGTCCTCCCTAATTGTGCATTAATATTTCTGGCTGTCAAAAGTCATATCTGTCAGCAGTATCTACTAAATAAGTTTTAGCACTCCTCAGTGTTTTTGGGGTGTCCTCCCTAATTGTGCATTAATATTTCTAGCTGTCAAAAGTCATATCTGTCAGCAGTATCTACTAAATAATTTTTAGCACTCCTCAGTGTTTTTGGGGTGTCCTCCCTAATTGTGCATTAATATTTCTGGCTGTCAAAAGTCATATCTGTCAGCAGTATCTACTAAATAATTTTTAGCACTCCTCAGTGTTTTTGGGGTGTCCTCCCTAATTGTGCATTAATATTTCTGGCTGTCAAAAGTCATATCTGTCAGCAGTATCTACTAAATAATTTTTAGCACTCCTCAGTGTTTTTGGGGTGTCCTCCCTAATTGTGCATTAATATTTCTGGCTGTCAAAAGTCATATCTGTCAGCAGTATCTACTAAATAATTTTTAGCACTCCCCAGTGGTTTGCGCTCAGAATGGATTCAAAGCAGTCCACATATGATCTAAATGAGCAACCAGGTTCTGTCACCAGTCCTGATGTTAGTGTTCCCAGTACGTCATCTGGCCAAGGCGATGTCAAACAACAGAGTGTTTTCAAATTAGTGCAAAAAACAAAAACCAAAAAAAAATTTACTGTATTGAAGCGAAAAAGAAGTGTAACTGAGCAAAAGTTAAGTGACGATAAAAAAAAAATTGCAAGCATGCCATTCTACACACGCAGTGGCAAAGAGAGAATGAGGCCTTCACCTTTGGCTATTAGTGGCAGATCCCAAAAAGTTACCCAGCCTACAATTGGTGCACAACTACTGTTATGCGTCAAAGCCGAGCTGCAAGATAACAGTGAGGCATTACAGGAGAATATTTGCTCTGATTCACAAATGACAACAATCCCTGTGGAGAGTCCATCCAACAGTGGGATGTCTAATCGTGAGCATTCTGCTGATGTGTGCCTTAATAGCCCGAGTGTAGCCGGTGATACCCAAATTGAGGATGCCACTTTGGAATTAGAAGAGGATGAGGGGGAGATTTGTGTAGGCGACGAGGGCGCTAATGATGATGTTGATGATTATGATGCAGACAGATACCAAATTGCCTTTCTCAATTTCTATTTATATTCTAGATTATATAACGGCTGAATAGTTTTCTATTTTACTCCTAGTGGAGAGAGGATCTGATGCAGACAGATACCAAACTGCCTTTGTCCATTTCAATTTATATTGTACAGTATATAACGGCTGAATTTATTAGTATTTTATACAAGTGGAGGGGGGCCTAGAGAGACAGAAACCAAACTGTCTTTCTCCATGTCAATTAATATTGTACAGTCTATAACGGCTGAATTTTTTGGTATTTTATACAAGTGGAGGGGGGCCTAGAGAGACAGAAACCAAACTGTCTTTCTCCATGTCAATTAATATTGTACAGTCTATAATGGCTGAATTTTTTGGTATTTTATACAAGTGGAGGGGGGCCTTGAGAGACAGAAACCAAACTGGCTTTTTCTATTTCTTTACATATTTAACTATAAGTGTAGGGTGTAATATACATTCAAAGACGATGGCTGCATTGCCAATATGCATAGATGGAGAGGAAGACAATCTGTTTTGTGTGTAGAATAGGCCTACCAACGAAGAATTAAACTGTTTTTTTGGATGATTTATTACCTCAACAATTAGATTACTTGTCTCAAAAACAGTTGGAGCACTAAATTGGGTTAATTTAGGCCCAAAAATATGGATTTTCCCAAAAAATAGCAAAACAAAACCAAACAAAACCAAAACCAAAACCAAAACACGCAATGGAGGTTTTGCAAAACCAAAACCAAAACCAAAACACGACGGTAATCCAGATCCAAAACCGAATCCAAAACCAAAACACGGGGGTCAGTGACCATCTCTAATCATAATACAACTCTGTCCATATATGTTTATAAAAGGTTCTTTACACTATACAGCTGATAGTTCTCCCACTGGATGGGTGGATAAGATCGCTATCAGAAATACCACTTCCAATATCAGCTGTTTGAAGAACAAATCCTACAGAAACTCAAAGGGACCTTGTTAGGGCATCTAGAGACATCTGAGGTCCTACAAAACATTTGATATGAGGTCTAATTCTTTTCACTGCTTGGGGAAAAAAACCTCACATAGAAACATAAGTTCATAAGATACCAACCTGGAGTATAGGAAACTGCAGTGCAGACACCTGGACCTTCACAGCATCCTGAAGAAAGTCTAGAATTTGTGGAATGGTAGCAGAAGCTGGATGAAATGATTTAGGTTTGCACCACAGAATGAACATCTTCCAAATTCTAAAATAGAGGAGGAATTTTGTGTTCTGACTTTCAGAAGAATCTCAATAACTTTATCCGAGACACCCCTGGTGTCTAAGCTCAATCTCCATGCCCTCAAAGAGAAGATCTTTGGGCTGAGATGTAGAATTGGTCCCTGGTCAAAACTGTTCCAAAAGCATTCCCAAGACTACAGCAAACCACCAGCAGCCAAATAGGAAGAACTGCTACTTCTGCTTCTTCTTGCGCTTCCATAGTGCGCAGGCAATAAGAGGAAGACAGACCCTGGTTGGAATTGATAGAGCATCTATTCCCTTCATCTTGGTATCAGTGTGATGAGAACAGAACTGAGTTCCTTGGTGTGTCAGGTCTATAACCTGTGTGATAGGTAAAGAGAGACTGCGGGCTGGAATTGTGTGACCTCATATAGCAAACACCCCCAAAGTCACGGCAGCTGGGAGCGTGTTCCTGACAAACTCCAAATACTTCGGAGTTGTTGTAAAAAAGTAGGGACTCCTCTCTAACCCCGTATGAGCTACCTAGAAGACAGGCCTGAACCTGTATGTACTCTCAGCGGTGCGTCGCAGGAACCCTCCAGACTTGCTGGGAAAGGTCACACAGGTAGATACAACACCTTACGCAGCCGAGAGACAGGAAACCACCAAGTGGAAGGAGTCCCCACCTTATATACGTGTGCAGATGTTTCTTTTTCTTGTCTCTACTCAGCTGATTTAAGGTTAATTGGGACGTTCCGACTGTCATAGAGTTTTAAAGTCTTCAATAGGAATTCTTTTTTTTTTTTAAACACAATAATTTGTATAGAATATAAACAGATGAGGGGACTACACAGTAGTGATACAAGGACACGTATATTGAGCATTTGCAGACGTAAAGTGCGTTTATCCAAACACACGCAATATTGTGTATATGCTGATTGTATGATCCATGTGAACCAGCATTTACGATGTAATGGAGCCAGAACGCTTAAAGCATTCATCAGTATACTATCATGAAAGTATAGTCATGTCCAACAGAGTATTTAATGTCACTGGGCGAAGAGTCATGGAAAATCAACCGCACGGATGTCTCCATAAGTGAATAACCATTGAACCACGCCCAACATTATCACACACAATTATCATAGTTACATGTCATAGAAGTTTTAGTGCTGCTCAAACATTAACAATAGCAGCATTACCATATAATGTTCTACAAAACCCTGGGGATCTCTCCGCATCCAGACCCCTACTTCATTACAGTGTTTCACAAGGACCAGAGGAACCAATCAGACCAACAGAATATTCACAACAGCACAGTGTATATCAGGAGATGAGTGATGTGATAGTAAGGACAGAGTTATATAGTGTAAGGAGAAGGGTCCCCCAGCAGCACAGAGTATATCAGGAGATGAGTGATGTGTTAGTGAGGACAGGGCTGCATGTGACAGGGGCAGTGACATGATGTGAGGAGGGGAATGGAGGCAGCAGGAAGCCACAGACTGAGAGTTATAGAGTGGAAGGAGCAGGGTCCCCAGCAGCACAGAGTATATCAGGAGATGAGTGATGTGTTAGTGAGGACAGGGCTGCATGTGACAGAGGCAGTGACATTATGTGAGGAGGGGAATGGAGGCAGCAGGAAGCCACAGACAGAGTTATAGAGTGGAAGGGGCAGGGTCCCCCAGCAGCACAGAGTATATCAGGAGATGAGTGATGTGTTAGTGAGGACAGGGCTGCATGTGACAGAGGCAGTGACATTATGTGAGGAGGGGAATGGAGGCAGCAGGAAGCCACAGACAGAGTTATATAGTGGAAGGAGCAGGGTCCCCCAGCAGCACAAAGTATATCAGGAGATGAGTGATGTGATAGTGAGGACAGGGCTGCATGTGACAGGGGCAGTGACATGAGGTGAGGAGGGGAATGGAGGCAGCAGGAAGCCACAGACTGAGAGTTATATAGTGTAAGGAGCAGGGTCTCCAGGGTAATGATGTGCGCATACACTAGCCGCTAATGGAATATGTTCTGCTGTCACCATCTTTTCCAGTTACTGAGGGTAATAGTACTTAGATTTTGGACAATAGAGGTTACCGGTTCCAGTCACAGGTGGCATCGCTCGTCTAATCATTGACTTGTAGACGGACCTTGTGCTGAGATACTCAGTTGACAAGTAGAGACGTAATCACATGAAACATCTATATATTTCCACTGACTCGGTTTAATTCGATCCTTTCATGTTGATGAGAGAACAATGTGAGTGTGATAACCACATCGATGTTTGACCTTGAACTCATAATCAAACCTAAATTGCAATGACGCCACAGCCATAGTCAGCCTTCAACCTGAGACCTTACAAGACGAACAATTAGCTTCAAGTCAGAAATTTTGGTAATTACTAACTCAATTTCTTTGACGTTTTCTATATATCTATGATGTCAACTGTAAATAATACTAGTTTGCTATAACAAACAATAGTAAGTAAGAGTGAGTCGTAGAGGGTCCTTCAGATGCTTAAAAATAAGAAACGAAAACCCTGTAAGAGATAACTTAATGTTAGTAAATTGTATCAAAATAACTCCTTGAGGATTGTTTCGTACAGTGTAATAAATCAGCAGGGAGGTAAGAAGTATATATAATACAACCAGGGAGGAAGCAGAGATTGCTGGGGGCAGCAGTGAGAGATATTTGGAAAGAGGTAGCAGTTGTGGGACAAGTTGAGCTCTATTTATTATTCAGTCCGTTATACAGGGTCTGATACACACTGAATCCAACAGTGACCCGGACACAATATTCTATTCTACATTCTATATTCTACAGAAAAAGCCAACACAGTAACTACAGCCAGAGTTTATTCATGTGCTGGCTAGTATACAATCCAAAGCCTACGGACTGGTGACTAGTGCAAAGCCCATTCCCTGGTAGCCAGTATAATATACAAAGCCCATTCCCTGGTAGATAGTGCACTACACAAAACCCATTCCCTTGTGGTCAGTGTACAATACAGAGCCCATTCCTGGTGGCTAGAGTATAATATAGAGCCATTCCCTCTTGGCCAGTGAACCACATGGAGTCCAGTCAGTGGAGAGGAGGTAAATCAGCTGCTATTAGCAGACGACAGCACACAGACAGTGCTTCTACTGGGTCACTTTACAGGGTATAGTCACAAATCCCTCATTAACTAAGTTATCAGAACCAATCTTGACAAGTTCTTCACCTATAGCAACCCCCAATTCCATGAAACTTAATATGTTCGTTGATACTTAGCTGTCCCCAATACCAAAAAACCTGACAAAGTAGAAGCATCTGTAGGGTAATGTTTAGGCACAGCAGACGTCTATACACAAGGTGCTCTGAGTAATATGGTATAGAATCCAGAGAACAGTACAAACAGCAGAGCGGAGATGAACATGCAATAGGCAAAATCCAGTTCAGGCAGAATAGAGAATAATCAGGACACACTCTAAGATTTGGTCCCAGGGACAAACAGGACAATTAGGGTCACAAACAAGAGTGAGTCAGACAGCAGGACGGGATTCACAACAGCACTGACCAGGTGCACAGAAATGCAGACATGGAAAGCCAGCAACTACTCACTGACACAGGTGGGTAATTAAGGTAACAAAAATCAATGAGGAACAACTACTGATCAGCGTCCCGGTGATAGAACAGAGACTATGATCACAGGTAAAGTTTGCAGACTGGGAAGTGCCATCTTGGTATTGTTAGACTGATGAAGTATCTGGCTGGTATTGGCAGACTGGGGAAGTATCTGGCTGGTATTGGCAGACTGGGGAAGTATCTGGCTGGTATTGGCAGACTGGGGAAGTATCTGGCTGGTATTGGCAGACTGGGGAAGTATCTGGCTGGTATTGGCAGACTGGGGAAGTATCTGGCTGGTATTGACAGACTGGAGAAGTATCTGGCTGGTATTGGCAGTCTGGGGAAGTATCTGTCTGGTATTGGCAGACTGGGGAAGTATCTGGCTGGTATTGGCAGACTGGGGAAGTATCTGGCTGGTATTGGCAGACTGGGGAAGTATCTGGTGGTATTGGCAGACTGGGGAAGTATCTGGCTGGTATTGGCAGACTGTGGAAGTATCTGGCTGGTATTGGCAGACTGTGGAAGTATCTGGCTGGTATTGGCAAACTAGGGAAGTATCTGGCTGGTATTGGTAGACTGGGGAAGTATCTGGCTGGTATTAGCAAACTGAGGAAGTATCTGGCTGGTAATGACAGACTGGGGAAGTATCTAGCTGGTATTGGCAGACTGGGGAAGTATCTGGCTGGTATTGGCAGACTGGGGAAGTATCTGTCTGTTATTGGCAGACTGGGGAAGTATCTGTCTGGTATTGGCAGACTGGGGAAGTATCTGGCTGGTATTGGCAGACTGGGGAAGTATCTGGCTGGTATTGGTAGACTGGGAAAGTATCTGGCTGGTATTGACAGACTGGGGAAGTATCTGGCTGGTATTGGCAGACTGGGGAAGTATCTGGCTGGTATTGGCAGACTGGGGAAGTATCTGGCTGATATTGGCAGACTGTGGAAGTATCTGGCTGGTATTGGCAGACTGGGGAAGTATCTGGCTGGTATTGACAGACTGGAGAAGTATCTGGCTGGTATTGGCAGTCTGGGGAAGTATCTGTCTGGTATTGGCAGACTGGGGAAGTATCTGGCTGGTATTGACAGACTGGAGAAGTATCTGGCTGGTATTGGCAGTCTGGGGAAGTATCTGTCTGGTATTGGCAGACTGGGGAAGTATCTGGCTGGTATTGGCAGACTGGGGAAGTATCTGGCTGGTATTGGCAGACTGGGGAAGTATCTGGCTGGTATTGGCAGACTGGGGAAGTATCTGGTGGTATTGGCAGACTGGGGAAGTATCTGGCTGGTATTGGCAGACTGTGGAAGTATCTGGCTGGTATTGGCAGACTGTGGAAGTATCTGGCTGGTATTGGCAAACTAGGGAAGTATCTGGCTGGTATTGGTAGACTGGGGAAGTATCTGGCTGGTATTAGCAAACTGAGGAAGTATCTGGCTGGTAATGACAGACTGGGAAAGTATCTAGCTGGTATTGGCAGACTGGGGAAGTATCTGGCTGGTATTAGCAAACTGAGGAAGTATCTGGTTTGTATTGACAGACTGGGGAAGTATCTGGCTGGTATTGGCAGACTGGGGAAGTATCTGGCTGGTATTGGTAGACTGGGAAAGTATCTGGCTGGTATTGACAGACTGGGGAAGTATCTGGCTGGTATTGGCAGACTGGGGAAGTATCTGGCTGGTATTGGCAGACTGGGGAAGTATCTGGCTGATATTGGCAGACTGTGGAAGTATCTGGCTGGTATTGGCAGACTGGGGAAGTATCTGGCTGGTATTGACAGACTGGAGAAGTATCTGGCTGGTATTGGCAGTCTGGGGAAGTATCTGTCTGGTATTGGCAGACTGGGGAAGTATCTGGCTGGTATTGACAGACTGGAGAAGTATCTGGCTGGTATTGGCAGTCTGGGGAAGTATCTGTCTGGTATTGGCAGACTGGGGAAGTATCTGGCTGGTATTGGCAGACTGGGGAAGTATCTGGCTGGTATTGGCAGACTGGGGAAGTATCTGGCTGGTATTGGCAGACTGGGGAAGTATCTGGTGGTATTGGCAGACTGGGGAAGTATCTGGCTGGTATTGGCAGACTGTGGAAGTATCTGGCTGGTATTGGCAGACTGTGGAAGTATCTGGCTGGTATTGGCAAACTAGGGAAGTATCTGGCTGGTATTGGTAGACTGGGGAAGTATCTGGCTGGTATTAGCAAACTGAGGAAGTATCTGGCTGGTAATGACAGACTGGGAAAGTATCTAGCTGGTATTGGCAGACTGGGGAAGTATCTGGCTGGTATTAGCAAACTGAGGAAGTATCTGGTTTGTATTGACAGACTGGGGAAGTATCTGGCTGGTATTGGCAGACTTGGGAAGTATCTGGCTGGTATTGGCAGACTGGGGAAGTATCTGGCTGGTATTGGCAGACTGGGGAAGTATCTGGCTGGTATTGGCAGAACTGTGGAAGTATCTGGCTGGTATTGGCAGACTGGGGAAGTATCTGGCTGGTATTGGCAGACTGGGGAAGTATCTGGCTGGTATTGACAGACTGGGGAAGTATCTGGCTGGTATTAGCAAACTGAGGAAGTATCTGGTTTATATTGACAGACTGGGGAAGTATCTGGCTGGTATTGGCAGACTGGGGAAGTATCTGGCTGGTATTAGCAAACTGAGGAAGTATCTGGTTTGTATTGACAGACTGGGGAAGTATCTGGCTGGTATTGGCAGACTTGGGAAGTATCTGGCTGGTATTGGCAGACTGGGGAAGTATCTAGCTGGTATTGGCAGACTGGGGAAGTATCTGGCTGGTATTGACAGACTGGGGAAGTATCTGGCTGGTATTGGCAGACTGGGGAAGTATCTGGCTGGTATTGACAGACTGGGGAAGTATCTGGCTGGTATTGGCAGACTGGGGAAGTATCTGGCTGGTATTGGCAGACTGGGGAAGTATCTGGCTGGTATTGACAGACTGGGGAAGTATCTGGCTGGTATTGGCAGACTGGGGAAGTATCTGGCTGGTATTGGCAGACTGGGGAAGTATCTGGCTGGTATTGGCAGACTGGGGAAGTATCTGGCTGGTATTGGCAGACTGGGGAAGTATCTGGCTGGTATTGGCAGACTGGGGAAGTATCTGGCTGGTATTGGCAGACTGGGGAAGTATCTGGCTGGTATTGACAGACTGGGGAAGTATCTGGCTGGTATTGGCAGACTGGGGAAGTATCTGGCTCGTATTAGCAAACTGAGGAAGTATCTGGTTTGTATTGACAGACTGGGGAAGTATCTGGCTGGTATTGGCAGACTGGGGAAGTATCTGGCTGGTATTGGCAGACTGGGGTAGTATCAGGTTGGTATTGACAGGCTGGGGTAGTATCAGGTTGGTATTGGCAGACTAATAAAGTTACTGGGTGGTATTGGCAGATAAGGGAGGTATCTGGGTGGTACTAGCAGACTGGGTAAATAAATAGCCAGGCACATTGAGGGATGCAGAAGATCCAATGCCCCACAGGAGAATAATAAATCACAACATAATCGTAGAAGAATAAATGTTACTTGGGAGTGATATTTGCAGAACAGACCAGAGGAGACTGAGCCCTCTGTACCTGGCTATTGGATACACCATTATATAATATAATCTTACTCACTGGGAACATTCCCAAGTATCTCTTAGGACAAGTAACAATCTGCTGGATTCTTTATTGAGATCTAAATTCATTAAAGAGTTGGCTAATGAGCTGAATAAAGCTTGTAGTGCTTTGATGATATTCCCAATGCTATGTTATAATATGTTACAGATAAGATTTATTACAGACAACAACATCAAATGGGATCTGAGCAAAGTAATAAAACAAACTATTGAAGGTTATCAGGTTAAAAGCTCTCTCACTTAAAACCCAATGCAAACATGTAAACGTGGGGTAATTAGAGTAGTACGTCCCCTAACCCCTGAAGGGACATGGCACCCAGGATTGGTTCTAAAGGACTCTCATATTATCTCAAATGTGGCACAAGTTCCAGCCTTAAGGGAATATCATCATTGTAATCTCCAGGATAGACAGGAACTTCTCAGACAACATAATGTGTGGTTGAATCTGGTGTCTTCTGCCAATTATTCCCCATTTGTCTGCTGGCAAAATCTGCATCTGCAGCCAATGGTTTTATTTGCTCTGAAATATCTCATTGTTATTATGTCTGAGGGAGTCCCTGGTGGTATTTGGGTGTCAGGTGGACCTGGATAAGGAAAACCCCATTCCACAAATACCAAACTATATTGTATATGTTGTTTCTACTACTGGCCCCACTAACCTGAAATCCTACAACTAAAATCGTCCATTCCTGATGGATTCCGGCAAATCAACGCTGAGCACGGAGAAGTCGCAGGTTCCGTCACTCCATAGATACGCCATCTTTCTTCCATCGAAGAGTGGAACCAGGAGTCTCTCTAAACTGGTCAAATAGATAATACCATGATTATGTGAAGTAACATGTAAATGAGGTTATCTAAAATAGATAAGATATAGGTAAGAAGAAAATATTGGGTGAAGGGGAAGTTTATAGTAAAAGGCAGTGTAAGTGCAGATAAAAGTCCAGTATTGAGACAAGTGATCAGATGGATGGATCAAGATAGTAAAATATGGAAAATAAATTAAAACAAAAAATAGTAAAGCAAATTGTATCTGAGGTGGTCGATTGTGTGGGAGACGCGTTTCGCCACTGCTATTGGCTTCCACAGTACGTTGATTCATATCCGATCACCTCAGTGACCTTTTCATTCATCTTGACATTATATTGTTACATAGATTTTGTAATCTAATCCCTGATTCCTGCCATCACTGCTCTAATCTGTAATTCCTACCATCATAATCCATCCTAGTATCTTTACTTCTATTTTCCCACTTCTCTTCACTCTCCTTTTTTTTATTTGGTTTATCTTTTACATCTTCCACTGATACTTCTTTAACCTTCTTTTCCCCAACCATAACTCTTCCTCCTTCGCCACCTACTTCCACCCATCATACTCATGTGCACTCCCAGAAACGCACCAACTGTTTCAATCATGCCCCTTGTTATTAACTCTGTAGAGGTTCTGCCTAATTAGGTAGTTATCAGTCGTTCCTAAGTGGGCTCTGGTACAGTAGCAAGTATTAGTATTCATCCATGTACTACTTTTAAGAGTTAAATAAGATCAGCTGATTAAGCTATTCATAGCTTAGTGAGAGTACAGATCACGTCTGCACCTAATGCAGACCAGCAGGTCACCTGGTGTTAGTAACTATCAGGGCTAGATACATTGCATCCAGTCTTAGTTGGGGATATCTAACATTACATATATAGAGTATTTTATAGGCACAGATAAGACACAATGTCGCTCTGATCTACAATAAATTCCATCATACGACAGTTTACTCACGTTTCATATCTTCCAAATTTGCCAAGAAAGAGCAATAAAATATCAGGTGACCCCATGTAGTCAATAAAGGTTTATAGTGGTGGCAGCTGCCAAGAACCGTCCCGGCCACTAGGAAGTGGTGAAATTACTGAATAACCAGACACAAAGCATATAAACCCGCACACCAGCAGCGGGTGGCAGGACAACGACAGTTTCATCATGTGGACTCGGGCTCTAGGTCTCCTTCTACTCATCCACTTATGTGGCAGCGTTACGGTCAAGGTAAGAGCCGCAGCACCAGTGGCAGATTCAGATCATCTAGGGCCCCTCACCCTCCTACCCCAGCTCCTTCCTGGGCCATCTACCAGCCGGAACAGACCCTTATTTAGACACATCACAGAGGGCCAGGAAAACTAATGATATAAATATAATGATTATATGCAGCATTTATTAATCAGTTGCCTTCACTGTGTAACTAGACAGATAAAAGCTCATTGATAATTGGCTGCAATGTTGTTAAATAAGTCCTAAGATTCCCCCCCCCCCCCCCCCCCCCTTACGTTAGATAGATGGATGCAGGTATACGGGTATTTGTGGGTTTGGGGCAACTGTCCAAACATTCCCCACTTTAGTCTACCACTGTGTGGCCTCTTGGAAAATGGGGAGTCAGTGGTGGATTATAATAGGGGGATGTAGTGTAGAAGGGAGCCCAGGCCCTATAGGCCCTGCTACTTGCCAGGGACAGATAATAATATAGATTGTGATAAATAAACTTGTAGAAAATGTGTCAAAAGTGAAATTTAATCATGGGTGGGGGGTGGGGAGAGAATCGCAGGAGGTGGGAGATTAACTTGGAGGGGCAGGGAGAAGACATCTGCTGCAGGCGGGATGGATAGAGATGGAGATAGAAAGAGAGAGGAGGAGATGGAGAGAGGCAGAGAGAGACAACTGCACACGGGAAGGGGTGAGAGAGAGAAGGAAGGGGGAAGAGGAAGAGAGAGAGAGAACCGTAGAAGGGAAGAGAGTGTAATGGAGGGGGAGATGGAGAGAGAGAGGGGGGGTATAGAAAGAGAGAGAACTGTGGAAGAGAGGGGCAGAGATGGAGACTGAGAGGGGGAGAGAGGGGAGATGGAGAGAGAGAGGGGGTATAGAAAGAGAGAGGGGGCTGAGAAAGAGAGAGAACTGCAGAGGGAGATAGTGGGGAGATGGAGAGAGGCAGAGAGAGACAATTGCACACGGGAAGGGGTGAGAGAGAGAAGGAAGGGGGAAGAGGAAGAGAGAGAGAGAACCGTAGAGGGGAAGAGAGTGTAATGGAGGGGGAGATGGAGAGAGAGAGAGGGGGTATAGAAAGAGAGAGGGGGCTGAGAAAGAGAGAGAACTGCAGAGGGAGAGAGGGGCAGAGATGGAGAGAGGCAGAGAGAGACAACTGCACACGGGAAGGGGTGAGAGAGAGAGGGAAGGGGGAAGAGGAAGAGGGAGAGAGAACCGTAGAGGGGAAGAGAGTGTAATGGAGGGGGAGATGGAGAGAGAGAGAGGGGGTATAGAAAGAGAGAGGGGGCTGAGAAAGAGAGAGAACTGCAGAGGGAGAGAGGAGGAGATGGAGAGAGGCAGAGAGAGACAATTGCACACGGGAAGGGGTGACAGAGAGAAGGAAGGGGGAAGAGGAAGAGAGAGAGAGAACCGTAGAGGGGAAGAGAGTGTAATGGAGGGGGAGATGGAGAGAGAGAGGGGGTATAGAAAGAGAGAGGGGGCTGAGAAAGAGAGAGAACTGCAGAGGGAGAGAGGGGCAGAGATGGAGAGAGGCAGAGAGAGACAACTGCACACGGGAAGGGGTGAGAGAGAGAGGGAAGGGGGAAGAGGAAGAGGGAGAGAGAACCGTAGAGGGGAAGAGAGTGTAATGGAGGGGGAGATGGAGAGAGAGAGGGGGTATAGAAAGAGAGAGGGGGCTGAGAAAGAGAGAGAACTGCAGAGGGAGAGAGGGGGAGATGGAGAGAGGCAGAGAGAGACAACTGCACATGGGAAGGGGTGAGAGAGAGAGGGAAGGGGGAAGAGGAAGAGGGAGAGAGAACCGTAGAGGGGAAGAGAGTGTAATGGAGGGGGAGATGGAGAGAGAGAGAGGGGGTATAGAAAGAGAGAGGGGGCTGAGAAAGAGAGAGAACTGCAGAGGGAGAGAGGAGGAGATGGAGAGAGGCAGAGAGAGACAATTGCACACGGGAAGGGGTGACAGAGAGAAGGAAGGGGGAAGAGGAAGAGAGAGAGAGAACCGTAGAGGGGAAGAGAGTGTAATGGAGGGGGAGATGGAGAGAGAGAGGGGGTATAGAAAGAGAGAGGGGGCTGAGAAAGAGAGAGAACTGCAGAGGGAGAGAGGAGGAGATGGAGAGAGGCAGAGAGAGACAATTGCACACGGGAAGGGGTGAGAGAGAGAAGGAAGGGGGAAGAGGAAGAGAGAGAGAGAACCGTAGAGGGGAAGAGAGTGTAATGGAGGGGGAGATGGAGAGAGAGAGAGGGGGTATAGAAAGAGAGAGGGGGCTGAGAAAGAGAGAGAACTGCAGAGGGAGAGAGGAGGAGATGGAGAGAGGCAGAGAGAGACAATTGCACACGGGAAGGGGTGACAGAGAGAAGGAAGGGGGAAGAGGAAGAGAGAGAGAGAACCGTAGAGGGGAAGAGAGTGTAATGGAGGGGGAGATGGAGAGAGAGAGGGGGTATAGAAAGAGAGAGGGGGCTGAGAAAGAGAGAGAACTGCAGAGGGAGAGAGGGGCAGAGATGGAGAGAGGCAGAGAGAGACAACTGCACACGGGAAGGGGTGAGAGAGAGAGGGAAGGGGGAAGAGGGAGAGAGAACCGTAGAGGTGAAGAGAGTGTAATGGAGGGGGAGATGGAGAGAGAGAGGGGGTATAGAAAGAGAGAGGGGGCTGAGAAAGAGAGAGAACTGCAGAGGGAGAGAGGGGGAGATGGAGAGAGGCAGAGAGAGACAACTGCACATGGGAAGGGGTGAGAGAGAGAAGGAAGGGGGAAGAGGAAGAGAGAGAGAGAACCGTAGAGGAGAAGAGAGTGTAATGGAGGGGGAGATGGAGAGAGAGAGAGGGGGTATAGAAAGAGAGAGAACTGTGGAAGAGAGGGGCAGAGATGGAGACTGAGAGGGGGAGAGAGGGGGTGAGATAAGGGAAGAAAGAGGGATAGAGAAAGGGAGGGAGAGAATCGCAGAGGCAAAGGGGGGAGAGGGAAGAAGGGAGGAGAAGAAGAGTGGAGGAGGAGGAAAGGGAGAAAGTGAGAGAGACAATGATGAAAGGAGGAACACTGCCGGGGAAGGCAGAGTGGCAGACATAAGAACGATATAAAATAAACACCGTATCACCGCTTATTATGGGAATGTCTTAATGTTTCCCTGTTTGTTTGGGTGACGATCTTGGAGTGGGCAGTGTGGTATTGAGCTCTCTCTAATGTGTGTGCTTTTGTAAACTGTCCATCAATGGAGGATTCTGCAGGGTTTGTTATGTACTAAGGGGGCATGATGGAAGGCATGTAATATGCTGACATGTTACAGACAGCCATGAGCGTAGACACATACCGTATCAGGGTTTGGTGGCAGATAGTAACTCATGAAATAGGTCTGTGGAACACACTATGGAGAAATGCCGGTATTCAATAAGTTCAGTGCTGAACCGGACAGTCATTTTCACTCCCTTTCTCTACGGTCTATTGAGAACAGAACAAGGGGTCTCGTAGGCGGCCCTCTACACCCCTGGATTGTGTCCTAAACTGGGGACTGTTCCCTCTGCCTCGTGGTAGCCTGAAGATGCTGATGACTGCTGGAGATCCAGCCCAGGTGAAGATGCCTATGATACCTGGTCTGAAAGGGGAACTTACCTCTGTGAATCCTCTGATTGTGAGGATTTCTGGTCACCTATCTGATGACGATTGGTCAATGGACAATATGTTCCTGGAAGACGCAGTTGGATGACCATATAGAGTTATTTGGGCATTGATGAATTGCGTCTCGTTACGCCTGTCTAGGTGAACAGCCTGAGAATAGTTAAAGTGAGTTCCTGTAATTACAACACAATTAAGAGTAGACACAACCACAGACACAGGTATGAAGGGTCATATGTCTTACAGATCGTGGGGTTGTTAGGAAATGATGATGACTATCTAGCCGCTTCTGATTGGCTGATTGCGTTTGACCCCTCCAGCAGACAGTGCATCCATCATTAACATCTGCTATATTATATGAAGTTGCGTCCGTCTAGTCACATGACTTAATTGACATTTCCATTTGGATTGTGGATAAGAAGATTCCTATTTGATTTTAGAAGGGGAAAACATATTTAATTTGTATTTTGTGTTTCTGTTTAATTCTATTTTAATGTAAAATGCATCTTTTACATGTATTAATAACCCTGTCCAGGGACTGTTCACTGCTGTGTACACGTCATCTCATTACATAGTTATATTGTGTATAATAGGGTCATGTGACTTTAGCATTACTACACTCTTGTGTCACTACATGTAAATGAGCAGGAAGCATGTTGAGTCGGACTGAACATATGAACATAACCAATGCTTCATCTCTTTATATACGTTCTGATCACTCGTCAGCCCCAGATTATCCAGCTAGTTAGATGTATTATCAGACCTGTCTGTTCCTGACTGCTGTGATTGTTCTGCCTGTTTCCTTTACCTGTGGGGAGTTCTGAGTCTTGGCCTAAACTCACTGTAACCTGTTGCTGCAGCAAAAAGTGGTGAAGATTTGTCTGTAACTCTGCTGTCCAGCAACATTTATTTATATAGCGCAGCATATTCCTCAACGTATGGAGTTAGGATATTAAACAAGTCAGGAGATGTGTGTTGGTGCAGTGTTGTATGTTGTAGAAGTATTTTATATTGGATTCAGTAATAAACAGAAAACCAATGGAGAGACTGACAGATCTGATCAGCGGTGGAAAGAAGCTTTGCAAGGAAAATCACTCCAGCCAAAATAGATTTTAGGGTGAGAGTCTGAATCACGGAAGACCAGTAAGGAGGGAATTGTAATAGACAACGCGGGAGATGATGGGTCTGATTCATTGAAGAAAGTAAGGCAAACAAAGGAGTACATTTCCCCTGGACAAACCATGTTACAATATAAGGGGTGCAAATTACTTAATTATTTTGCACATAAGCTAAATACTGGCTATTTTTTCATGTAGCACAAATACTTCATAGCTTTATTTTTGCATTGAACGTTAAAGTTGATCTTAGACATACTCTACCCCAACTATAAATCTGTCCCCACATTTTATATTTACCTCCCCTCCAATGTAACATGGTTTTGCTAAGGTGCAAAGTTACTACTTTTCTTCTCCTTTACCGTCCTTAATGACTCGGGTCAAATGAGCGTATGTGAAATATTTCCAAATATCGTCTATATTCACCTCCCTTTCTCTCCAGGTTGTAGGATGAAGATCTCACATGTATCTCCATCTATGTTGTAGGTTGGATAATTCATTCTCATGGACGCGCTCCCAGCGTCCCTGATTTGGGTGATTACTGGGGTCACACATGAGTCCAGCACTCAGTCTTTCCCTCACCTATCACACAGGTTATAGTTTAGCTGAATCGCCCCCAAGCAGCGCCCTCACACCCATACACACTTATCATCTGCCACCACCTACTGAATAAGGGCACCAGGACCCCAATATACTGTCACACACTAAGCTCCTTGTTACACACAGGTTAGTAATACTCACTCCAGCAATCAAAGGGTGAATACATCAAACCTCCGTTACAGAAACGTACCCACTGGTACACACTAGGCTGTTAGTCATATGGATTACCAAATCACACACCAGCATTCAGAGGGTTAACACGGTCAAGCACTATTCTTCATAAAAGGCTAATGGCAGGGGCGCACGGAGGATTGTCGGGGGGGGGGGGGTTTCTCCCCGCCGACCCAAAAAAAAAAAACCTGAGAGAGAGTTGCGCAGCAGCTCCGTTTCGGCAGCGCTGTCCTATACAGCAGCCGCGGCGCTGTCTAAGAAGCGTCTGCGGCGGTGCTGTATACAATACACAGCACCGCCACGGACGCTTCTTTGACAGCGCCGTGGCTGCTGTATACGACAGTGGCCACTTAGTTAGCACAGGGGGGGGTTTCTAGAGACTCAGAAACCCCCCCTGCGTGCGCCACTGAATGGGTTTGTTAAAGTATCAAGGACAAAACTTATTACATCTTAAATTTAAATATACACAAAGGTACAGGACATTTGGATACAAATAAAATAGAACATATAATAAATGACATTCAAACAATAAATGCAACACAATTATAACAACAAATGGTCTGAAATTACAGAGATTAAAAATGACATATCATAATCTGTATATCTGGGACTGGGCAGAATTAAATGGACAGTCGTTCAATTCGGATGAGCCCCAAGAGCCGACAAACTGCAATTTCAAACGCAGGGTATTTTAGCAGGGTTACCTGGGAGGGCATTTAGAGAGGAAGTGTATATGCTAATGTGGGGGAAGAAATGATCCCTGGGTGTCAATTCTAGTTTGCCAAAAAATAGTCCAAAGTTTTGACCTTCCATAACTTTTATTGGACATATCCCAGAGACATAATTCCTTCTTCAGTAAACAAGTCATAAACTCCTGCATGTTTACATATAAAATATGATGGAATTACAACAATATTGTGGCTGGATCACTTAGAAATAACTTATTCTATACATATATTTAAATTATTAGCCCAGTGCACTATTTTATACTGTTGCCAATGTACTTACCTTTTTATATTCTGTGTATTTCGGTATAGGAAATGTATTGACTTCTGAGACAGTATGTCATGTTTGGGTTGTGTAACTTCAAGATCATCAATAGGGCTAATTAGACCTTTTTCATGTGAACTAACAAACGCTTGCTTTAGCCTAAATGCACCACAGGAGGTCGTTACCTTCCTTTCATGTGTGGTTTTCATCCTGTATCTTAGAACCTGTCTGAATAATGCAACCAGCAAGTTTTAGGATATAACAGATTGGTGTAAATTTTGTTAACTTTGCATTGCATTTACATCCATGTTTGGAGAAGATTTTGCATCCTGATACTAAATAATCTGATGTAATATCTCAGTCTTTGCGGAGCCACCTAGGATCAGGGAGCGGTGTTACCCCCTCATAACATGTGTGTCAGAATGTGTATAAAAGGAGCACTGTTTGACCATGTAATGTATCATCTGTAACTTCTGGAAAGATCACTAGTACCACAGACTAGTGTATGTAACTGTCCTTATTAGGACACTTGAGCTAATAAAACATCATTGCTTAAGGAACCTACTTTGACGCCTACTTACCTGCTGTAATTCCTGTGACCACAGATTAGACCCAATCTAATCCGTTATCCGGCTGTTCTGAGGTTGGACCCAGCATCCAGTACCAACACTATGCCCGCTACATGCAGCTCTGGCCAGTGTGATAGACCAGGGGGATCCATCCACACACCCTGTTCTGAAGGCAAGAGTTCAGGTGTACCAGCCAGGTGACCAGTGAGGGGGTACAGTAGCAGCAAGAGTTACCCATGAAGCGGTTCTAGGTGCCAGTGTAGGAGCCTAGTGGTGGCACCAAGCCCCTCCCATTGCGACAGGAGGGGCTCACTTAGGATAAAGAAAAGGGGAGAGTGCCAAGACAAGCCCAGCTGGTCCCCAGGAACAACGGACCGGGTGGCATAGGAGGCCACAAATTTCAAATATCAGTCCGAAAGATATGTGACTACTGGAGTTTTCCTGTATAGTTATCTATGCTTCATAACCCTGGTGCAGATTTTGGCCCTAAATACACAATGATTTCCCAATCTATGAATATGAGGCATGTCCTGGAAGTTAATATTTCTTATAAACATCCATAAGTAGCCTTTATCTCTCCATTAACCTATCAGGTTCTCACCTAGGGGTCTACTTTATTTTACAATACCTTAATTAGACCGTCTTCTCTAAGGACATGAATGACTATAGCGCATGTAAGTGACATTCCTGAAAGAAGGTCTGGGCTTAACCTAATTACCTAATTTCTTAATTATCTAACTACCTGGGCTGACTGAGCCAACCTGTTCACCTTCATCTGAGGGGAATCACAGACATTTCTGTTTAATCTATTATTTGGGGTCTCACCCTGACATTCATCTTCTACATTGTAGGTCGGAGATTTAACTTTCACTCTGGACTCTGTGAAGACATTTAAAGAAATTAGGGATGGAACTCACACTGTGGAGCTCAGATCTGGGGGCAATGATTACAAATCATATGTCAAAATATGTAAGAATGAGGATCTACCAGATGAAATAAAGGCCGTGTGTGACATTGAAGATGTCAGCCTCGTTGAAGAGACATTTAAAGGACTTGGTAATTTAAGCAATTTTTTTAAAACTAAATTATAAGAACACTTTTATCCCACTATCCGAATCATATGTATGTGTTATACCTGACCCTTATCCCACTGTCCATATGACATGTATGTATGACATGTATGTGTCCTACCTGACTCTTATCCCACAGTCCATATGACATGTGTGTGTCATACCTGACATCTGTATGTGTCATACCTGATATCTGTATGTGTTATACCTGACCCTTATCCCAATGTCCAAATCACATGTATGTGTCTTACCTGACCTATATCCCAATGTCCATATCATATGTATGTGTCATACCTGACCCTTAACCCACTGTACATATCACATGTATGTGTCATACCTGACCCTTATCCCACTGTCCATATCACATGTATGTGTCATACCTGACCCTTATCCCACAGTCCATATCACATGTATGTGTCATACCTGACCTATATCCCAATGTCCATATCATATGTATGTGTCATACCTGACCCTTATCCCACTGTACATATCACATGTATGTGTCATGCCTGACTGTTATCCCACAGTCCATATCACATGTATGTGTCATACCTGACCCTTATCCCACTGTCCATATCACATGTATGTGTCAAACCTGACCCTTATCCCACTGTCCATATCACATGTATGTGTCATACCTGACCCTTATCCCACTGTCCATATCACATGTATTTGTCATACCTGACCCTTATGCCACTGTTCATATCACATGTATGTGTCATACCTGACCTATATCCCACTGTCCATATCACATGTATGTGTCATATCTGACCCTTATCCCACTGTCCATATCACATGTATGTGTCATACCTGACTGTTATCCCACAGTCCATATCACATGTATGTGTCATACCTGACCTATATCCCACTGTACATATCACATGTATGTGTCATACCTGACCCTTCTCTGACTTTCTGCATCCAGTAGCGTAACAGCTGCCGCTGTGGGGGGGTTTGGGTCCAGTGCGGAGGGGTCCCAGCAATCCCACCCAAGCAAGTACCACGTTTTCCTGTTATGACCTTTCTCCTGGAACAGTGATGTCATAGTACCTGACCCACTGCTGCCAGCACAGCGAGTAGGAGGCCGTCATACTAACATATAGTACATATTTATACATGCTGATTGTATAGATCCTTTTCACTTTATAGAAATGGATAATTCCCAATCCTTTGTTGCACAATTCTGTAATTACACATTTCCAGTCAGTCCTGTATGTGACGGGTGTTTCTCTTTCAGACAGTGTCACTGACCACGTGGACGTCTGCGAGGTTTGTGCCTTTGCGGCCTGTACCGGCTGCTAATCGCCCTCCAGGTTCCTGCAGTTACCACAAAACTCAACTGGCATCAACATTAATTGTACAAATCAATGTGTAGCTGCTGAATGTGGAATAAAATGAATTCTGACATCTATCCCGATATTGTTTTTTTCCATAAAACAAATATATATCATATACAGTATGTTCAGGCAGAAAGATAACTGGGGCAATGCAGAGGGGGCAGTATTCCTCATGCTTACAATGGAGATATTTGTCACATTCTCAGCTAAGTTCAGGTGTTCTGTTCTATTATCGTAGCAAACAAAAGTCACAAGGAAGAAACTGTACCCAATATGGACCCTGCAGGGATGATTCTGCCACAATCTCTGGAATTAGGACACTTCTAAAGGGTCACCCACTAGGAACCAGTGACATCACTGAGAGTGCAACCTATCCAGTCACTAGGAGCCAGTGACATCACTGAGAGTGCAGCCTATCCAGTCACTAGGAACTAGTGACATCACTGAGAGTGCAGCCTATCCAGTCACTAGGAACCAGTGACATCACTGAGAGTGCAGACTATCCAGTCACTAGGAACCAGTGACATCACTGAGAGTGCAGCCTATCCAGTCACTAGGAACCAGTGACATCACTGAGAGTGCAGACTATCCAGTCACTAGGAACTAGTGACATCACTGAGAGTGCAGCCTATCCAGTCACTAGGAACCAGTGACATCACTGAGAGTGCAGCCTATCCAGTCACTAGGAGTCAGTGACATCACTGAGAGTGCAGCCTATCCAGTCACTAGGAACCAGTGACATCACTGAGAGTGCAGCCTATCCAGTCACTAGGAGTCAGTGACATCACTGAGAGTGCAGCCTATCCAGTCACTAGGAACCAGTGACATCACTGAGAGTGCAGCCTATCCAGTCACTAGGAGCCAGTGACATCACTGAGAGTGCAGCCTATCCAGTCACTAGGAACCAGTGACATCACTGAGAATGCAGCCTATCCAGTCACTAGGAGCCAGTGACATCACTGAGAGTGCATCCTATCCAGTCACTAGGAACCAGTGACATCACTGAGAGTGCAGCCTATCCATTCACTAGGAACTAGTGACATCACTGAGAGTGCAGCCTATCCAGTCACTAGGAACCAGTGACATCAATGAGAGTGCAGCCTATCCAGTCACTAGGAGCCAGTGACATCACTGAGAGTGCAGCCTATCCAGTCACTAGGAACCAGTGACATCACTGAGAATGCAGCCTATCCAGTCACTAGGAGCCAGTGACATCACTGAGAGTGCATCCTATCCAGTCACTAGGAACCAGTGACATCACTGAGAGTGCAGCCTATCCAGTCACTAGGAGCCAGTGACATCACTGAGAGTGCAGCCTATCCATTCACTAGGAACCAGTGACATCACTGAGAATGCAGCCTATCCAGTCACTAGGAACCAGTGACATCACTGAGAGTGCAGCCTATCCAGTCACTAGGAACCAGTGACATTACTGAGAGTGCAGCCTATCCAGTCACTAGAAGCCAGTGACATCACTGAGAGTGCAGCCTATCCAGTCACTAGGAACCAGTGACATTACTGAGAGTGCAGCCTATCCAGTCACTAGGAACCAGTGACATCACTGAGAGTGCAGCCTATCCAGTCACTAGAAGCCAGTGACATCACTGAGAGTGCAGCCTATCCAGTCACTAGGAGCCAGTGACATCACTGAGAGTGCATCCTATCCAGTCACTAGGAACCAGTGACATCACTGAGAGTGCAGCCTATCCAGTCACTAGGAGCCAGTGACATCACTGAGAGTGCAGCCTATCCATTCACTAGGAACCAGTGACATCACTGAGAATGCAGCCTATCCAGTCACTAGGAACCAGTGACATCACTGAGAGTGCAGCCTATCCAGTCACTAGGAACCAGTGACATTACTGAGAGTGCAGCCTATCCAGTCACTAGAAGCCAGTGACATCACTGAGAGTGCAGCCTATCCAGTCACTAGGAACCAGTGACATTACTGAGAGTGCAGCCTATCCAGTCACTAGAAGCCAGTGACATCAATGAGAATGCAGCCTATCCAGTCCTTAGGAGCCAGTTTTAAACATTTTAACGATTGAGTTTGAGTTGGCGAGAAGACATCCAAGATGAAAGGGCAGAAAGACAGTCACTAGCGCGAGACAACACAGATGGTGAGAGATCAGGAGAGAATAGATAGATTTGTGTATCATCCGCATAGAGATGATACTGAAATTCAAAGGAGCTTATTAGTTTTCCACGAGAAGTGATGTAGATAGAGAATAGCAGAGGACCTAGGACTGAGCCTTGTGGTCTCCAACTGATAAAGGAAGCGGAGCAGAGGTGGCCCCAGAGAAATTAACACTGAAAGAGCGATTAGATAGGTAGGATTAGAACCAGGATAGGACAGTGCCTTCAAGACCTAGGGATTGTAGTGTTTATATGAGGAGAGAGTGGTCAACAGTGTCACATCAGAGATATCCAGGAGAATTGGAGGTTAGTAATGGCCTTTAGATTTAGCAGTGATGAAATCACTGACCACCTTAGTCATTGCAGTCTCTGTGGAGTGTTGGAAATAAAACCCTGACTGAAGAGTTGTACAATAGATTGTGTGAGGTGAGTGTAGGCATCACATGAAGCTTGGAGGGTTATGGGAGCTGAGGGATGGGGCAGTAATCTGAGCATTTAGGTTAGAATTATTTTTCTTCACACTAGGAGTAATCACAACATGCTTGAACAAATTATGGAAAGTGGAGAGAGATTGGAGATTTGTGTATTGCTGGGATAAGCACAGAAGATAGGGATTAATTGTTGTATGAGTGGACAGGTAATAGAGGAAGAAGAGAGAAGATTCTTCATCTTCATTTGTGGGAACAAATATAGCGAAGATGCCAGAGGGGGCAGGAAATGAATAGAGCAGGTAGTTGGTCAGGAATGAGGGTAACATTTCATGTCAGATCTTATCAATCTTGTCCTTGAAGTAGGAAGCACGATCTTGGGCAGTGAAGGTAGTTGGAGGGGTTGGTTTGGGAGGGTGAGAAGAGATTCACAGTTTTTCATTCTTAATTTCTTTTCTATTTATTGAAAAGGTGTTTTAGGTGAGAAGCCTGGGAGACGAGAGATGAGAAGGACCTTTGTTTGGGACTGTTTGTAACATTTTGATAGGAGTGCAGATAGCATATATTTTAGAAAAACATTAGAGGTATGAGAGATTCACAAATGTTGTTTTACTTTGCGAGAAAGTGGAGGCATATTGTTTATTTAGGGAACCACGTCTGACATTGGGGCCAAAGCTGAATGAAAAGTGTAGCTGAAGCCACTTGATCAAGTAATATTGCTAGAGATTGAGAGATGTGGGACTGCCAGACCAGTAGAGGACAATGTAGAACTTAGGGAGAGAACATGTTGCCAAGAGGTATAAAGCTGCTTCATTTTAATAGAACTGAGAATTCTTCGGGTTGGTGGTAGAGTACTATAGCAGAGAGGTTAGGGCAATAGAGGACAGCTTGCAGGTGACACGGTGATGGTCTGAGAGAGGGAAAGGAGAGCTAAAGACATGAAAAACTAGCATAGTCCAGACAAAACAAAATCAAGGCAGTGACCACTTCCACGAGTAGAGGAATCAGTCTGCTTGGAGTGAGGAGGTTACAGAGAGTACTTTGGAGGCACAAGTAAAATGTGGATTAACAATGGGAGCATTGAAATCCCCCAGGATGACGATGAGGATGTCAGAAGAGAAGACATGAAGTAGCCAGGCAGAGACATGTTAAAGAAAAAGATTCCAGAAAGGGGTGATTCCAGGAGGTGATAGATGACAGCAACACACAGAGAGAATGAAAATCTGAATTGCATGTACTTCAAAAGATGAGACAGTTTGTGGAACTGTGATAGGTGTAACCCAACCTCCCTCCTTGTCTGCCTCCTGGTCTGGGGTGTGGGTGAGATGGAGACCACCATGTGAAAGGGCTGCAGGTGAGGCAGTGTCTGATTGTGTGAGCCATGTTTCTGTTATTGCCAGAAGGTTAAGGTTGTGTGAGAGGAAGAGGTCGAGGGTGGAGGTTGGAAGTTACAGACAATAGGGTGAGACAGGTGATGTGTTTGAAGACTGGCGGATCTCTATAGTGTTCTCACCGTCTGTATCACTGTATGTTCCTGTAGTGTTATCATAGTATAATCTATATGTCTCCTTATTGTACATCACTGCCGTATATGTGGGTGATATAAGCTGTAGTGAGCGGGGTCCTCTCACCTGTAGGAATAAAAGAGATGTCTGACATCCGTTACACCTATAGACACAACCACATGAGCACACACTGGTTTATTAAACTTTATTAAGTGACTTTAGAATATGCTCATTGTTTATTATGGTGTTATATGATATCATGTTATAAACATGATATACATACATGTAGCGCACATATGTGCAGAGTTCTCTTGTACATACAATAAGTCGTCATAATGATGCTAGAAATATTCTTCTATTTAGTATTTTCCCTCCCAGCTAACCATAGAATTACAGTACAATCCTTTTCTGGAACGTGGAATTACACGGATATAAATTCCAGCTCATATGTTACTCATTTCATCTTGGACTGAAGCTATTCACAGACACAAATCTCACACATCTTATGTATGTCCGGGCTTCCCGTGGCCTCTTCATACATGTGGGGAAGATTTTCTGACTGACCCCTTCCCCCCCCCCCCCCCCCCCCGGTTTCTTTGTATGAGATTGATGTTCTGGACCAGCTTATTGCTTATTGAATGGATGGACCAACCTTCAACTAGATCAGACATAGAGGCTCTCAGCCAATCAGAGTTCTGTTTTCATTCTCGTGATATAAGTAAACCTCTTATTGGCTTCCATTCACAGATATGCAGCTGTTTGTTGCTCATATTATTACATCAGATAGTATAATACACATTGGAGCTAGAGAGCTTCAATCTGCAGGAGATTCCGTCTAATGATAGATTTAGGTTCCAGGACTAATTGGAGTCTTTCCGTAAACTTGATCTTCCAGATTAAAAGTCTGTGTGTTCTGGATAGGACACATGGGATCAGAACGGTCAGGGACCATGGACATGGACTAGCTGCTCTCTGTTCCAGAACTTCACATTGTGGTAAAGATGATTATAAGTTCTCAGGGAAGGTGACTGAAAAGAACCCGATCCAGTCAGGAAGTAGCTAAGATTTGCAGGTTCCTGATGTTCTAGATGAGATAATTTGCATGTGATGGTAGAGATGAGATCAGAGAAATATTAAATGATTGAGAGATGTGTACAGAGGAGAATGGTTTTTGGCGAGGAAGGTCCTGGTCATTATATGCACCCAGGACAGGCTGGATGGGCACAGATTTCACATTCGTCAAAGTTATTTGCTGCTTCCACTGTTGAAAATAATAATTGAAAGTCACAATTCAGACACTAGTTTACATTAATCCACAGAAGTCTACAATTTAATAACTTAAAAAGGTAAATAGAGATCTGAGATCAATGAAGACAACCACCTTGGACCTCACAGCCATAACTTACGTCAGTTACTTCTAGAACAAGATAGACGACACTGATATGAAAGCTCACCTCAACAGAGACCCTCATGTATCCCTGACACTCACACTCATTCTTTCTCCAGGTCCACTTCCTTTCTCACTCAACTGAACTGTTCAATCCTCTTCCTCTCATCTGATGGTTCCCTCATCTTACAAACTTGTATAATAACTTGTACTCTAAAGAAACCATTGTTTGATCTGTCTTCTCCAGTAAGCCACCATCTGGTCTCTAACTCCCCATGCAACCTCTTTCATGCCTGGTCTACAAACTTGTTGTATCCATCATTCTCTGATAGACCCCCAGTCTGGTTCCTCCTTGGTGTATTCCAAACAACTGGTCAACGTACAGACTCCTGACACTGCTCATCATCTCCTAGTAGAACCTTTGGCTTCTCCAGAGAACATTCTACTTCTCTATTCTTTGGGACACCTTTCAATGATAGATTTACTTTTACATCCAGGACAAATTAATTAGCAATTTTGGATTTGCTTCTATGAACAATGACAGCTCTTGCTTCTGCTTCTCATTCAGGCAGTCTGAAGGTCCTGTCAATCGCATATCAAAATCATCTCTTGGATGTACCTTTACCTTACAGAAGACCCTACTAAAATAATAATACAAACCCTCACTATCTCCCTCTAAGACTACTATCACCCTTTACTATCCAGCCTACTTATCACACAGTTGGAGCTCAGTCTTTACCTGGCCTGAAAGTCACCAGGTGGGAATCACCATGTGTGCGCAGAGGGAAGTAGTGACCTAACAATGGTGGATAGGACGTGGGACAGCAGTTGGTTATATTTGCATTGAGTTCTGGCTTTTACAAACCTCATTTACTTTAAGAACAGCTCCCTTATTATTATAAATTATAATGTCTGGATAACCAGCTGTGTGTGTATTGTTTCTGTAGCGAAAGTATTGACCATACCCAGGTGATGTTTGTACATATGGGCTGAGTGTAACCCCAGAACCTTCTACCACCAGACTGAAGAATGACACGTGACCACTGAGAAACAGACAGTGTAACTGTTATACATTGTATTTCTGTAGTGTACATTACATTACCCAGATCTGTCTCACCCCTGTGTATCCAGGCTTCAAACTAGATATCAGCCAATCGTCTATGCTTTACAGAACAGGACAATATGGTGCCAGCGGATCAATGTCCAGCCAATCCGTCCACATGTTTATTTTAATGGGTTTAACATGTGATTTATACATTTGTTCAATATGTTGTTTTCTTATTTCTTATGGAATTCTCTCTTGAAGTTATAGTTCTGCTTCAGATTCCTCTTTTTAAGGCAACTACAGAGATTCTCCTTCCCGGAGGTGTCAGAAGCTCTTTACTGGCTGAATCGTATCTCTCACCTCTACGTCTCCCCCCAGAAAACATTCCCTAACGTCTAGCGTCTGTGTCATCCCAGTTGTCTCAGTCTCCTTCTCACCAGGGTGTACGAATGTACCTATCATAGGGGCTCAGAGACAAATAGATACAGACATAGCTCTAATTCATCCACTACTGTCTCTGTAAAATGCGTCAGTTTTATTACTGTTTGCAGAATTGTGGTTATTTCCATTCCCCCTATAATTGTCTTTCACAATCTTCATATTTACTAAGCAGGGTTTATAATGAACAGTGAAAAACAAAGGAAATATATAATTGGTACAAATAACCACTGAAGGCTTTTAAAATTGTCATGTAGTTTTCATGGGATGAGTGGCCCGGGGCAGATATAGCGTGTACCCCCCTTCCTCCATATAATACCCCCCCTCCATATAATACCCCCCTTCCTCCATATAATACCCCCCTTCCTCCATATAATACCCCCCTCCATATAATACCCCCATTCCTCCATATAATAACCCCCTTCCTCCATATAATACCCCCATTCCTCCATATAATACCCCCCTTCCTCCATATAATACCCCCCTTCCTCCATATAATACCCCCATTCCTCCATATAATACCCCCCTTCCTCCATATAATACCCCCCCTCCATATAATACCCCCCTTCCTCCATATAATACACCGCTTCCTCCATATAATAACCCCCTTCCTCCATATAATACCCCCCTTCCTCCATATAGTACCCCGCTTCCTCCAGATAATACCCCGCTTCCTCCATATAATACACCCCCTCCATATAATACCCCCCTTCCTCCATATAATACCCCCCCTCCATATAATACACCCCCCCCCCCCCCCCCCCCTTTCATTCTGTGCATCGTGCTGAGAATACTGTGTCTTCAGGAGAACTTTACCTTTATGTTGTCTGGAGTACATACCCAGCTTTATAAAAATGTCTGAGGCGTCATCCTCCACACACACCGGGTGAAACTCTTCTGGGAGATCTGAACTATGGCAGATTTTCCCGGCGGATACTTCAAGATCCACATCTTCTCTCTCCAGCACATCCTTCAGCCTTAGGACTGACTCCAACGTGTAGGTGAACTTCCCAACCTGAATAACAGAACATCCATCAAGATGTTATAACGCTACCTGTCCGGTCACATTACTCTATATATATCACTGCTGATTATTATACTACCTGTCTCCAGTATTATTCTATATAAACAGCAGAACATCCATCAAGGTGTTATAACGCTACCTGTCCGGTCACATTACTCTATATATATCACTGCTGATTATTATACTACCTGTCTCCAGTATTATTCTATATAAACAGCAGAACATCCATCAAGGTGTTATAACGCTACCTGTCCGGTCACATTACTCTATATAAGATCATCTGCTAGTCATTATATTACCTCTCTAATCAATTTACTTCATAAATCATAGACTACCCTCCTACCAGAATTACTCTGTATAATACTGCACCACTTCTTACACTACCTGCCTTCCAGAATCTCTCTATATAACATTCCCCACCACTTATTACACTACCTGTCTTCCAGAATCTCTCTATATAAAATTCCCCACCACTTATTACACTACCTGTCTTCCAGAATCTCTCTATATAACATTCCCCACCACTTCTTACACTACCTATCTTCCAGAATCTCTCTATATAACATTCCCCACCACTTATTATACTACCTATCTTCCAGAATCTCTCTATATAACATTCCCCACCACTTATTACACTACCTGTCTTCCAGAATCTCTCTATATAACATTCCCCACAACTTATTACACTACCTATCTTCCAGAATCTCTCTATATAACATTCCCCACCACTTATTACACTACCTGTCTTCCAGAATCTCTCTATATAACATTCCCATCACTTATTACACTACCTGTCTTCCAGAATCTCTCTATATAACATTCCCCACCACTTCTTACACTACCTGTCTTCCAGAATCTCTCTATATAACATTCCCCAGCACTTATTACACTACCTGTCTTCCAGAATCTCTCTATATAACATTCCCATCACTTATTACACTACCTGTCTTCCAGAATCTCTCTATATAACATTCCCCACCACTTCTTACAGTACCTGTCTTCCAGAATCTCTCTATATAATATTCCCCACCACTTATTACACTACCTGTCTTCCAGAATCTCTCTATATAACATTCCCCAGAACTTATTACACTACCCTCCTACCAGAATCTCTCTATATAACATTCCCCACCAGTTATTACACTACCTGTCTTCCAGAATCTCTCTATATAACATTCCCCAGAACTTATTACACTACCCTCCTACCAGAATCTCTCTATATAACATTCCCCACCACTTCTTACAGTACCTGTCTTCCAGAATCTCTCTATATAACATTCCCCACCACTTATTACACTACCTGTCTTCCAGAATGACTCTGTATAATACTCCTCCACTTATTACACTACCTGTCTTCCAGAATCTATCTATATAGCATCCCCACCACTTATTACACTACCTGTCTTCCAGAATCTCTCTATATAACATTCCCCAGAACTTATTACACTACCCTCCTACCAGAATCTCTCTATATAACATTCCCCACCAGTTATTACACTACCTGTCTTCCAGAATCTCTCTATATAACATTCCCCAGAACTTATTACACTACCCTCCTACCAGAATCTCTCTATATAACATTCCCCACCAGTTATTACACTACCTGTCTTCCAGAATCTCTCTATATAACATTCCCCACCACTTATTACACTACCTGTCTTCCAGAATGACTCTGTATAATACTCCTCCACTTATTACACTACCTGTCTTCCAGAATCTATCTATATAGCATCCCCACCACTTATTACACTACCTGTCTTCCAGAATCTCTCTATATAACATTCCCCACCACTTCTTACACTACCTGTCTTCCAGAATCTCTCTATATAACATTCCCCAGCACTTCTTTCACTACCTGTCTTCCAGAATCTCTCTATATAACATTCCCCACCACTTATTACACTACCTGTCTTCCAGAATCTCTCTATATAACATTCCCCACAACTTATTACACTACCTGTCTTCCAGAATCTATCTATATAGCATCCCCACCACTTATTACACTACCTGTCTTCCAGAATCTCTCTATATAACATTCCCCACCACTTCTTACACTACCTGTCTTCCAGAATCTCTCTATATAACATTCCCCAGCACTTCTTTCACTACCTGTCTTCCAGAATCTCTCTATATAACATTCCCCACCACTTATTACACTACCTGTCTTCCAGAATCTCTCTATATAACATTCCCCACAACTTATTACACTACCTATCTTCCAGAATCTCTCTATATAACATTCCCCACCACTTATTACACTACCTGTCTTCCAAAATCTCTCTATATAACATTCCCATCACTTATTACACTACCTGTCTTCCAGAATCTCTCTATATAACATTCCCCACCACTTCTTACACTACCTGTCTTCCAGAATCTCTCTATATAACATTCCCCACAACTTATTACACTACCTATCTTCCAGAATCTCTCTATATAACATTCCCATCACTTATTACACTACCTGTCTTCCAGAATCTCTCTATATAACATCCCCCACCACTTATTACACTACCTGTCTTCCAGAATCTCTCTATATAACATTCCCCACCACTTCTTACAGTACCTGTCTTCCAGAATCTCTCTATATAATATTCCCCACCACTTATTACACTACCTGTCTTCCAGAATCTCTCTATATAACATTCCCCAGAACTTATTACACTACCCTCCTACCAGAATCTCTCTATATAACATTCCCCACCAGTTATTACACTACCTGTCTTCCAGAATCTCTCTATATAACATTCCCCAGAACTTATTACACTACCCTCCTACCAGAATCTCTCTATATAACATTCCCCACCAGTTATTACACTACCTGTCTTCCAGAATCTCTCTATATAACATTCCCCACCACTTATTACACTACCTGTCTTCCAGAATGACTCTGTATAATACTCCTCCACTTATTACACTACCTGTCTTCCAGAATCTATCTATATAGCATCCCCACCACTTATTACACTACCTGTCTTCCAGAATCTCTCTATATAACATTCCCCACCACTTCTTACACTACCTGTCTTCCAGAATCTCTCTATATAACATTCCCCAGCACTTCTTTCACTACCTGTCTTCCAGAATCTCTCTATATAACATTCCCCACCACTTTTTACACCACCTGTCTTCCAGAATCTCTCTATATAACATTCCCCACCACTTATTACACTACCTGTCTTCCAGAATGACTCTGTATAATACTCCACCACTTATTACACTACCTGTCTTCCAGAATCTCTCTATATAACATTCCCCACCACTTATTACACTACCTGTCTTCCAGAATCTCTCTATATAACATTCCCCACCACTTATTACACTACCTGTCTTCCAGAATCTCTCTATATAACATCCCCACCACTTATTACACTACCTGTCTTCCAGAATCTCTCTATATAACATCCCCACCACTTATTACACTACCTGTCTTCCAGAATCTCTCTATATAACATCCCCACCACTTATTACACTACCTGTCTTCCAGAATCTCTCTATATAACATCCCCACCACTTATTACACTACCTGTCTTCCAGAATCTCTCTATATAACATTCCCCACCACTTATTACACTACCTGTCTTCCAGAATCTCTCTATATAACATTCCCCACCACTTATTACACTACCTGTCTTCCAGAATCTCTCTATATAACATTCCCCACCCCTTATTACACTACCTGTCTTCCAGAATCTCTCTATATAACATTCCCCACCACTTATTACACTACCTGTCTTCCAGAATCTATCTATATAGCATCCCCACCACTTATTACACTACCTGTCTTCCAGAATCTCTCTATATAACATCCCCACCACTTATTACACTACCTGTCTTCCAGAATCTCTCTATATAACATTCCCCACCACTTATTACACTACCTGTCTTCCAGAATCTCTCTATATAACATTCCCCACCACTTATTACACTACCTGTCTTCCAGAATCTCTCTATATAACATTCCCCACCCCTTATTACACTACCTGTCTTCCAGAATCTCTCTATATAACATTCCCCAGCACTTCTTACACTACCTGTCTTCCAGAATCTCTCTATATAACATCCCCACCACTTCTTACACTACCTGTCTTCCAGAATCTCTCTATATAACATCCCCACCACTTATTACACTACCTGTCTTCCAGAATCTCTCTATATAACATTCCCCACCACTTATTACACTACCTGTCTTCCAGAATCTCTCTATATAACATTCCCATCACTTATTACACTACCTGTCTTCCAGAATGACTCTGTATAATACTCCACCACTTATTACACTACCTGTCTTCCAGAATCTCTCTATATAACATTCCCCACCACTTATTACACTACCTGTCTTCCAGAATGACTCTGTATAATACTCCACCACTTATTACACTACCTGTCTTCCAGAATCTCTCTATATAACATTCCCATCACTTATTACACTACCTGTCTTCCAGAATGACTCTGTATAATACTCCACCACTTATTACACTACCTGTCTTCCAGAATCTCTCTATATAACATTCCCCACCACTTATTACACTACCTGTCTTCCAGAATCTCTCTATATAACATTCCCCACCACTTATTACACTACCTGTCTTCCAGAATCTCTCTATATAACATTCCCCACCACTTATTACACTACCTGTCTTCCAGAATCTCTCTATATAACATTCCCCACCACTTATTATACTGCCTGTCTTCCAGAATCTCTCTATATAACATTCCCCACCACTTATTATACTGCCTGTCTTCCAGAATGACTCTGTATAATACTCCACCACTTATTACACATCAAGGCATGTACCTGACGATTTTGGGACTGATTCATTATGGAAAGTAATGTAAAAAGAAATTAGGAACTTTGAACCTGCCCCATGTTGCATTGGAGGGGGAGGTAAATATAAAATGTAGAGGATAGATTTATAGTTGGGGTAGGACATGTCCTAGATCAACTTTTAATGTCAGTGTAAAAATTATTCTATCAAGTATTTATGTGCTACATGAAAGCAGCCAGTATTCATCTTATGTGCAAGATAATAAATTAATTTTCACCCCTTGTATTGTAACATGGATTTGCCAATGTTCTAAGTTACTCCTTTTTTTTTGCTTTACTTTCCTTGATGAATCCCCCCTTTGTGTGTATCATGTGCAAAATTACTCAGCGCATGCCCAGGACGGGACCATACGTCAATGTTCACTGCATCTACATACACACAGGACACGATATCTGGGAGTGAACGGGGCGGTGTACAGTATACAGTAAGGGTTCGCCACATCCGAGTCCAGCTCTGGGCATCTCTCAGCTACTTATTTTTCTGCCATGTCTCTTGTTCCAGCTACAGGACTAGTCATTACTAGTGATGACAGTCTCGTATGAATGCTATAACACGTGTTTGGAATCAGGGGAAAAACTAAAACTGTATTTCAGGTTCAGTCGACATTAAGCTCATCCTAATAAATGTATTTCATGGGGAATTTTTATTTTTAACCCTTTTGTCATTAATGCCTATATTATTAACAGGTGACATTAATTCAATAGTTTTTTTTTACTTTTCTGTGAATTCTTTTGCGAACCTACGCCCAAATTCATCAGCACACGTATCTTCAGATCTGATCTTTGTTGAATTGGGGGAGTACGCGGAGCTGATTTCTGTGCGCACATTGCGCTCAGTATGTGTGTCTTGATGAATCAGACCCTACTTCATTACCAGAATTACATCCCCTACCAGTTATTACACTACCTGTCTACTAGAGTTACTCTATATAGAATTATCCACCAGTTATTACACTACCTGTCTACTAGAGTTACTCTATATAGAATTATCCACCAGTTATTACACTACCTGTCTACTAGAGTTACTGTATATAGAATTATCTACCAGTTATTACACTACCTATCTACTAGAGTTACTGTATATAGAATTATCTACCAGTTATTACACTACCTGTCTACTAGAGTTACTGTATATAGAATTATCTACCAGTTATTACACTACCTGTCTACTAGAGTTACTGTATATAGAATTATCCACCAGTTATTACACTACCTGTCTACTAGAGTTACTGTATATAGAATTATCTACCAGTTATTACACCATCTGTCTACTAGAGTTACTGTATATAGAATTATCTACCAGTTATTACACCATCTGTCTACTAGAGTTACTGTATATAGAATTATCTACCAGTTATTACACTACCTGTCTACTAGAGTTACTGTATATAGAATTATCTACCAGTTATTACACTACCTGTCTACTAGAGTTACTGTATATAGAATTATCCACCAGTTATTACACCATCTGTCTGCTAGAGTTACTGTATATAGAATTATCCACCAGTTATTACACCATCTGTCTACTAGAGTTACTGTATATAGAATTATCTACCAGTTATTACACCATCTGTCTACTAGAGTTACTGTATATAGAATTATCCACCAGTTATTACACCATCTGTCTACTAGAGTTACCCTCTATAGAATTATCTACCAGTTATTACACCATCTGTCTACTAGAGTTACTGTATATAGAATTATCTACCAGTTATTACACCATCTGTCTACTAGAGTTACTGTATATAGAATTATCTACCAGTTATTACACCATCTGTCTACTAGAGTTACTGTATATAGAATTATCTACCAGTTATTACACCATCTGTCTACTAGAGTTACTGTATATAGATCTACCAGTTATTACACCACCTGTCTACTAGAGTTACTGTATATAGAATTATCTACCAGTTATTACACTACCTGTCTACTAGAGTTACTGTATATAGAATTATCTACCAGTTATTACACTACCTGTCTACTAGAGTTACTGTATATAGAATTATCTACCAGTTATTACACTACCTGTCTACTAGAGTTACTGTATATAGAATTATCTACCAGTTATTACACTACCTGTCTACTAGAGTTACTGTATATAGAATTATCTACCAGTTATTACACTACATGTCTACTAGAGTTACTGTATATAGAATTATCTACCAGTTATTACACCATCTGTCTACTAGAGTTACTGTATATAACATTCCCCACCAGTTATTACACTACCTGTCTACTAGAGTTACTGTATATAGAATTATCCACCAGTTATTACACCATCTGTCTACTAGAGTTACTGTATATAGAATTATCTACCAGTTATTACACCATCTGTCTACTAGAGTTACTGTATATAGAATTATCCACCAGTTATTACACCATCTGTCTACTAGAGTTACCCTCTATAGAATTATCTACCAGTTATTACACCATCTGTCTACTAGAGTTACTGTATATAGAATTATCTACCAGTTATTACACCATCTGTCTACTAGAGTTACTGTATATAGAATTATCTACCAGTTATTACACCATCTGTCTACTAGAGTTACTGTATATAGAATTATCTACCAGTTATTACACCATCTGTCTACTAGAGTTACCCTCTATAGAATTATCTACCAGTTATTACACCATCTGTCTACTAGAGTTACTGTATATAGAATTATCTACCAGTTATTACACCATCTGTCTACTAGAGTTACTGTATATAGAATTAGCTACCAGTTATTACACTACCTGTCTACTAGAGTTACTGTATATAGAATTATCTACCAGTTATTACACTACCTGTCTACTAGAGTTACTGTATATAGAATTATCTACCAGTTATTACACTACCTGTCTACTAGAGTTACTGTATATAGAATTATCCACCAGTTATTACACTACCTGTCTACTAGAGTTACTGTATATAGAATTATCCACCAGTTATTACACCATCTGTCAACTAGAGTTACTGTTTATAGAATTATCTACCAGTTATTACACCATCTGTCTACTAGAGTTACTGTATATAGAATTATCCACCAGTTATTACACCATCTGTCTACTAGAGTTACCCTCTATAGAATTATCTACCAGTTATTACACCATCTGTCTACTAGAGTTACTGTATATAGAATTATCTACCAGTTATTACACCATCTGTCTACTAGAGTTACTGTATATAGAATTATCTACCAGTTATTACACCATCTGTCTACTAGAGTTACTGTATATAGAATTATCTACCAGTTATTACACCACCTGTCTACTAGAGTTACTGTATATAAAATTATCTACCAGTTATTACACTACCTGTCTACTAGAGTTACTGTATATAGAATTATCTACCAGTTATTACACTACCTGTCTACTAGAGTTACTGTATATAGAATTATCTACCAGTTATTACACTACCTGTCTACTAGAGTTACTGTATATAGAATTATCTACCAGTTATTACACTACCTGTCTACTAGAGTTACTGTATATAGAATTATCTACCAGTTATTACACTACCTGTCTACTAGAGTTACTGTATATAGAATTATCTACCAGTTATTACACTACATGTCTACTAGAGTTACTGTATATAGAATTATCTACCAGTTATTACACCATCTGTCTACTAGAGTTACTGTATATAACATTCCCCACCAGTTATTACACTACCTGTCTACTAGAGTTACTCTATATAGAATTATCTACCAGTTATTACACTACCTGTCTACTAGAGTTAATGTATATAGAATTATCTACCAGTTATTACACCATCTGTCTACTAGAGTTACTGTATATAACATTCCCCACCAGTTATTACACTACCTGTCTACTAGAGTTACTGTATATAGAATTATCTACCAGTTATTACACTACATGTCTACTAGAGTTACTGTATATAGAATTATCTACCAGTTATTACACCATCTGTCTACTAGAGTTACTGTATATAACATTCCCCACCAGTTATTACACTACCTGTCTACTAGAGTTACTGTATATAGAATTATCTACCAGTTATTACACTACCTGTCTACTAGAGTTACTGTATATAGAATTATCTACCAGTTATTACACTACCTGTCTACTAGAGTTACTCTCTATAGAATTATCCACCAGTTATTACACTACCTATCTACTAGAGTTACTGTATATAGAATTATCTACC